>OZ020611.1:128778105-129378105 GCA_963971575.1 Liopterus haemorrhoidalis
GGTGGCACAACCTACAGAGTGTGGACTCCGCTATTTGGAATATGCGGGCCCTGTATGCCAAAGTATTTATAACACCATCCTGACACGCAAACACAAAACCTTCTGTTTCCGATCTCAAACCAGCAGACTTAAGAAACGAGAACGTGAGTTCTGTGGACAACTCTAGACTTTTAATATGTTTGAAGAACACAGAGTGCATACTTTTACTCATGTGTTCTTTTGTCAACATGTCTGTCTCGCCTCGTTTCACCGAACCGGTAACTCTGTTGTACTCCTCCCGAGAGAGTTGTACTCCAGCGTTTTCCCTGACGGGACTCAAGTCTGCCAGGTTAAATCTCGTTGCTGCTCTTCGCGCTGCCTGGTAAAGAAACGCCCCTTTGCCACTAAATTCGTGCTCACTAACGAATTTTAATAGTGGGTCCTGACTTCTGAGGATACTGTAAGCTGTAACCAGGACGAGACGATCGTGCAAGCACTCCAGATTTAGTAATCCCCGACCCCCATTTTGACGAGGGAGGTAAATGCGCTGCACAGAAGATTTCGGGTGAAGACTTCGGTTGATGTTCATGATCTTTCTGGTTCTTGAGATTCCACGAAAGATCATGCAACATTCCATTTCATTACACCAAAAGTGTATGAAATTAATGGGACAGCAAGCATGTTTGTGGCAGCGATCTTGTTCTTGCCAGACAGACATGATCTCCATATCTGCCTAAGTCGTGCCATATACTTGCTGCGAAGGGCCTGCTTAATAAGAGTGACATCTTGGACACCTCTCTCACTGATGCCTAAAAAATGTGTAAGACCCTTCGGCATTAAGATGTTTTATAATGCTCCCATCAACCAATTGAACGTCTTCACCGTTGTCTAAACCTTTTCCTCTGTATATATGAAAAACAGCGCATTTTTCCAACCCGAATTGCATACCTATCGCGGCAGTGTACTCAGCAACAGTATCTAAGGCGGTCTGCAGATTCCTCTCGTTCGAGGCGTAGAGCTTCAAATCATCCATGTAAAAAAGATGGGTAATTTTGTGCTTACGCTTCGACGGGGGACCCGCCATGTAGCCACTGCCGCGCCTAAGCTCGATCGATAGAGGAAGAAGTGAGATGCAAAATAGTAGCGGGCTTAGGGAATCTCCCTGGAAAACCCCACGCTATAAATATATCCACTCTGTCGACACTGCAGTTGATCCGCTTGGGACAACAAATTGTGTCTTCCAGAGGGACATAAGTTGCCCAATGCATCTCTCTATCTCCGGGTGGACTCGTAACATGCGCAATAATGTTAAAATGAGAGCGTGTGACGTAGTGTCATAAGCTTTTGCGTAGTCCACCCAAGCCATTGACAAGTTGCGTTTGAAATACGACGCGTCATGACAGACTGACCGGTCGATAATAAGGTTTTCTTTGCAACCTGCTTGGCCCCTCTTCGATCCCCTCTGTTCGTAGATGTCTGACCAAACAGAGGCAATGGAGCTCAGTACCCGCTCGTTTAATACGCCGGTTTATTATTATTATTATTATTATTATTATTATTATTATTATTATTATTATTATTTTGTAATTAATAATTGTATTATTTTTACTATTTTGATAAATACTAAAAATAACAAAAAATAAAGTTTGCTGTGATCAGTAAACTTATAAAAGGAAGGAATTTGGAACACCTGTTGTAAAAAATCTAAAAATAAACACGTTATTTTGACACCACACACTGTTTTGCATGAAAATAGCTCATATCTCTGAAACGATTGGTTTGCGGACCTATATTGATTAAGCTTTTTCAATCATTTTGGACTGTACTATACTCTCTTAAAATTTCCGATCACCATTTTTTAACACCCTGTATAACAAAATCTATTATAATATTTTTTTTATTCTTGAGTACATATAATTAATTATTTAAAAGGATAATAATTGTTTTATTTCTTACACTTGGAAATACCAGCCACAAATTCTAGAGCCATCTTATCCCACTGGTATGGGAATGTAGTTCCGTCTCCAACACTCCACTCGTCGTAGTCCCATGAGCATTCGAAAAAAAAATTGACGTATTTGTCCGTTGAGTCGCCTATTGCAGGATATGTACTGCAATCCCTGCAGACAACAGTTTTTATTTGAATAATCACTATTGCTACTGCAAGAAACAAAACAATCTTCATCTTGATATAAGTTATTTAAGCAGCGTATCGCAAGTAAATGTCATCTACATACAGATTGATATATATATATATATATATATATATATATATACACACGCACACACGTTTATTTAATTATTATACACAAATTTTAACAAATACAATACATCATCAAGTCATTTAATGAAATATTATTCTTTGGCTATTAATGGATTAATGGTACTGTTAACATTATAAATCAGTAGCGCGCGATCTGATGTCTGCGGGATATGCGCAGAAGCGGTGAAAGGCAGAGGCAACAGGGGCACAGGCCCAAGGCGCCCGCTCTTTGGGGCGCCAAAACAAACTCTTAAATATATTTATATTTATATATATATATATATATATATATATATATATATATATATATATATATATATATATATATATATATATATATATATATCCCGAAGTCCCGACCTTTGAGCCGGCTCTGTATATATATACATATATATACATGATAAAACGCAGGTTCTCTTTTATTCGTCAGTTTATTAAAATTAGTTTGTCAATTTATAAAATTTGAAACGTTTCGTGCATGGATAGTTTGCACATCTTCAGTCTAAAATTAAAATTAAAATGTATGAAATTGAATTAAATTACATTACATGAAAACATGATTTATAAAACATTGTGTTTAGTTTGTGTTTTACTAAGTTTAACATTGAAAATTGGTTAATAAACCAGTGAATGTATAATAGTAAGTGTTTCAAAACATAGAAATAGAGACAACAATTAAATAGATGAAATGGTAAAGACTAGGGACTTCATAAGTCAACAGTACGATAAGATTTTTGAGATTGAGAAACAGAATAAAATTATTATAAACAAACTGGAGAATGTAGTCCAAAATTTAACCGAGGCTAACAAACAAAAAGATGAAAAAATTAATATATTAGAAAATAAATTAAACAAACTGGAACAATATAGTCGAAATAAAAACATTGAATTACACAATATCCAAGAAAGTAATGGGGAGAACACCGAAGAAATTTTAATAAAAATTGCAACAAAACTAGAAATTAATCTTGTAAAGGAAGATATTGAAGTTTCGCACAGACTAGAATCCAAAAATGTACATAGACCGAAACCCATTATTGTTCAATTTAAATCAAGAAAAACCCGCGACGAATTTATAAAAAAGCGAAAAACAATAATCAACTCTACCGAAATTTATCCAAACAATATTTCTAGAAGAATCTACATTAACGAAAATCTTTCTCCATTTTATAAAAATCTGTTTTGGCTTACTAAAACTAAAGCCAGAGAAAATCAATTTAAGTTTGTATGGTTTAAAAATTCAAAAATCTGTGTGCGTAAAGATGTAAATAGCTTAATTCATATTATTGAAAATGAAGCTGATCTAAGTAAAATTGTATAAGTTTGAATATTCTTCTTTTTTCCCTTTGTTTCTTTTTAAATTATACTAATTTACTATTTTGTAAGTTATTAATTAATTATGGATTTAGAATTAAAGTTTGACTATTCGGAAATAAATACAAAAACATGTGATTCAGTAACAAATTGTGTAAATCAGCTAAAAACATTTTCACCCAATTGTAAAGTTAGTAAAAATCTAAGCATTTTTCAAACTAATATTAGAAGCATTAACCATAATTTTACATTTCTTGAAGTTTATTTATCTTATTTTGAAAAATGCTTCGATATAATAATCTTATCTGAAACATGGATATGTAAAAATATTGAGTATTTTAAAATGACAAACTACAACATTATATACAATGAGGGTGCAATAAACAAATCCGATGGAGTCATTGTGTATGTAAAAGATCATTTAAAGACCAGCTATGAAATTATAGTTATTGAAAATTTTAAATTTATTCGATTACTTATACATAATAATAATGAATCCATTGCTTTAACTGCAGTTTATAGACCACCCTCGACAAATGTAAATGAATTTATATTTGGGCTAAGAAAGTACTTTTTATCTTATTGTAAAACCTCACACGAAATATTTTGTGGTGATATAAATATCGATATTTTATCTGACACTAAGTGTAGTATGGAATACATAAACCTATTCACTGAATTTGGTTTCAGATCTTGTATAAACGGCTACACCAGGGTTGTGAACGACTCTCGTTCATGCATTGACCACTTTTTAATAAAAGATAAAATTTCGCCAGACAATATACTACCCATAATTTTGCACAGTAAAATAAGTGAACATTACCCAGTTATTTTAAATATAAAATATTTACATAATTCATCTATTAATCAGCCAGAAAAAACTTGCCATAGTAATGATAATATTATTAAAATTTTGAATTACTCTAATTTGCTAAATTTAATGTTAAATGAAAATTTCAGTTATATAAATGAAAATATTGATTTGGATACAGTTTTAAATAAATTTATTAATTCTCTGTCATTTAATATAGACCTTTACACCTACTCTAAAAAAAAATAAAAAAAGCAATTTAAAAAAAAGAAAAGGTTGGATTACAGCTGGTATCATTGAATCACTTAATTATCGTGATGGATTGTACAAACAATATAAATTAAACCCGAATAATGAAATACTTAAAAATCAGTACAACAAATATAGAAACAAATTAAATACTATAATTAAAAAAGCAAAATCGTTATTTTATAAGAATGAACTTGAAAATTGTAAAAATGATAATAAAAAATTATGGGAAATATCGAAAAGAGCAATGAACCTTAATATAAAAAACAATTCTACTAGTATCTCTCATATAATGGGGACAAACAATGAAAAAATTTCAAATAAAAAAGATATTGCCAATAATTGTAATAATTACTTTGCCAATATTGCCTCTGAAATGGCAGCCAAAATACCTTCTAATAATAGAAATTTTACCCTAAATACCATATCTGAAACTTTTTTTTGTAGACCAGTTTCAGGAAGTGATATATCAGATGCAATTGATACATTAAAAAATAATAATTCTGCTGGATTCGACGGTATTTCTAGCAAAATCCTTAAATCCATAAAGATTGCAATTTGCGACCCATTAGCATTAATATTTAATAGATGCATTTCAGAAGGTTATTATCCTAAAAAACTTAAAATAGGGGTAATAAAATTATTACATAAAGATGGACCTAAAGATATTATATCTAATTACAGACCAATTTCAATTGTTTCAAATATTTCAAAAATTTTTGAAAAAATCATTAAATTACAAATGTGTAATTTTCTTGATAAACATTCTATTTTATCAAATAAACAATTTGGTTTTCGTAAAAATTTATCTACCGAAAATGCAATTGCAACCCTAACAGCTGCCATCCATAAAACCTTTAACGATGATAAAATTGCCGCAGCTATCTTCATTGACCTAGCCAAGGCATTTGATACAGTAAATCATGAGAGATTATTGGCAAAATTAGAATGTTATGGTTTTCGGGGGATTTTTCTAGAGGTAGTAAGAAGTTATTTGAGCTTCAGAGAACAACGTACATCTGTTAATGGTGTTCTGAGTGACCCCGCAGTTGTGTCTTGTGGCATACCTCAGGGGACAGTTTTGGGGCCACTCTTTTTTATTATATATTTAAATGATCTATTGACATTAAATATTAGCGGCATGCTATTGTCATATGCGGATGATACCGTGTTGTATGTGGCGGGTGAAAACTGGTCGGATATTTTCCGTGAAGTTTCACTTAATTTTAACATTATTAAATCTTGGTTAGATGCCAATTTACTTTCTTTGAATCTGAGCAAAACGTGTTTAGTTCCATTTAGCTGTCGAAAAAATAAATTACCTCCTGATAAATCAATTATTTTACATACTGAATTTTGCGATCTTAATGCTTGTAAATGTAATAACACAATAATAATTAAAAATACTGTTAAATATTTAGGTATTGTATTAGATTCAAATTTGAATTTCAAATTTCACATTGAATACTTAAATAACAAATTACGGAAGTTAATTTATTTATTTAAAAATCTTAAATATATTTTAGACATTAACTCTTTAAAAATAATATATTACGGTTTAGCACAAGCTCACCTTAAATACGGTATCATAGCATGGGGTAGTGCAGCTAAATCAGTTATTAACAAGGTTAAGGTCACACAAAAAATTATTTTAAAGATAATATTTAAAAAACCATTTAGATTCTCTTCTGAACAATTATTTTCAGAAACAAAAATTTTTGATGTTGCGAAACTTTATTTATTATCAGTTGCTCAATTTATGAGCCAGGGTACAAATAAAACAGATCTACAATTTTCAGATCATCATTACGGAACGAGAAGTAAAACACAAAAAAAATGTAATTCAATTAGAATAAAAAAAAAGTACTTCGGCGAGATGCTACTACGTAATAATTCCAAAATTATTTAACTTGTTTCCAACTTCACTTAAATCTTCTTTCTTACAGTCATCCAAATTAATATTTTTAAAAAACTTTAAATTCTGGTTGCTTAATATTTCTTCTACTAATTTAAGCAGTTTATTTAACTCTGTTTAAACCTTTTAAGGTATATTTATGAATATGTTTGTATATAGTATTTACATGTACTCAATTTTCATTTTCATTTTTATTTAAATAGTAGTACATATTAATATTTAATTGTATATTTATCTGAAAATTTGTCACCACAAGATACTTCCGTATCTTCTGTGACTTATACCCAACTTTATTATTTTTTGTGTAATATGTAATTAAACTGTAAAATATAAGTATTTCAAATAAAGTTAAAAAAAAAAAAAAAAACAATAAACGATAATGATAAAAACAGGAATTTTATTTTGTATTTCTGTACCTAGCAGACAAAAAAGTATCATTGAAAATATTGTTATACAGCATGCGAATGTCCAGTCTTCAATTAATAATAATGGTACTCCTATACAAAATAGCCTGCATATGTCTGTGAAACAAAAAATCATGATTTCAGTACTTCTGAATCAGGACCAGAAATCAAGAGAGTTCGCTCGCTATTTATAGCAAATTATCTAGTTATGCCCGAGACACCAGCACGCAAAAATAAGGAAAATATAGAATCTTTTGCCATTACGGCTAAAAAATATCAAAAAATGTACGAAGTGAAACGAACTTTTAAAGAAGAGGAAAATAAAGAAAGAAAACCCTAAAGAAAAGAACACGCGAAAAAAAAAGAGCTGCTAAAAAACAGAATCAAGTAATTAAAACGAAGAAGAATAATCCATATTTCACGTGTCCCTAATCTTCACGAGAGACACATCTCTTCGCATGTCATCAATGCTATAAAGAAGAATCGAACATTTGTTTATCAAATAATACCAGCAATGATTCTAATAATTCAAAATATTACTATAACGCGAATAGTGAAGAATTATAAAATTTATACCAAAATGAAAATAAAAAAATGTAATAAGTACTTTTTTTAAATCATATATTATTATTTTTTTTCTTCATCCAAAGTAAAAGCTACCAAAAAGCAAATATAAATTATTTTTATTAGTTAAATTCGTTTTTTTAAAGTGTCCAATAACTAATTTCATCTGTCCAGTAACTATAATAATTGTCCAATAATTGTGCATTTTGCAGTATATTTATATTTTGTTACTAAAATTTGGTAATTTAAATTTTAATATAAATTTAATATATGCAATGGAACAAGTAATGGTTATACTTTACAAATCTCCTGTCTCTGAAACGTAGTTTGTAAAGTATGAATTTTACGAATATTTTAAAGTTCCAAATTCCTTAACTGTCCAATAACTGTAGTGTTTCCCCTATCTGTTTTTTTATTAACACAATTTATTTCAGATGCTTGCATGTGCAACTTTTTTCGGTGTTAATTTCTTTATGCAGAATCTTAACCTCTTCGTATTTAAACTCATGTTTAAGGGTATTAGCATGAAACGGTTAGGACAGGAACGGTTAATCATAGTCTATCCGAACGGTCTGTCCTACACTGGATTACCGTTCCTGTCCGTTCCAAACATTTTAATGTGGAAATATTTGAAATGATTTTTTACAATTGAATACTATATTGGGTAAGCTATCTTTGTTAAGAACACTTCCTTTTTTGCTAATTATGACTGTATTAAAGAATATTGTTTGTCCTTTTGTTTTATATTTTAATGTTTTTCAGTTCACGTGTTTTGCACATATATTATTTACCGTACGTAGTACAAAATGGAGTTCGCGCCATTTTGGTTTTGTTTTTTCATATTTTGTTTTCATTGTTAGTTTTCTAGTTACTTCATTTTGCTTTTACATTTTCTTTATTACAAATATTCTTTTATACAAGATTAATATTTTCGATTTTGTTATATTTCAATGTGTAGGTAACCTTATTTTTAGACTGAGGATGATTGGATACGTCTCTGTAATATTTTACAATAAATTTATGACGATTATTAAATAAGAATTTTATTCAATAACCTATATAAATTTCGTCAAGAACTTTCTTTCGATTATATATATAAATATATTTAGGAGTTTGTTTTGGCGCCCCAAAGAGCGGGCGCCTTGGCCCTGTGCCCCTGTTGCCTCTGCCTTTCCCGCTTCTGCGCATACCCCGCAGACATCAGATCGCGCGCTACTGATTTATAATGTTAACAGTACCATTAATCCATTAATAGCCAAAGAATAATATTTCAGTTCATTAAATGACTTGATGATGTATTAAATTGTGTCAATTTGTATTGTGCCGACATTTTCACAAATTATTAGAATTTAGTTTAAAAAAATTAATCAAAATTCTAACTTCTCAAATTAATGAATAAAAGTGATTTTCATAAAACTATAGGTTTTGATGTACGTTGGCTTCTTACACTTATTAAATACCTGCAAAATCCGAAAAATAGGTGAAAGTTAACACTTCACATAAAATTTTTCATTTAGTTTGAAGCAATGAACAACAAAAGAATATAAAATTTGACACTTGTACAACATTTGGTAACACTGCTCCCATGTACCATAAGAACTGTACCGCATTCTACCGTTTGAAGAGACTATCATATTTTTTTTAGCATGCTGTATATTTTTCATTATTATGCTTATTTTTCACAGAATATTATTTTCGGAAAATGTATTATTTTCAACTAACGATATTAAAATATGAAATAAGAAAGGCTTTTTCATCTTGTACTTTCAGATCCATTTTACAAAGACGAAGCATACAAGTATTACAATGTGTTCCGCCTAATGTCGCATCGTCCGTAGTGGGTAGATCTAGAAAAAATAATAAGATCATGATCCGAAGAAAAACGAAAGCCACCTCCTCAACTATTCAAGTTGCACAAATAAATATAAATTACATTGTAATAATTATTAAAGCAATTAAAAAGTGCAGTTAAGTGTAATCTCTTATTTTCTGTACGAGTGTCTGTAGCAATATATAATTTTTTGTATCCTACTTTTTTGTACCTACGACAAAATAAAAAAAATATCTGACACCTAGGGAGTAAAAAAAGGGATTTCGAAAAACCTAAAGAGAAAAAAAAAGAAGAAACCTAACGGGCAAAAATAAAAACTTCTCGAGATATTTGATATAAAAAAAGGATTTCGAGAACCCATGATGAGCAAAAAAAAGAAAAAACATGTTTGTGTAAATATCAAAAGTATGTTGATTTACTTTTGATCCATTCATGGTTCGCAAGCGAGGGTTTGGGAACCACTGGTTTATAGAGTTCAAATGTACGTATCAGTTCTGTTCAATTCTGAAAAGAAAAAGGAAAATGTAAAAAGTATTGAATATCGCAAATGTGGGGAATATTATTATAATAGTCTTTTTTCTTAATTCACGTATCTTCGTTGAGTTATGTAGTAATCAAAAGTTTATGGTTTTATGTATATATGTATACATAAGGTATACAAACGCTTTAGATCTGCTCCTTTCTTCTAGTTAATTTTCCTTCCTTATTCATCTTCTAGAAACTCTGTGACCAACGTGCAGGTATTCAGAATTACAACATTTTGTATCTGTATACAAAGATAATTTATTATTATTAATTATAAAAAAGTGGGTATTTAATCTCGTCAGTACCGTCATGCTATGGGCACTTAATTGTCGTACGAGATATTTTTAGAGTTTAGTTGAACTACATATAACTACAGCGCTGCAGTCAATATGTCACAAGTGCGCAGGCGCAAAAGATGGCATTTCATTGGCTGAAACACAAACGGCATTATTGAGAGAGAAAGAACTTTCATCTATGATGGCCGCCATTATCACCGCATTGAGATATTTTTGTATCAGTAAATATTAATTGTTGAGTTAACGTGAAGTTTACCTTTGTAATAATTATTAAATTTAATTAAATTATTAATTTTTGTGCTACAGAGTATTAATTCAGTTCATTACTAATTTAATATAGTGCCTACGCGTGTTAGACGTTGTGCTGTGCCGGAATTTTTTGTTTATTGTTTCACTTTATTTTCTTGTTAATGTTTAGTATTAACTTTTTTTTGCAATTTTTTTGTTTATTTACTGTTTATTATTAATATTGTTTATTGTACAATGCAATATTGTAAAATGATTTATTAAATGAAAAAAAATCAGAATAATAAAAGATTTATTATATTTCTTGTCTTTTATTTCATTAACCTTTTATATAACTTATGTTTCAAAACACGCATTTGCAATTGTTAGTCGTAAAATTTTAAATATAGCTCAAGTTCTGTATAATAATTAATTGATATAGAACTTATTTAGCTATATTTAAAATTTTACGACTAACAAGTGCAAATGATTATTTTTTTATATAGCAATGAAATAGAAATATTCAAACTTCCCGCTACTTGAAACTACAGCGCCACTAGAATATGTAGTGGAACTAACATAGCAGTCGGTGGAGGACGGGGGAAAAATACCTCGAGATAGCGAGAGTTGGCTATCTATAGAAGTATCTGTCATCTATGAGTACCGTCCAGGCTTGCCCGCATCAGGTTCGGCGCAGACGAGATGCTCAACTAACCTCAACACAAAACATCGAGGTAGCATTATGCGACAGATGAGCTCACATCAAATCCAACGTCCGCACAATGCGAAGCACCTAATTGTAAAAGTAATTGAAGAGCATTTTTCGAGGTTGAGAAATAATTTATTCTTGTTACAATATGTAAAAAGACTATCTACATCAGCCTGAAGAAGTTCAACATCTGATGCTGATTTAATATCACGAAATATTTTCATATCATCCGCAAATAAAAGAAAGTTTGAATTTTTGATTGAAAGATGGATGTCGTTAATGAAAATGAGGAAGAGTAGTGGTCCTAAATGTGATCATTGGGGAATGCCTGAAGTTATCGTTACATAACTAGAAGTAAAACCGTTAACACAGACAGCTTGACTTCTATGGCTTATATAGGAAATAAGCCACCTCAAGAGGTCGCCACGAAATCCAATCTGAAAAAGCTTGTCTATTAATTTGCTGTGGTTGATTTTATCAAAAGCCTTGCTAAAATCTGTGTAAATTGCATCGACTTGGATTCTCTTATCAATTATATCATTATATTGTTTAAATACAATAATTCAGTTAGACACTCGCAAAGGCGGTGGCTCAGCTAATATACCCACAATTTTTATTAAAAATCGTGCACCTTCTTTAAGTTTACCATTTGTCTTTAATTTTTAATAAATTTTTGTCTGAAGGTATCTTTCCAACATCTTGGAAACACGCGCTCGTAGTGCCTATTTACAAGAAAGGTGACAAAACGTTAGTAGAAAATTACCGTCCTATTTCGAAATGATGTATTTTTGAAAATTTATTTGAGCGTATTATTTATAAATATTTATTCTCCTTCGTAAAATTATTATTACCCAGCAGCATAGTTTTCATCAGGGATGGTCAGTGGATACAAATTTGGCTTTATATACAAATTTCATATTAAATTCCATGGACCAACGTATTCAGGTTGATGCCGTGTACACAGACTTCAGTAAGGGTTTTGACACAATCGATCATGATGTTCTATTTAAACCAGTGGCGAAGGGAAACCTCCGCGAGACTTGCCCTCCCATAAAAAAAAATAAAAAAAAATTAATTTAATTAAAAAATATATATTTTTTTAATATTTAGATAAATCTTCAAAAATACATCAAATTATGTTCTATACAAATTTTTGTCCAAGGCTTGGTTGACTAGTTACGAATTAATTATCATGACCATGGAAACTGTTGTGACATCTGTCAATCAAATGTCAAAATATTGTTGTTGCTAAGGAGCATGTTATTGTGTAAATAATTATTGTGTGTCATGTCATATATAATATACTAAAAGTGTAAGGTCTTAAGAATAAATATATTATTATTATAAACACTGCGTAAAATACCTTCCTAACAGGTTACGGGCCAAGAGCTTAACACTTTTCAAAAATTAATTAATAATTTTCTGATTTGTTGAAATATGAGTGTAATGAATTTTAAAATTGAATCTCTGGGGAAGGACAACTTCGACACTTGGAAAATTCAAGTACAAGCGTTGTTAGTAAGAAATGAAACGTGGAAGTACGTGATTGGAAAAACTGTGAAACCATTAAAAATAGAAGGAGACGCAGGAAGAGATAAATTAATAAAAGAATGGGAAGAAGCTGATGAAAAGGCTAAATCCGACCTAATTTTAGCCATTAAACCTTCAGAACTAAGACAAATAAAAGGCTGCACGACATCTCATGATGTTTGGAAGACATTGCATAGTATTTATCATTCAAAAGGTCCCGCAAAGAAGGCTACTATCCTGAAACAATTGCTGTTTTGCAAAATGCAAGAGGATGAAGAAATAAAAGATTATTTAAACAGATTCGTGGAAATTGTTGATAAATTGAAAGACATGGAACTGGAAATAAATGAAGATTTATTGACCATAATTTTGCTGTACAGTCTGCCAGAAAGATTTGAAAATTTCAGATGTGCAATGGAATCACGTGACACATTGCCATCTATTGATATTTTAAAAATAAAAATTACGGAAGAATACGAGGCTCGGGAAGATAAAAATAAAAATTTATCAGAGGCCATGTATATTAATAAAAAGAATAAAATATCTAACACCTATAGAACTGGCAAAGCAAATTTTCAGTATAAGTGCCATCAATGTGGAAAATTTGGACATAGAAGATCTGAATGTAGAACACAGAAGTCCAACCACAAGAATAATCAACAGAAAACCTATTCAGCCACGGAACTTATGGTAGAAAAGGAAAAATATGAATATATAGGTCAAAGTAATTTCAGTAACATACAAAATTTGAAGAACACATGGTGTTTAGACAGTGGATGCTCTTCACACATGTGTGCCGATAAAAACAAATTTGAAAATATTCAACTAAAGAAAACTGAAGTAAATTTGGCGAACAATACATCGACTCAAATAAAAGGAAAAGGAGACGTCAAGTTGCGATTGGATGCTGGAAAGGAAATTTCGAACGTCACACTCAGTGACACACTTTATGTACCAGATCTTCGTATGAACTTAATGTCAGTCTCAAAAATTACGAAACACGGCTATACAGTGGAATTTGGAAACAAAATTGCAAAAATCAAAAATCGACAAGGTGAAGTTACAACGCTGGCTAAAAAAAATAACGACTTGTACATAATTTCGGAAGTAATGGCCGAAGTAAATGTGACAGTTGAAAGGAACTCTTTACAAGACTGGCACGAGCGACTTGGTCATTTAAACGAAAGAAGTTTACTGGATATGTCAAGACGGAATTTAGTTAAAGGTATGAAATTAAATAAAATGGAAAATAAATTAGACCCTTGCGATATTTGTTTGAAAGGAAAAATGGTACAAAAACCTTTTGTAAGTTCAACTGCAGAAAAATCTACAAATCTATTAGAAATTATACACACCGATATTTGTGGTCCAATGAGGACTAGATCACTTAAAGGAAGTCAATATTTTATAACCTTCATAGATGACAAATCTCGGTGGTGTGAAATAAGATTTTTAAAATACAAAAGTGAAGCTTTAGACGCATTTAAAGAAGTTAAGAATCTTCTTGAAACACAAGCAGGAACTAAAATAAAATACTTACAGTCAGATAACGGTAAGGAATACTGCTGTAATAAGTTTGATGAATATTTAAAACAGAAAGGAATAAAAAGAAGACTTTCAGTTCCATACACCCCTCAACAAAATGGTGTTGCTGAAAGGAAAAATAGAACTATTGTCGAGATGGCAAGGTGTCTACTTATCCAATCTGGTCTTGCTTCAACATTTTGGGCCGAAGCTGTTGCAACGGCAAATTATATAAGGAACAGATGCATTTCCAAAAGCACCGGAAATGAAACTCCTTTTAAAATGCGATTTGGAAGAACTCCTACGATTAATTATTTCAGGAAATTTGGAAGTAAAGTATATGTACTGAATAAAGAACCAGGAAAAGAAAAATTTGAAAACAGAGCAGAACAATGTATATTTGTTGGGTATTCAGAAAACTCGAAGGCATATAGAATCTGGTCACCAACAAAGAGGAAAATTATTGTCAGCCGAGATGTTAAATTTATGAACAAATTTCAAAAAGGTCAGTACGAAGAATTTATTGAGGAAAAAGTACTCGATGATTCAGAAGAAAATTACTTAAAAATTCCTTTACAAAATAAACCAATTACAGAAAATATTGAAAGAAATGTTACTGAAGTTGAACAAGAGGACGAATTACAAGAAACTCAAGTTGAAAATGTCGAATATGAAAAAATACAAGAACTAGTAAGGGGGCCTGGTCGACCAAAATTAATCAAAACAGGAAATAAAGGAAGACCAAAGAAAGAATACAATTTAATTGAAAGAAAATTAAATGAACCAGAAAACGAATTTATTGGTGCAGCTGAAATCTCTTGTAAAGAAGCTTTAAATGGAACAAACGCCGAAGAGTGGAAGGAAGCAATATGTGAAGAATTTTTATCACTCTTAAAAACAAAAACATGGAAGATCGTAGACCTCCCTGAAAAGCAAAAGGAAGTAAAATGTAGACTTGTTTTGACAAATAAATTTGACTTGGGAGGAAATATTGTAAAAAGAAAAGCTCGCTTGGTAGCAAAAGGTTATAGCCAAATTTATGGTATAGATTTTAATGAAACTTTTGCACCTGTAGTGAGATTAAAATCAGTCCGTTTGATAATGGCGCTCGCAGTACAATTAGGTTTGACAGTACATCAATTAGATGTTAAAAGCGCTTACCTAAATGGCGACATTGAGGAGGGGATTTACATGGAGATCCCAGAATATTTGGAAAAATCGTTGGACCAAATACTAAGAAAAAAGGAAGAAGGAACAGAAATTTTAAAGAGAGCTCAAAAATGGTTAAATGATATTAAACAAGGTGACAAGAAAACATGTCTGTTACAGAAGTCCCTATACGGCTTGCGACAATCAGGTAGGCAATGGAACAAGAAATTGGACGAGAAACTTAAACAATTAAAAATGAAACCATTGTCAACTGATTCTTGCGTTTACTTCAATAAAGAAGGTAATGAAATTATTTTATTAGCTATTTTTGTTGACGATATTATATTAGCTGGAAGTAATGCTAAAATAATAAATAATTTTAAATTGGAATTATCAAAACAATTTGAAATTAAAGACGTGGGAAAAATTTGTCATTGCCTTGGTATTGAATTTTCACAATACGAAAAGGAGGGGATAATAAAAATGTCTCAAAAACATTATGTTAAAGATTTGCTGAAACGTTTCGGAATGGAAAATTCAAAACCGATCAAAACACCTTTGGAAACAAACTACAAATTAACGAAATCGGAAGAAGCTCCAGATTTAAAATATCCATATCAAAATCTGATTGGATCCCTTATGTACCTCGCTATGGGAACAAGACCGGATATAACATATGCAGTGAATTTTCTCAGTCAGTTTAATACCTGCTACCAGAAGATGCATTGGATTGCAGCCAAAAGAATTTTGAGATATTTGCAAGGTACGATGGACTATGGTCTCAAATTTTGCAAGAAAAAACAGAATTTAATTGGTTATGCAGATTCAGATTGGGGATCTTGTGTAAATGATAGACGATCATACACGGGATATGTTTTTACATTTGCAGGTACACCAATTAGTTGGGAAGCAAAGAAACAAAAGACAGTTGCCCTGTCAAGCACAGAGGCAGAATATATGTCATTGACTGAAGCTGCTAAAGAAGCTATATATCTACAGAATTTTCTCAAGGAACTTAATATAAATGAAGAAAGAACAAAGATTTTTTGTGACAATATAGGAGCCGGACTATTGGTTAAAAATCATACTTTTCATGCAAGGACAAAACATATTGATATAAGACATCATTTTATTAGAGAAGCATATGAAGCAAATAAAGTAGAAATAGAATATATTCCGACAGAACAAATGACAGCAGATATTCTCACAAAAGGGTTAACTTTTGATAAGCATATGTCATTCGTTAACAAGCTGGACTTGAGAAATTAATTTTGATTGTAGACTTTTGATTGAGGGAGGGTGTTGTGACATCTGTCAATCAAATGTCAAAATATTGTTGTTGCTAAGGAGCATGTTATTGTGTAAATAATTATTGTGTGTCATGTCATATATAATATACTAAAAGTGTAAGGTCTTAAGAATAAATATATTATTATTATAAACACTGCGTAAAATACCTTCCTAACAGAAACGGTACATATAAGTATGAAAAAATTGACTTTAAATAATTTTACAAAAAAATTTCAAAATTTTTCGTTTTATCAAAAAACGTCTCAAATAAAAGTTATTAGTAATTGCATTTATAGTAACTTTTGTTCAATAATTTTTTTCGCAATATTTTTCTGTTGCAAAATATTCGCAAAAATCTTAAAATCGACACGAGTAAACTCCCATTTCTAGTCAACCGATCTTCATAAAAAACAATAGGGTTCTTCCCATTTAATAGGAGAATTTTTTAGTACCAGAACGAATTCTCTAAGTTTAACCGTTCTTGAGTTATCGTGTATACACACAGACACACATACGGACGGTACTTCGAAAATAGGTTTTTTGGAGTCCCTGGACCATGAAACGTGGTCATCAGTCAAAATCTCGACATCGAAAATTTTCGCGATTACAATACTTGCCCCTTATATATTAAAGTCGGGCAAGTAAAAATTTAATTTTTTTTTTTTAATATTTACAAAAATACATCAAATAATGTTCAATACACACACACACACACACACACACACACACTTATATATTAAGGTCGGGCAAGTAAAAATTGAATTTTATAGGGATGCATGGTAATATATTAAAATGGTTTTTATCATATTTGACTAGAAAGACAAGTGTTGTAGTAAATGGGTGTAAATCGCAAGTTAAAAACATTACTTCCGGTGTTCCGTAGGGATTCCACTTAGGACCCTTGCTTTATAATATCTTTATAAACGATATAGGTGCCTGATTTCAGAATTCTCGATTCTTTCTCTACGCCGATGAGTTAAAAGTCTTTCAACAAATAGTTTCTCTGCAAAATTGCCGTAATATACAATCTGATTTAAATAGGTTAGAAAACTATCTCAAAGTCAACAAATTAAATGTAAATATTTCCAAATGCTCAACAATTTCTTTCACGAATAACAGGACCTCTATCAATTACAGTATTACCTCAACGATGAAATAATTTCTTCCGTTTCATTCATGAAGGATTTACGTATTACTTTCGATCAGAAGTTAACATTTGATACGTATATGGATGTAATTATGAAAAAGTCATTTAGAATGCTGGGTTTCATATATCGAATAAGTAAAGATTTCAAATGGCTTAAAACTCTTCTTTACTCATCTTCTCTGTATTACTCATTTTCTCTGTATTACTCATTAGTTAGAAGTCAATTAGAATTTTCACTATATGTTGGTCTCCTCAATATTTTGTCTATATAAAAAGGTTAGAAAATGTACAAAATAGATTTATTAAAAATATTAATTACAGATTTCCAAACTTTGAGTTGACATTGCTATCTCTAGAAAACAGACGAACTATTATGGATATAAACTTTATTTACTAAATATTAAATATCAAAACTGATTGTTCGGACCTTCTAGAAAAGTTATTTTTTCGAATACCTTCGTACAATACAAGAGGTAATGATATTTTCTCCCTGTCTATTAACAATACTAATTCTGCTAATAATCCTTCCCTGCACCGTATTAAAGGGTCTTTCATTAAGAGTGATAGGATTTTAATATTAAATAAAACAACAACGCTTTAACATATCAATAGTTTTTGTTTTATTTATAAAATAAATTGTTTAAAAATTGTTAAATAATTTTGTTAAATGAAACATTCGCTCCAATTTTTGATCACCGTATCCAACATTTGCGGCTGTGTGCCGACGATAGCTTGACGAATGTTGGCTTCCAAATGATCGAAAGTCTGTGGATTGTCGGCATAGATTTGTGATTTGACGTAGTGCCAAATAAAATAATCCAAGGGTGTCAAATCACATGACCAATTCACAAATCCTCGTCGTGAGATGATCCAATCGCCAAACTTCAGCAAATCGAGCGTAGCATTAGCCGTATGGCACGTAGCGCCGTCTTGCTGTAACCATATCTCTTCAATATCGATGTTCTCAAGTTCTGACCACAGAAATTCGAGTAATATGGCTCTATAGCAGTCACCATTGACGTTTACATCTCTTCCCTCCTCATTTTGGAAGTAATAAGGTCCGATGACGCCGCCATGCCATAAACCGCATCACACAGTGAGTTTTTCGGTATGCAATGGCATTTCATGTAACACTTGTGAGTTGTTCGCGCACCAGTAACGGCAATTTTGTTTGTTAACAAAGCCATTCATCGAAAAATGCGCCTCGTCTGAGAAGATGATTTTTTGGACGAAATTAGGATCATCTTCCAAGTGCTCAAGGGCCAATCAGCAAATTCCCGACGTAATCTGTGATCGTTTGGCTTCAGCTCTAGAATCAATACGACTTTGTAAGGATGTAGGCCCAGGTCCTTACGCAAAATTCTCCAAGTTGACATCTCAGAAAGTCCCAGTTGTTGCGATTGTCGTGAAATCGACAAATTTGGCTCATCGGCAATACTGGCCGCTGCAGCTGCGATATTCTCCCCACTTCACGCTTTTCGTTGTCTTGTCGGTGGCTTATTGTCCTGTAAAGTGAACTCAAGCTTAAACTTTTTCACAGTGCGGCGTATAGCCTGCGCAGAGTAACGGTGACTGCGACCCAATTCTCTGGTGAACAAACGTTGAGCACCCTCAACTGAGCTCGAACTTTGGTAATATTTTTTAATAATTTATAAACAGTCGAAAAGTCAAACGCTGCATGATAATACTGCAAACTATACTGAATATTTTGACAGCTGGAAGTAAAAATATATGTATATATATATATATAGAGGAAAGAATTAATGTAAATTAGGACGCACAGCAGTTCTTTCTAACCGATTTGTCGCGAAATTTATGGTTTATATTATATTAAGTGTGTAATGTAGTATTTAAAAAAATAAATAAATAAATTTCAGTGTTTCAGATCATCAGAAATATTTGTTTTTATAAATGTGTCGTGTTTTTTAATACTTTTTACAATTTACTTTAATTTTTCGCCTGGTGTCACATTGACACAGCGGGTTCGGGAAGCAAACGTGGAGTGTTCCGAGTCACACTCTTTACAAAAAGTCAAATTTTTTATTATTCGAATAGAAATTTTTGAATTTCAGATGTTAGTTACAATTTTGTTTCGAATAATGAATATTCAAATATTAATTCCAGTCAAACAGTTTATTGCCGCTAGCTGCAAGTGTAAATTTCATGAGTATGCTAAAATTACTTTTCGTTTGCATCTGATGATAATAAACCGTTCTACGTAACAGACCTGTAGGTTAAAATTACAAAATAAAAAAACGTAACAAATGTAAATAGAACATATTTTATTAAACATATATAGTATTTGTTTATCGACCAAGATACAAAATTAAATATTGTTTTTGTTCACTTACATTACAAATTATAAAACCTTTTAAAATATACAAACACAATATACAGATAAAAGTACGTTATAGAAATATCACCCATCATATTTGATATCTATTACTCTTTTATGAGTTTTAAAAAACCTTTAAAGTTTGGTCTGAATCGCTCTGTAAGAAATGGTAGTTTACTAAGGTATCATTGCAGTTTTAAAAAATTAACTCTACCAATATCTCGAAAACTATTACTACGATCAAGCTAAAATTTGATATCTACAACTCTTTTATGAGTTTTAAAAAACCCTTAAATTTTGGTTTCAATCGCTCTTTTAGAAATGGTAGTTTACTAAGGTACCATTACAATTTTTAAAAATTAACTCAACCAATATCTCGAAAACTATTGCTTCGATCAAGCTAAAATTTTATATCTAATACTCTTTTATGAGTCTTAAAAAACCCTACAATTTTGGTCTCAATCGCTCTGTAAGAAATGGTAGTTTACTAAGGTATCATTGCAGTTTTTAAAAATTAACTCTACCAATATCTCGAAAACTATTGCTACGATCAAGCTAAAATTTGATATCTACTACTCTTTTATGAGTTTTAAAAAACCCTTAAATTTTAGTCTTAATCACTCTGTTAGAAATGGTAGTTTACTAAGGTACCCCTTTCATGTAATTTTATATTAATAGTGTCGACAGTGACATGCTCTCAGGAAAGGTTTGGTATGAAGTAAAGTTCTTAGAAAACCTAAAATGGGAAGATTATCACAGGGGTAGAATAGATGATAGAAGACTATGGTAAGAAATACCCCGATAAAATACAAAAAGACTCTGACAAAAAGGAATGTGACAAGAAATAATCTGACAAAAAGGAATGTGACAAGAAAGAATCTGACAAAAAGGATTCTGACAAAAAGAAATCTAAAAACAAACATTCTGATCAATCGGAGAAGAAGGAAGTTAAAGTAGAAGAAGATAACAAAGAGTCAATGTTGACATTTTTTTTTCTTTTCGTTCCGAACGGAAACTAACGGTATTTCTTTGCTCTCAATCTCTGATTTTAACGTACAGATATGGTATTTTGTAGATAACTGCCAGATTATAACTATTGTAATTAACAGGTATACCCAAATTACCATATCATAATAGTGATAATGATAATATATAATCAACAAGATATTCTCTCAGACGGCTTGTCTAGCTTATGCATAGTCTACAAATATAATATCTATGTTGATATTTTATCACTTTATTTAATTTTGCTTCTGGTATGTTGTGTAGGATAACAGATATTTATGGTGTTACCGGTAGATATACGAGTGTACGCACAGATATAATATCTGACCACAGATAGTGTATCTTAATAGACACATTTTCCGGTTTTTAAATCGGTAGATACTAGTATAGTGATTTTATTTTACATGATTATAGATTATATTCTAATCCATATTAAGGTAAAGGTGTCAACTGGTTATCAGTATAATTATGACACAATTATTCTTTTTAAAAAAATATGTGTGTGCTTACGACCGCACCATTGAAGTGAAAACTTCTATGACGATCGAATCAATTTCAATTAATATACAGGGTGTTTGTTTGAAACGGGCCACCCCGAAAATCTCCTTTATTTGTAAAGATACAAAAAATCTTCAGAACAAAAGTTAAACTAGACAAAAAGGCCCATCTAAAGGTTACTATAAGAATTCTGAGGCATTTCCGGTTTCACCGGAAATGATGTCAACTTTTGATCTAGCATAGGGAATCGATAATTTTATATTTTTTTCCTAAAAGTACATTAAATTAGTTTTACAATGACACCAAAAAGTCATATTTTTATGTTAACCATTTCAAAATGGCGACCATTTATTTACAAAATAATAATCAACATAAGTTTTACAAAGTTGAACGTAGCAAGCTTTGAAAACTATTTAGAAAAAAAAAACTATTACTTTTTACAATTATTTTACAAAAAAAAAAAAATACAAATGTTCGATCAAACCACCAAGAGTGTACTCTTATAAGGGCGATGGAAGAGTTTTTATTAAGAATGAGAAAGTGTGTGGACAATAATGGTGGTTTGATCGAACATTTGTAATTTTTTTTTTTTTTTTGTAAATTAATTTTAAAATGTAATAGGTTTTTTTTCTAAATAGTCAAATACTTTATTTTAGAGATATTTTGTTTCTTTTTTTTATTGTTTTCAAAGCTTGCTACGTTCAACTTTGTAAAACTTATGTTGATTATTATTTTGTAAATAAATGGTCGCCATTTTGAAATGGTTAACATAAAAATATGTTTTTTTGGTGTCATTGTAAAGCTAATTTAATGTACTTTTAGGAATAAAATATAAAATTATCGATTCCCCATGCTAGATCAAAAGTTGACATCATTACCATATATATATATATATATATATATATATATAAAACTTGTATATAAATGATATTTTAAATTTTCTTATGGTTATTACAGGACGAATCAGGAACAAGACATAAATTAATATTTTATACATATATATAGATAAAATCATTTATTTTTACTTATTAGCTGTACAATATAGGCACTTATAACTGTACTTATAAAATGTATAAATAATTCTGCTGAATCTTGTTGATCTTGATTTTGTGAATAAATCTCTTTCAGTAGTATAACCCAGCGATTCCCAAGAAGTGCGCCACAGCTGAGCTACAGGGGTGCCGCGAAAATGTTCCAATATTCCTTCAACTGCGTTAGTTAGACCAATGTTTTGACTTGGGGCGCCGCGGAAAAATTCTGATACATTATGGGCTCCGGGAACCGAAAAAGTTTGGGAACCACTGTTATAACCATGAATGAACCAATGGGTTTGTGGTAACTGAAATATGTGATAAATACTTTGATTGAAAACTGTTTAAATATCTAATAACTCCGTCTATTGTAGTTCCATATTTTATTGTACTCTCCTTTGGGTTATTTGACATATCTAAATTCAATGTGGTATTTAAAAACTCAATCAAAGGCTTTGATTCTTATTTTGAGAAATCCACATTAAAATTTCCACTCAAAATCATGGGTTATTGATGTAAGGTCCGCTTGAGCAGAGTAGATCCGGCTGTTGTATAAATGAGCAAATTTTCATGAATGAATTCGATGATTTTATACACACTTTGATTAAGTGAGATGTAAATTGCAATAATTATAATAATGAGTCCATTTTCCGTTTCATATTGTACAAGGTGTCTCAAAAGAAATTTTATATTTAGTGGATCGATTAAAAAAAAAGTAAGCCTTATATAGAAAAAATGTTTATTAATTATTAAAATATACATTTTGGGGATTTATTTCTTAAAAATAATATCGTCTAAATGTAGACCCTCGCGTTCTCGGCACTCATTTAACCGAACAGTAAAATTACTTATGACGTCTCGGCAGGTGGCCGAGACGTCATAAGGCTCTGCCATTTCGTGACGGATATTTTCTTTCAAATGCGCCAGTGAAGTCGGTTTATTGGCGTAAACTTTAGATTTAAGATAACCCCATAGGAAAAAGTCCATAGGGGTTAAATCTGGACTGCGTGGAGGCCAATTTATGTCACCTCTCCGGGAGATCAATTTGCCTGAGAAAATTTACGAAATTAAGCCTCTGACTGGCATCTTGGGGCTATAATTCTTGTACCAATTGAATTTTGTAGGGGTGCAGCTTTAGGTCTTTGTGCATAATGCGATGTAATGATGATCTATGCACATTTAAAGCACTTGCGCGCTTCCGAATTGAAAGGTTCGGGTCGTCACGAACAGACTGATTAACATTCTCCACGTTTTCTACCGTTCTTGATGACCTAGGTCGCCCGGATTTTGATTTATCCAGCGTTGTACCAGTCTCTTCAAACTTTTTAACCCAATGTCTAATGAGAGGAATGCTTGGCGCATCATTTAAGTGGCGAAAACCTCGAATACTGCAGAATTTTCTACGCGCTACAGTCGCCGAATCACCGTTTTGGTAAAACTCTCGCACGCATAACGCGCGGTCTGCTCCCGAGAAACGCTCCATAGCGACTGAATTCCCAAGAGCCAGGCTACCGATTGATCTAACCCCCGCGCCCCTCGGATACGTTGCGTTCACGCAGTAAGCTAAATAAATATAAAATTTCTTTTGAGACACCTTGTATTACACAAATTTCTCCAACAGATGGTTTGTGAAAGCCATATGATTGAGAATTACCTAAGACTATATCTATCTGTGAGCAAGCCTGTAGTCGCAAACGTGACCGCTGAGCAAGGGCACGGACGGAAGTAATTCCTGCTTATGCCAAATAATTTGTGTAAAAATATTTATTCAAATTACAAGTTCTGATTAGCCGTTTGCAACCGGCTTTAAATTGTAGGTGCCTTTCTGTGTACTCTAAAAAACATGGATGTAATACTGACCATATTACTCCTTAATGTACATAGATTGAAAACATGGTCACGAACCTGGAAACAGGAAGCTTTGGCTCATTTCGGTCTGTCGCTCCAATGATGATGATGACACCCATCTGTGAACTTATAACGTTCATTGTGTTTTTATTGTTTTTGTATATGGCATCCTCGAATTTACTCGAATGATAACGTCTGTTTCTTTCTCGCTCGGCTAAACTCGAGGAAACCGAATGAACGTTTCACTTCGGGACCTCACGGATCAAACACATTTATACCCAGCAAAAATTTTCTGAGCCCAAAGAAGTTTTCACTTCAAAAATATGTTCAAAACATCAATATCAAGACTCAAATATATTCTACTGCGTTTAAATATTCTGTGTAATTCGTTAGCTTAAAATTGTAATGCGTATTATGTTGCTATCATTCAAAAAGTGGGAACCAGTTTTTTTCTCAAAAAAGCGAGGTGAGAGCATATTGGGAAAAAAATTTAACTACCAAAGTTGACCCAAAGAATCAAATAGTAGTATTGAAATTTTCCGAAACAATACGGAAGTACAGGATATCAAGGCCAACTTTGATATTTAAAATGGGAACGTATGTCGTGTTGGAAATCTTTACATAGAGATTTTGAAAAGAAATAATTTTTACTTAAATATTTTTTTAATATATTTTACAGTTCACGAAAAATTGTAATCTCTATAATACTTTATTAATTATAAGTGTTTAAAGTGCCTTACATTTTAATTTAAGCACTTTTACATCCTTAGTCTTGAGCTCGGAACATAATAAAAATAAAAATATTTCCTTTTCAAGTCGTACCTACTACAAAATACTTGAAAGTGAAATATATATATTTTTTTGTTATGCTCTGAGGTACAGATAGCTCAATAGTAAAGATGCGAGAGTATTTAAATCAAAATGGAAGGCACTTTGAACAATTGTAAATAAAAATATTTTACTTTCAAATTGTTCTAGAGCAGGGGTCGGAAACGCGGTGCCCGCGAAGCATTTTCTAAATGCCCGCCTAACCATGCGAAATTCTATTTCCGAGCCGCTTTTAGTAATAAAAGTACTGTCAAGAAGACTAGAAGTGTTATAGTTTTATAAATAAATATAACTTAATATTCATTAAATTTTATTGTAAAACTAAATTTTAAAACTATTCCCAATATAGACCCAATATGAAAGAAAGCAATAATAAAAATGGTAATAGAAAATTATTGCGATGGAAATGCTACCACCCATCAATTTACCAAACATTTTGATACATTATTGGAAGAATTTAATACCAGATTTGAAGACTTCTACGAATTGGAGGCATTTTTAACATTTTTTATAGTCCTTTTTCTGAAAGAGAGGATGATGTGACTAATAAAATCGCATAAACATATTTCGGTATTTCCAATAAGGAGGACTTAGAATTGGAAGTTATAAATATAACAAATGACATTAAAATCACATCGTAACGAAGAAAAAATCTGGAACTTGGGAATAGCTACCCATTGTTGAGAAAATGTGCTCTAAAATTGAAGTCTCTCTGCGCGTCGACATATGCTTGTGAATGTATGTTTTCTAATATGAAATACTTGAAATCAAAATACCGAACAGGCCTCACTGACGCTCATTTGGACCAATGCCTGAGAACTGGAAATTCTACTGTTGTCCCACATTGGCCCACAACGAATTGGCCGCGAATTTAGTTATAAAAAAAGTAACGGGTGTTTTTTTTAGAGGTATAGAACTTTAAGTTGGCATTACTGTTCAAGATGGCGACCGATTTAACAGCTGTCAAGTGATTTATTCTCAGTTTGGTTTGGCAATTCATCATGAATAGACTCACGCCTGAACAACGCTTGCAAATAGCGCAATTTTATTTCGAAAATAATGGTTCTGTGCGGAATACGTATCGCGCACTACGTCCATTTTATCGTCGACAAAATCGTCCATCAGAGCAGTTAATTCGATTAACCATGGAACGTTTTCGCACCACGTTTACTCTTATTGATAACTCGCATCCCCAGAGACGCTGTACGGTGCGTACAGAAGAAGCTATTGGTACTGTAGAGCGTAGCATTGAGGAAGACCCGAATGAGTCCATCCGCCATCGAGCACAGGAATTGGATCTGTGTCCATCCACTTTATGGAAGATTGATGCACAGCCATGATGTCCAGGAGCTGTGGTTCCAACAAGACGGCGCAACATGTCACACAGCTCGTGCCACAATCGATTTATTGAAAGACACGTTTGGTGACCGCCTAATTTCACGTTTTGGACCTGTGAATTGGCCTCCAAGATCTTGTGATTTAACACCGCTGGACTACTTTCTGTGGGGCTATGTAAAGTCATTGGTCTATGCGGATAAGCCACAAACGCTTGACCATTTGGAAGACAACATTCGCCGTGTTATTGCCGATATACGGCCACAAATGTTGGAAAAAGTAAAAGTAAAATTTACGTAAATTATCTTTATTTCACTCTTGCCATAAGCACAATATGAATGCCAGCGATACATTTTTGGGGTTCTATCTAACCGAAGATTTTATGTTCCCACGTATATTTAGGTTAAGCAGATATGATATTTTATCCGCATCCGCACGATTTAAATGATAATTTATCTGCATCTGCAGAAAAATCCACGGATTTGCAAGGCTTAATTTATTTTAAGAACACGATACTTAAAAATAAGATAACTTATGAAGAAAAATTTCTAAGAAATGAAATATATTACTTAATGTTCCGTATGATCCCACTAAATCCAACTGGTTAGAGAAAAAGCGCAAACTAGTTAGAATGAGATTGTTTTGAGTTATCCATATCCACTCAAAATTAAACAAAAAAAAATCCAACACCTGCATAAAACGGAGACATGTTGCTTCGTCGTAGAAAGAGATACAAAACCCAAATGATACAAAATAAACAATTCTTTATTCTTATTCCTTCTATTTACTAAAATTTAAACTTCGTGATTCGTGACACGCCGTGATTGCATGCACGACGTGCCACGACAAGTTTTAAATCACGCACAATCACGCACGAAAGTAAAATATTAATCACGTTCACTCACTATTTTACCGTGATCGGCCGTGTCACGAAGTGACACGGAAATTTCACGGCACGCGCCCATCACTATTGTCTACTACATACCGGTACAACATCTTAAAAAGATATGGAACCTCTGGACTACATTATATGCTTGTTCATTAAAATACGATTTTATGATTTGGTTTTGGAGATATCCATCTAGCCAGATTTGAGACAATTTTAGTTTTCTATCAAATTTTGATGGAAGATGATTTTAATTTTTAATGAAGATGAGGTGATAAGAACGAATACACGGGACCTTTATCACGAGAAGCAGTGTCGCTACCACTGCGTTACCGAAGCCAAATATCGAATTTTCTTGATCTAAAAGCATACAAAATCGTACAGATTAATAAATGGTATGCTCATAGATAAAAAAGTCCTAAATACTCTTACAGACAAGATATACGACTCTTGCATTTTGTCTACTTGTTTTGTTTACACAAAAATTTCATTAACAAAATGGCAGTGTGTCAGAGAACAATAGAAAGAAGTATGACGATACCAACACTAAAGCATAGGTAAATAAATGAACAATAAGGACAAAGGCAGGACTTATCACTGTAATGGAAAGGGCAATTAAACCTAAAGGGAGTTGGACTGGCCACGTCGTTATGTATAAAGATAAGAGATGGTCTCACATATTGGCCCATTGAGGACCAATAATTGGGAAAAGGAGGATGGGTTGCCTGCTGACACGATGGTCAAACGACATCAAGAAAGTAGCGGGCACAATTTGACTTATAATAGGGAAGGATAAAAGAACAGAATGACAGTACGGCAGACTAAAAAAGCTGCACGAGTATTGTAAACGTGTTATAACAGAGCGGGATTTCGGGTAGCTGCAAGTATTTTTTCACTCTGCACTCTTTGTTCATAAGAACCAATCCAAGTTTACCACTCATGATCAAATACACAAATACAACACTAGAAATAAAAACAATATATGTCCGGAATTTCTAAGACTTAACAGGACACGAAACAGTATAAACTTTTATGCAATTAATTTCTACCGGTGGAGTTTAGGTTTAGTTGAACACTCTACCGGAGGAGTTTAGGTTGTTTCCATTTGCAAAATTCAAAAATGTACTAAAGAAGATTCTAACATCATATCCAATATATGTTTATGAAGAATTTTTTGCCCTAAATTTTGAGACATTGATGAAAGAATAACTCATATTTTTTCTGAAATTACTTTGCAGCTCAGTTTCAAAACTAAACATGTAAATCTGAAACTAACAGACTAGTTGTATATATATATCGAATTATTTGTATTTGCTCATTGTACCTGACTGACTAAAAACAACATATTGTAACTTGGTCAATAAATAAATATTATTATTATTATACATTTCTGTTAATTTTTGTAATTCGATTTATCTATATTTCTATATAAGACGTTATTCTTAAAAACCATTTTTGTTGTCATTTAAAAAGGCGCATAACTTGGCACGGCACTGAGCAGACGCCTAAATATTTTCTCCATAAATTGAAGCATAAGTAAATACATCTTTGTGATACCAGTACCAGAATTGATATTTTATATGTTTTTTACAGGTAAACCGTCCCTTGAGCATGAAAAAGGAAGGAATTCAAACCAGAAAGCGTAAACCAAAAACTAGCGGATCAATGGGAACCCATTTTCATCACCATATGAATCCCGGTCCATCCGGCCTACAGAACAGATTGGGTGAGTCTCGCTCTTTAAGCTGTTTTTCACAATAGGCCACTATATTTTAAACCACACACGCACATATATAATACATTAATACAAATATGCATATATAAAATTGAAGGCTATATATATAGGTATGTTTTATATTTTTCGTTCTCACACTTTGTTTATACACGTGTCTAGGGTTGCCAGGTCGCCAAACCTAATAGCCGAACAGACCAGCCAGTTTGGCCGGACGTTTGGGTAAAAAAGCCGGACACCCTACATTATTGAGGATTTTGTTTCTCAGTATTAATAGGTACGACAAATTTTTTTTATGTAGAATCAAGCTTTTTTGATTATTACCATAAATCTTGTTAAATTCTAATGAAAAATAAATAAAAAGCCAAATCAGTCTAAATAATTTATTATTAATCAGTCAAATAAAGTCATCAGTCAAAATTATATTCTAGATAAACATTTATCAACATTTTTAAATTCTTCTTAAATTAAATAAAGGCAATTGCACAAATAAGTCTTATTTACTTGCCATTACTTCCCAAAGCAAAACAAAATAAAAAAACAATCTAAACAAAACAAAACTTTAAGTTAAACAATAAAAATAATTATTCATATTTTTGGTTGGCAGAAATCTGCTTTAAAAGCTCAGTTTCTTTCAAAATGCAGTTGTAAAAATCCTTATACGTCAAATGTTTTAAATTAAATTCTACTACCAACATTTTAGCTACAGTGTTAACATGTACTCTGTTGACCATTTGACCATTGCTGACCTATCAAGGAAAAAACTCTTTCAACGTTTGCGTTATGTCCTGGGATCGCAAAGTAATACTGACAAATAGTTAGGAATTCTGAAAAGCAATCTTGATTACTCATCGATTTAAAGTAGGCTACCCATTTCTTGTGTGCTAACAGCTTCTTGAAATTAACGTTCTCTTTGTTATTGTTCAGAAAACGGCGCTCGCTCGTTTGCGAAATGTAAAAAGTCTAACAAAAGCCGGACAAGCCGGACACCGTTTATTTTGGCCGGACACGCAATCAAAAAGCCTAACTATGTCCTGCTTTATCCGGACGCCTGGCAACCCTACACGTGTCAGAAGATTTCCATCTAAAAATCAATTTCTACCTGTCCAATCGCCTGTCTGCTTGTTTGTTGGCTTGTCTGTATGTCTTTCGGTCTGTCTGCCCGTCCGTCCGCCCGCCTTTCTGTCTGGTTATATGTTTTTTATCTGCTTGTCCGAGATTTATGCAAAATCAACTGGATATATTATCGCATAATTTGTTATTTGGTATGACAGAATATAACCGGGATTTCAACAAAATTACGAAAAAAATCAGCTGTGGCCACCACAGAACCGACCGGCATCACAAACTACTTGCATAAAATACATTCTAGCAGCAGAGTAGAAATAACTTGGCCTAATATTTTCTAACAGAGATATTATTTATCATGACCTTGGACGTTACATATAAGTATGAAAAAATAGATATTAGAAAATTTTTCGTTTTCTCAAAAAATGTTTCAAATAAAAGTTATTAGTTATTGATTTTATAGCCACTTTTGTGAAATAAATTTTTCGAAATATTTTTCTGTTGCTAAATATTCGCAAAAATCTTAAAATCGACACGAGTAAACTCCCATTTCTAGTCAACCGATTTTTACCAAAAGTTGATCAACTCTTGATGTCAAAAGCTTAAATATGAAGTATTATAAAAATTCTTTTAGCCAAAATTGTTCTGCACATGTACACAGACAGACGGACGGACAGTCAGACGGACAGACAGCCCGACAGACATCATGCTAAAAATAGTCAAAACGTTATGTAGGGACTTCAATTCGTGGATATCCATCGGAATCTCGAAATATCAAAAACGGTATGATCACAATACCTCCCTTATATATGTTGGCAGTCGGTAAATATAGAAATAGCTCCTTATTATCTCACAAATATCGAAATGCAAAAATATATAGAACAATTAAAGCTTGTTTTATATTATCATTTTTTTAACTTTTTTCCTAGTACTAAAAAGAGGTTATTACTAAAGGCAACAAATCGAAAGCTCCCAAACCACGAAACTAGACGCAAGAAAATTGATTTGTTTTTGCACTTTATAGGACGATTATTTTCAAACAAAAAATGAATAAATAAAAATTAGTATGTAATGGTCCACAAAATGCATATTTACATATATAGTTTAGAATAGATTTTATTTAATTGTTTTTAAATTTTTGAATCTGGGAACGGATTAATTTGTGTCCCATAAGATATAATGCAAAATTGGATCGTTTGAAGATCGTTTAAATCAGCGTTTCCCAACCTTTTTTCATGACGGACCGGCAATTGACCTAGAAAAAATTTTCGGACCGGCAAGTTTGGAAAGTAACGTGTATCAAAATTATTAAAATTGATGAGCCAAAAAAAAAAACGTCTTCACCTCCAAAATGTAAGTGCTGAGCAAAAACAAAGGTCTTCCCCTTCAAACTACAAACCCGAAGATGATTTTGTAACAAAATCTCGCGGACCGGCAAAAAAATATCACGGACCGATGCCGATCCGAGGACCAGCGGTTGGGAAAAGCTGGTTTAGATGGACTTTCTTTGATATTCATATACAAAAATATGCATATATGACGCTTGAATATTTTGCAGAGGTTCTAAAGAAGACTGAATATTATTAACTAATCCTGTGGTTCCCAAACTTATTTTGTCGCGGAACTTCATGCACTGTTCAAAAAATTACGGAACCCTTTTATTTAAAATGTTTTTTTTATACAACTTTAAATACTTTACATTACTGCAAACTTTTTCCTTTTATAAATACGATAGAAAAGTAAGATTTTATAAATTAGTAGTCATTTTCATTGTCTTCCTAAAAACTAGAACATTAAAATTTAAAAAAAAAAATCATGAATTAATATTTTTCATATAAAGTGTGAGACTCTTTGCTAATACAGCTAGGTTTAATGAGAAGTATGCTTTTGCTTTTTGAATTCTAATATCCTTTCAAAATTTTGTATAATATTGGATAATCAAATTCGAATATTTCGTGCAGCACTTAGTTTACTGCGATATTTCGATTTTGTACCAGCGTATTTTAAAAAGCCAGAATCACACATGTAAGTAGTTGCAAACAGTAACAAAAAAATAGGGAAAAATTGCTAAGCGATATGACATCTAGCAGGATTTTAAGCAACTACAGAAATAGACATTCTATCTCGCTTTTTACATTGAGTTACATGGGATCAAAATATATTTTTGCATTTTACTATAGTTTTGTTGCTATTATATTGTTATATTGTTACGTTTTGTTAAGTTTTATGTTATTTTATATTATTTTAAAATCAGTTTTAAATTGTTTTTACTGTGATCAAGTGATAATAAGTGAAAATAACCTTAAACTAAAGTGGAAGACAAGACAAAAATCATGTCGAAGTCGAACTATTATTGCTGTGTACCTTAGTGTAATTCGTGGATTAAAAGAAATCCATTTCAACCTAAAAAAAACCTAACCTAAATAACCTAAAAGGTCCATTTCAACCTAAAAAATTAATAAACACATGCTTAAAATTATTCTTATTTATTAATATTTGATGTTATAATATTTCACTGATTACCCTGCATAAAAACACGTATTAATATTGTAAGAAAATTACAATAACCACCAATAAACACTAAAATTCATGTTATTGCCCATATGATTATATGTAATGAATGTCTATTTTGGAAGTTCCAAGTATGCCGCAACAGCGCTGCGATCTTAAAATATTTTCCCTATAGCACATTTTGATAAATAAGGATATTGGTCATATATATCAGAACAGAAACTTGTTTTTTCTGTGTATCTGTATTACATTTATTTTTCTATTTTTCTTGAATACATTTTTAACTATATCTTAAATCCTTTTTTTTACATTTCCATTTTTATGAAACAAGAGTGAACCCCTGAATTTTATCGCGGAACCCTGGGGTTCCGCAGAACACACTTTGGGAAACGCTGATCTAATCAATAAATGTGTCTTTAAATTCAATGTTGTATTTAATATGTTCGAAACTGATATAGAGTTTGAAAATTTATATTTTATTTCTAAATAAAAATGAAAATGTTAAAAAAAACTTAGAGTATGTATATTTAAGCATTTGTTTTGACGCCCTAAGAGTGAGCGCCCTGGGCCTGTGCCCCTCTCGTCCCTGCTTTTCACCGCTGCTGATTTAAATGCACTAGCTATAGTGACAATTTGGCCAAATTTAACCGAAGTCGTATCTCTTGTAGTTTTCGAGATTCCCATACATTGTTAAATGGGACACCCAGTACATATTTTATATGACGGTGTTATATGTATTTTTAGTTGTTTTCGCCGGTGTTAATTAAACTTCAGGTAATTATAAGAGATCACTTATGTACATAGGTAAACATAATATCACTGTGTAATTGTATGTGCATATATATGTCACATGGTTCTGTAGCCACAGACACAACTAATTTATTACTTTACATATTAAGAACAACACTTACATATATGAGTATTATGTTTACTCGATTAAAGGACTAACATGGCCTAAAAATTTACCGAAAGCCTCGCTTATGTTTTCTTTTTTTTTTTTAATCGTAATGAAATAAAAAATATGTACAGTGTTCATTTTGATTTGTCCACTCTCATTATTTCGAGAACATAAGAGCTACGATATTGCTTCAAATAGACAATTATTGCCATTTCAAACGATTTTATTTTTTAATCGTTATCAAGGGATTTTCTTTAACCTAAATATTCAGTATAATATTTTTTTTTTTCAACTACATTGAGAACTACGTTATTGAAGCTGTAACATTTCTTTTTTTATTTCTGATGCAGGTGGTTCACCTATTTTTACCGACCGCCAACATATATAAGGGATGTATTGTGATCATACCGATTTTGACATTAGAGATATCGATGGATCTCCACGAATTGAGGTCCCTACATAACGTTTTGACTATTTTTAACATGATGTCCGTCTGACCGTCTGCCCGTCCGTCCGTCCGTCTGTCCGTCTATCTGTCTGTCTGTCTGTCTGTCTGTGTACACGTGCAGAGCAAATTCGGCTAAAAATATTTTTATGAAACTTTATATTTAAGCTTTTGACATTAATGGCACGAGTTGATCAACTTTTGGTAAAAATCGATTTTCTAGAAATGGGAGTTTACTCGTGTCGATTTTAAGATTTTTGCGAATATTTAACATCAGAAAAATATTTATAAAAATGTATTTAACAAAAGTTGCTATATAAGCCATAACTAACAACTTTTATTTGAGACATTTTTTGATAAACCGAAAAAAATTTTGAAAAATATTTCGAAATTTTTTCCAAGTGTCTATTTTTTCATACTTATATGTAACGCTTCCAAGTTATTTCTACTCTGCTGCTAGAATGTATTTTATACAAGTACTTGGCCAAATACGCTATTAATGTTTCGAGCGGTCTGCGATGCCGTAGTTTCACTTAAGAACTCATACTTCATAATAGTGCGAATTTCCGACCGTTCCATTTTCAACAAAATTAATTTTTAAAAAAGTTTTTGATATTTTTTAGAGCATACAATGATTTCTTTAAACAGGCGAAAGGTGTAACTTTCCAATAAAAAAAAAAAAAACAACTGTATAATATTAAGCTAATGTCAAATATTAAGCTGTTAAAGTTGGCAATATTATTAACTACAAATTTCATCCTTGATGACCATGTATCAAGTCGTCAAGGATGAAATTTGTTTTACGCTAATTATTTTTACATTAATTTGGCGCTCTCCTGAGCTTAACGGCAGCGCCCCCCTCACAGCGGCGCCCGCATCTGCCGCATGCCCTGAATGCTCGCTTCCGCCGGCCCTGAATGTAAGAGTCCGTTTTAGACACTATGCACTAATGGGTTAATAAAAAATATTTTGAATTTAAGATAGTGAATGGGAAATGTTTTTATGGAAAAGGATTTATGTGGAATATTATTTTTATGCAATTATATCTACTATATTTATGATATGATCTACTTATTCCATGGCTCTTATTACATAAATACACGGTCTGCGTTCTGAGAAAAGGTGAAAAATATTTTGTTGAATTAGTTGTGTCAATATTGGTTTAATTCTTGGTATGGCGTCGTTCAGTCGCGCGGGCATACGAGCTATTAAAGCAGTATCGTATCTCTAATCACACCCCATAACTACTCTTAAATTTTGACTTATCTTTCAACGTAATCGTCACAGATAAAGATATTAATAAAACTTGATAACTGTTAATTTTGATACTAACAATTAAATTATTTATCTTTAGTCATTTTGATCATATAGATATATCGACAGGCGGAATTTGAGATAGGGGAAACTTCCTAAGCGCCCTGACATCTGGTGGCAATTTGCGGAAGATACGAAAGTGACATTGTTTTGTTTTGTTCAATGGAGAAATACGTGTTTTTTTGTTGTTTGGGTTTTATTTTTGTGAATCATGAAAAAAAAACAATCAATTTTGTTGTGTGCCGCAATGTAAATCGTGAATAAGGAAGAATCCTTCTTAAACTTTTCATAATTTACCTAAATCGAAAAAAATATCAATTGCAGCAACGTTTGGAGGCAGAGACAAAGTGAATCGTAGGTTTGTATGGACCCAAAAACTAAAAATGGGCAAAAATCCAAGCCCATGCATGCATGTTTGCTCGCTGCATTTTATGGAAAGTGATTTTTTACGTCCAAGAAAAGACTGAAAAAAAGCATTTATCCCACCCAAAATTTGCCTAAATCATCAGTTGATATATTAGCCCTTCTACTTTTTTCAGGCAAAGATATTAATTTTTACTAATATATTTACCATATTTTTGTTGTTATTATATTGACAGACAATCAAAAAGAATTAAAAATACAAAAAAACTAAAAATTTCCTAGAAATTTCTTTACAATAGTATATTATTACATATCTTGTAAATCGTAGATTACCTTTAAACTAAAAACAAAAAAGCTCGTAAAACAGGAAAAATACAACTCGTGTTCATTTTCAACTCGTAAACAAATACACGAGTAACAGTTTAATGTCACTTTCGAGTGTTCGAGTTTTGTCGCATATGGCGCTGCGATCTAAAAAGTTTCCCCTATCAGGCGCTCACCCAGCAATTTTTCTTGGAGGAGGGACTCAGAATACGAAATTGTGTTAAAGGGTAGGGAAATTACTCGGAAATAAATGCTGGTCAAAATGCAAGTGTTGAACTAAAAAGAAAAAGGTCTTCGCTTCTAAAATATAATTGATGACCTAAAAAAAGGTCCTCACTTGTATTTTGACAAAAAAACTTAAAAACCACGTGTTTTTGGAATTATGGGGGGCGGCTCAAGCCAGTGACCCCCTCCCTGGTTGGGATAGCTGGTTTGAGTCCCCTAGAATTTTTTTTATTTTATACATTTTTTGAGTTACGTAGTTATGATTAAGAAACCCTTATACTGTCCCTCATGTCGTCGGTAGAAATTGTGACAGACAACTGAACCTAAAGTTGAAATTTGACATGCGTACACTAATTGACCTACGTATAGGAAAACTATTTTAATTTCAAAAAACTTATCGCTCTAAAACAAGGGAAGGCAAATCTTTTGGCTACCGGGCCACATTGCGGATGAAAATTTGACCGCGGGCCAAATTGCGGATGATTTGACCGAGGGCCAAAAAAATTTGTTTTCTTATTTTAAATATTGTTTTTGTTATTTTATAAATTTTAAAAGCAATATTTTTAAACCAAAATGTGTATTTATTATGCAATTTAAAGGAACAAATTGAAAAGAAACTTGGAAAGAATGAATATTTGAAAGAATATTGGACAGGCAGTAATATTTTTGCAGGACACAATAATTTATAAAATGCTTCGCGGGCCAGATAAAATTTCAGCGCGGGCCGCCATTTGCCCAGGCCTGCTCTAAAATTATAAATAAATATGTATTTATCGAATTAATATTCCATCGGGGCGCGCACCCAGGAATTTTGTTCGGGGAGGCTCAGAAGACGAAATTATTTAAATTATTAAAAATCTCATTTCTAAACTACAAATGACAAAAAAGAGGTCCTCACTTGTATTTTCACAAAAAACAACACATAACAACTACATGTTTTTAGAGCTCTTGGAGGGCTCAAGACCATCACCCCCCCCCAATAACTGTGCAAAATTTTGTCTAAATCGGTTATACGGCCTAGGAATGTATAGCGAACAAACAAACAAACAATTTTCCTCTTTTATATACGAGGGTTAGCTTTTATGTTTTTACAAACGACCACTAGATGGCAATATTGAAATGTGTCATTACTATATTTGTAAAATTTGACATTTATTATTGTGAAATCAGTGGCAGCTTATAAATTGACCGAGAAGTTTGTTGACAGTAAGCGTTTTAAAAAAAGAAACAAGTTTGTGAAAAAATGGATATTACTCGTGAAGGTTTTCGTTAGATGATTTTTTACGATTTTAGTAAAGGCCTAACTTAACAATAATGCATAGATTCGCTACGTTCAATTTTTGGTAATGAAGCACCATCAGAAAAGACTGTTTACAATATATAACGGGTGTTTTTTTTAGAGGTATAGAACTTTAAGTTGGCATTACTGTTCAAGATGGCGACCGATTTAACAGCTGTTCCCGATTTATTCTCAGTTTGGTTTGGCAATTCATCATGAATAGACTCACGCCTGAACAACGCTTGCAAATAGTACAATTTTATTTCGAAAATAATGGTTCTGTGCGGAATACGTATCGCGCACTACGTCCATTTTATCGTCGACAAAATCGTCCATCAGAGCAGTTAATTCGATTAACCATGGAACGTTTTCGCACCACGTTTACTCTTATTGATAACTCGCATCCCCAGAGACGCCGTACGGTGCGTACAGAAGAAGCTATTGGTACTGTAGAGCGTAGCATTGAGGAAGACCCGAATGAGTCCATCCGCCATCGAGCACAGGAATTGGATCTGTGTCCATCCACTTTATGGAAGATTTTGCGGAAAGATCTTGGTTTGCGTGCTTACAAAATCCAACTCGTACAAGAATTGAAGCCAAACGATCATCAAGCAAGGCGTAGATTCGTCGAATGGGCCCAAAACGAGATTGCCGTTGTTCCCGATTTTCATAAGCGAATTTTGTTTAGCGATGAAGCGCACTTCTGGTTGAATGGCTACGTCAAAAAACAAAACTGCCGTATTTGGAGTGAAGCTAATCCTCAAGTGTATGTCAAAACACCGTTACATCCAGAAAAACTGACTGTTTGGTGCGCTTTATGGGCTGGTGGAATCATTGGTCCGTACTTCTTCAAAAACGATGATGGCCAGAACGTTACAGTCAATGGTGATCGGTATAGAGCCATGATTACTAACTTTTTCATTCCTGAATTGAACAGCCATGATGTCCAGGAGCTGTGGTTCCAACAAGACGGCGCAACATGTCACACAGCTCGTGCCACAATCGATTTATTGAAAGACACGTTTGGTGACCGCCTAATTTCATGTTTTGGACCTGTGAATTGGCCTCCAAGATCTTGTGATTTAACACCGCTGGACTACTTTCTGTGGGGCTATGTAAAGTCATTGGTCTATGCGGATAAGCCACAAACGCTTGACCATTTGGAAGACAACATTCGCCGTGTTATTGCCGATATACGGCCACAAATGTTGGAAAAAGTCATCGAAAATTGGACGTCCAGATTGGACTACATCCGAGCCAGCCGTGGCGGTCATATGCCAGAAATCATATTTAAAATGTAATGCCACAAGATTATCTTTCGAATAAAAAAAAATTCATGTCAATCGAATAATCCATCGTTGTTTTATTGCAATTTAAAGTTCTATACCTCTAAAAAAAACACCTTTTATATTCTTTATTCCCTAGGCCTTGAGGCGGTCAGGGTATTAACCATTACAAAAAATAAAACAATAAATCCAACAATAAATACATAACAATCCAATACAATTAACAATGTTTTTTCTCTTTTCTATCTTCTTGCTCCAATGTCCATCTCCTTCTTCCTGTCCTCCTTCTGGTTTCCCTCTCCGATCTCCTTCCTTCTTCCTTCCAGTTCTCTCGCCCATCTTTTATTTATTTTATTTTATTTCATTCTCTTCCCTTCCAACCATTTCTTCACCCCTCCTCCTATCTCCCTTCCTTCCTCCCCATTTCTAGGTAACCTCATCCCCCTTCCTTTCTTCCATTTCTCCCCTTCTGCTTCCCACCGGGTCTCATCCTTCTTTCTTTTACCCCTTCCTGTTATCCTTCCCCAATCTCCATCCTTCTTGCCGCAAATTTCCTCGTCCACCTCTCCCCCCTTCCATCTTCGTGCAACAGGTCTAATGTGCTCCCCGACCATACTGTCATCTCTCTACACCTCTTCGCGAGGTGCTCTATATCTTCCTCCTCCTCCCCGCACATCCTGCACATCTTTTCCTCCTGTTTCCTCCAATATCTATTTCCTCTCTCTTCATTCCCGCACCTTAGCCTGGCAATCCTTCTAACTCTCCCTCCTGACCTTCCTCTTTCTCCCTTCAAGTAGCTTGGTACCCCAATAGTTTTGACCTCCTAATATCTCCCTGCGCTCCTTGATTTGTCTTTTCTGGATATCCTTTCAGTTCATCTTATCCCTTTTCAGTTCCTCTCTTACAATATACCCTGGTGTTGTCCTATCTACCCCTAAGATCCATCTCAAATACCTCTCCTGTACTCGTTCTACCTTCTCCCATTCCTTCCATCTCCAAATTTCCACCCCATATAGCAGGATGTTTACAATTGGTTTGCAGAATTTCGTCGTGGTCGTGCATCCGTCAGTGATGAATTTTGTGAAGGTCCACCAAAATCGGTTGTGATTCAAATAAACATCGGTGCTCTGCGTAAAATGATTGAAGAAGATCGGCATGGGACTTACCGTGAGATAGAGACATCCTTTAGGATATACACATAAAACTGCAATACATTCGATCTTGCATGAACATTTAGCTGTGAAAAAGATCTGTTGCCGATGAATTTCACATAATTTGACCCTTTTATTTTCCTATGTCTGTTTTCTGTACTCCTAGGCCCTTTTATCGATCTGGACCATATTTTGCATAGTTATTCTAGAACCTTGCGGAAATCATGATAGTTTTAAGACATTTTTATTTCGCATTAATTTTTGGGCAATATAATCCCACTTCTGGGAATATAGTGGCTTTTAGAAAATTTGTTTCTTTAAAACATATGTATGTATTTATTCTTAATTATGCACTTTAATTTTACTTTTTTGCTCGACTTTGGGCTCCTCAACATGCTCGATAGAACTTCATTGGTAAGCTTATAGTACAGGAAATGAAGCTCAAAAAATGACAAAACCTCGCAATTTTTTCGTCCAGCATCGATTTGGATAAAAATTTGGAATTAGGCTCATTTCACCCTCTAGTTCATTTTCTACATTGTGCCGTTGTACGCTTTTTGTTTTTTAAGGGTGAAAACTATCCCTAATTGTAAAAAATTATAAAATAACATTTTAAACCTTAATATGGGTAAAATTTGGTTTGGATTGCTAAATATGGATCGTTTTATGCTTTAGAATACAATTTCATAATGTTTCAACTCTTAAAAATCAACCCTTGTTGGAGCTTAATGTAAAAAAAAAAGTATTTATCTTAAAAAATGATTTCATCTTGCATCGATTTGCACCAAAATTTTAAATTAGGTTCGTCTCACCCTCTACTTCGAATTATATATCATGCTCATGGGCACTGTTTATTTTTTAAGGGTGAAAACTACCCCTAATTGTCAAAAATTATAAAATAACGTTGTAAACCTTAAGATGGGTAAAATTTGGTTTGGATTAGTTGAATAATGATTGTTTCATGCTTTGGAATACAATTTCTAATGTTTCAACCCTTAAAAACCCACCCTTGTTAGAGCTTGATATAAAAAAAATTATTTATCCTAAAAAAATGATTTCGTCTTTCATCGATTTGCATAAAAATTTGGGATTAGGCTCATCTCACCCTCTACTTCAAATTTTATATCATGCTCATGGTCACTGTTTATTTTTAGAAGTGAAAACTACTCCTTATTGTCAAAAACTATTGCAAAACATTGCAAAACCTTAATATGGGTAAAATTTTGTTTGAATTGGTAAAGTAATAATTGTTTCATGCTTTAGGATATGATATCATAATATTTCAACCCTTAAAAACCACCTTTAATAACATTGCAATTTTTATAAAGTACTTCAATAGATCTACATAGAAAAAAAAAATAGTTACATAAAAAAAAAATTATTAATCTCAAATTACACTGCATATTCACATACATTTACATACATAGACGACTAAATTTACACGATGACTAAATACAGATACAAATTCATATACGTTTTTTTTAAATGTCTGTCTCATTGATTCGATCTTCATCGTGGTCGATGTCATCTTCGTCTTCTTCGATTACTGGTGGACTATTATTACAGTCTTCACCGGAGCACCCAGAACAAGCGGAATTACAATACAGTCCAACTTTTCTGCACCCGCATAAAACGCCGCACCCTTTTTTGCATTGGCAAAAAATCATTTTCAAAAGTTCATCGGGAGCAGGTGGTTTTTTCATGCGCACGGGGTGTCATAAACCTTCTTTTGAGTACTATCCCCAATCTGTTGCTCGGATATTTTCATTTCCAAGCCACTGTTGGATTGTTGGTTTAAAAATTTTATTGGTTTTTTAAACATAGCTCCTTCATTTTTAGTGATAGAAAGTTTTTTCAAAAACGATTTTGTAGGGCTTTTCAAGAGCTATAAGACTTTGTAAATTAAATTCCTTAAGATTCCTTAGTTTTTAAATGGGATGAGTTTGAAGGGCTCGAATAAGGTGGTGTTCGCTTGTAAATAGAGGTTTTAAACGGCTATATCTCGCCAAATATTCACTGTACAGAAAATATATGCACAGGGAAATTTAAGTCATTAAAAAGGCTACAATTTAGTGCTCTATCATTTTTTTCGTATCTCCAGTAATTTCGGAGATATTTTGAAGAAAATGGTGAAAAATACGAAATCGCAAAAAATCGTTTTTTCTTTTAGCTCCAATTTTTCTAAAATCAGGCATTTTAAATTGGTCAAACTTCTTGGATGTACTGAAAATACATATATGAAGAGAACCACAGAAGGGCGAGGATCAATTTTAATTAGGGGAGTAAATAGGGGGTTGTTTTCACTGATTTTTTCGTAGAAAAAAGTAGGTACCGACCTTATTTTGATCATAAGTCGCTTAATTTTTATGCTAGAGACTTTTTTTTTTGTTTGAAAGGTCTAATCAAATACTTTAAAAAAGATTCAATGAGTTTTCCTCGAAAAATGCAAATTTTTCCTGTTATTTGACTTTGAATCTTTCAAATTATGCATTTGGCGAAAAAAAGTTAACCATTAACATGCCGTATCTCGGTTCGTATTAGTCGTAGAAAAATAATAAAAAAAGGATTTTATTTGTTTTTTTAAAAGCTACAATTTAGCTTTCTACAGTTTTTTTGATAAAATGCATATTTTTCGAGTTATTCGCAAAAAACTTTTTAAAAACATCGATTTTTTCGTCGAAAAACTGTTACTTTCAACCGCGAATAACTCAAAAAATATTAGATTTACGAAGAAAACGTAAAGAACATTTTTTTCTTAGAATTACTTTTCCCATCGATTCCTATAGTTAAAATGTAGTAAAAAATTTCCACCCCCGAGATGGGGTGGCAACCACCCCCAAGGTTTTAGCGTACACCGGCATGATGTAGAAAATGATCCTTGGGCTATTCCCTACCTTCTGTGAAAATTTCACGTAATTCTATGCTGGACGAAAAAATTGCGAGCCAAAATGCTTCATTTCCTGTACTATTAGTAATAGTGCAAATAGAATGAGAATAACAAATAAAGCTGATACGAGTTCATTCATAAAAGGAGAATCATCCGTTATTATCTTCCTAAAACGATTCGCACTAAGCCAGTATTGAAGCCATTCCTTGGACTCGATTCAAGCCAGCTAAGGTGGCTCTTTTTCGGTAGTGAAGCAGCGGGTATACTTCTAGTTGTTAATATGGTAGAAGAACAAGTCATTGTTGTATGCGTATATTTAACTGTACAATACCTAAATTGTGTTCAGTACTGTTGGTATTTTCAGAAACGGAGAAAGGCAGGGGCAAGAGCGGCACAGGCCCAGGGCGCCACATTGTTAGGGGCGCCAAAAAAGCGTTCAAATATACACATCCTCAGTAGCGTACCCATAAATTTATAAAGGGGGGGGGGGTGCAAAAATATGATATTCTTATTTTTGTTTGGAACAGAAATATAAATTTTTATTTCTATATCAATACATGTACTTATTTATTGCCGCGCCCGGCTTTGCTCGGAGACAAGTCGTTATTACTGACCTATATTTTCTTTTTTGAAACTACACCAAAGTCTACTCGTAATTAGGTAATTAGGTGTCAAGACAAAAAAAAAACAATACTATACACATGATAAAGGCCGGGATTAAACTGAACAGGATTACTTAACTGAGAGCTTCTTTATAAACAATGTTTTTAATTTTATTATTAGGTGCTAGAAGAGAAAAATTGTTGCTAGAACTGACACACGGCCACGATACATAGAACGGTCCATGCGAGAAGCATAGACTCCACAAAACAACGCCAGCTATCGTTAGGGTTTGACTCTGCAACTTCTGATTAGTGCATAAATTTTATACCAACCTTGTCGCTGACAAAACGTATGTTATCGCTGATAATTTCCAGAAAATGCTTTAAATATGAACAAAAAACGCGAATTTCGTTTTACCCGCACGCACACATTTCATTATAACTTTGGAAGTATTGAATCAATTTTAATAAATACAGCCATAAACTTGACCAGATGATACAGCTACACATAAAAAAAAAAACAAATGAAAAATCTGATCAGAAGTTCTCGAGTGAAATTATTAAAATAATATTTTGTTATTTCTGTTGATATTGTTGTCCTTGAACAATTTGAGGGTGCACGTGACTAAACCCCCTTCGGTACGCCACTGCATATTTTAATAAAATGGCGCAGTTTGACTGGTTTGCCCTGGGCGCCAAAGTAGCTAGCGCCGGCTCTGGGTATTTTATAATAGTTATGTATTATTATTTGCATTTTTAATAAGATGTTTTAATTTATTTATTTATTTATTTTACATCGGCCTATTTCTGCAACGAGGCTAATCGCCGATGCCAGGGGGCGAGCTCCTACACCTGGATGCGGGGTGAATGAATTTGAAATGAGAGTAATGTAAACATATTATTCTCGACCGAATAATATCACCGCCGGAGAATCGAACTACCTACCACACAATCCAAACTGTATTCACCAGTTCAAACTGCTGCGATTTAATGCGCTCGGCCATTCCGTCGGCGATGTTTTAATTGAAATAGCTCACATATTACTTACCTTAAAGGAAAAATATATACAACAAAAATGTTCGGAACTAGTGAAAAAGAAAACAATATATAACAGTGGCCTTACAATACATTTTACGCCTGACGTTATGCAACCACCTTCTCGAGTATGCTTAGCATTACAAAAGGACATCAGGGGAAGACATATTTATCGTATTTCATGTTTTCTCAAGCTCTTAATATTTTTGTAACAAATATCTGAGAAAATATATTTCTGGTCAGGGGCGTAGCTACCGGGATTACTATCGTTATTGAAGACGTCCTCAAAGAATCAGAATAAAGCGCCTACCGCAGCTTTTCCCAAAGTGTGGGTCGCGACCCAGCACCGGGTCGCAGAAAAATTTTGCCGGGGTCGCGAAAAAATTGTAAAAACACAAAAAAGATTTTTTTTTGTACATATTATTTGTTATTTACGTCAGTTAATCTAAATCGTCCAAAACTACCGCCGGTCAAATTTTTGATGGACAGTTCTGTACTTTTCAGTCGTACCAACACCAACTTTTTAGTTTTTGTTTACAACTTAACTTTTAGTAGTTTATTAAGTTGATAAGAAGTTTATTTAGATCATATATTTAAATATAAACTTAGCACAATTAAACAATATTTATAAATTGGTTTACTATAACCAAATTGTTGTCTGCCATCTGAACCTAAAAATTTTTAAGTTGGCAATGAAAAGTAATAAGAGATGGAAGGTATAAAATATATCACTGTCTCTTATTTTTCTCCCCCACTATATTCTGTAGTATCAAAAGTTGACATGACGTCAGAGTTGGATAGTATTGAAAAAAGTATTGAAAAAAGTATAATGTAGAATGGACTTAAGTAATGTACATTGGTGTGAACCGGAATAGTACAACAGGAATTTTTGATCAGATTATGTTTTCGGAAAATAACGCATTTTTCGTGTTTTTTGGCTGATGATGTAAAATATTTAAAACAGTAGAATAGTTATTTAACGTCCAATTTGTATAATGGTAGAATTATGAATTAATTTCATTCAGCTTTTTGGACAAGAAGCGTTTTAATATTGATGCGTTGGTCAGTCTTACTATCATTCGTAATTATTTGAATTTTTGTTAATCTTGGATATTATTATATTTATCTCTAGTCTCGTTGTTTGAAATGTAAAATTTAATGAACAGTCACTACCTTTGGTTATTATAGTAAAATATTTATAAAAAAAAAATTAATTCCTGGTTTTCCTATTTTCTGTATTCTTCAAAATATTTTGTCAAATACAATATTTCTTCAAAATAGGTGTTGTGAGGGTAGTGTTGCACTGTTCACATTGGCTTGGTTCGCAGTTTTGAATAAATGTTAGAGTGTGAGCAGGGTATGACCTATACGTAGTCGGGTTTTAATTATTTGTTCTCTTCTCTTTTGTTTCGTTTTCAAGACTTTTTTCATACAGCTTTTCGTCGCTCGTCTTATTCAATACTGTTTTGTAAGGTTATGTTTACCATTACAATTTTAACTCATAACTTTTTTAAAACATAATCGGGTCTATTCTGTATCTTTTGTGGTTAAAAAGATTTGGTTAAAAATGATGGTTAAAAAGTAACATTTTAACTGGGCGTTAAAATTTTAACCTTGTTTCTTATTCTATCCAAGCGTTAAGTTCTAACTTTTTAACTTTATGGTTAAAAGTATGTTGTCAAATTATCTACAAGGGACATATTTTGCTATTGTAAGTGTGGATTTAATGTAAATAAGTGTTATGGTTGAATCGTGAATGAACAACGTTTAAATATAATAAATCTATATTGCAGAAATGTACAATATTTATATATAAATAATTATGGGTGCAGAAAGTAAATAATATAATATTACCAGAACATGCAAATGTATCAATATTGTTTATCTCTTTTCTTTCTTCTATATTAAGACTTTAATTTTCAGGTTATATTTACCTTATTTTTATTTTTAAACAAACAGAGAAATCAAAATTTATAAATGTATCACAATTTTAAAGTTTTAAATATTTACTTGCAATATATTGGGAAATCTTTTAGTTCTTCTCGGATTTTCAAAAATACAACATTTGTAAAACGAGATATTCCGTAGAACTTTTAGACAAATGAAAATATTTTAAAATGTTTTTTCAGGTAAATGAAAAGAGTCCTAAGAAGCATTTGTATTTTTTTATTCACCTATATTAATTTTTTACTTATTAACCTATTGTTGTTCAATTTGTTCTAGTAATAATTGGTTTAAAATAAATAGACTTGCCATGATTAATTCTAAACATGGATTTTTCTGGCTATTTGTCGTTTAGAGGTTAGAATTACAAGCTGGTTAAAAAGTTAACACCATATATTTGGCTGGAGTTAAAATTCCAAATATAACCTACTGAATTAACCACGTCGCGGTTAAAATTTTAACGCCATAGAGTTACAGAATAACAAAATATTGTAAAGCGTGGTTCAATTTTTTTTAATTCGACCTTGAGGTTAATTTTTAACGGTACAGAATAGACCCGAACAAGATGCATCATGCAAGCTTCGATTCTAACCCTTCAAAAAAAGACGGGATTTTATTTGAGTTTTAAATAATTGTACCAAAGTGCAACATAATTGTACCAAACATTTATGGTGCTTTAATATTTCAAATATGCATGGGAAAAGGTTTGTTTGTATCTTGAAAATATTTTTATTTCAAATAAAATTATTTACAAACTTTTAATAAGAATGTGAATAATACAAATATTGTGTTAAGATTCAAATATTAAACTTGTTAAAAATCCTTATCGTAAATTGAATTTTACTACATGTTATCAATAAAACAAATATTTGTTCTAAAGAACAAAACACAAAATAAATAAACGAAACCTTGATAATATATCATCATTCGATCAAGTTAGTTATATCATATTCGAGTTATATCAAATACAGTTTCTATAAATGTTATCTAAAAGGAAAAAATATTAAGAAATTTTTATGCATTATTTTATTAAAATTCTGCAAACTTATTAAACATTTCCCACTTTTTTTAATCAATTAATTTCAGAAAATTAATCCTGTTTATTCATTATATTTTATAAGGTTTCCAATCCGGATATCCGAATATCCGAATATCCGGATTATCCGACCAATTTGGGCTATTCGATAATCCGGATAATTTTCATGGAATATCCGATAATCCGGATATTTTTTGAATAAACAAAATATATTTTTCAACAATTTTTTCAATTTACCTGGTACTTTTTTTATACAAGGTGTCTCAAAAGAAATTTTATATTTATTTAGCTTACTGCGTGAACGCAACGTATCCGAGGGGCGCGGGGGTTATGTCAATCGGTAGCCTGGCTCTTGTGAATTCAGTCGCTATGGAGCGTTTCTCTGGAGCAGACCGCGCGTTATGCGTGCGAGAGTTTTACAAAAACGGTGATTTGGCGACTGTAGCGCGTAGAAAATTCTGCAGTATTCGAGGTTTTCGCCACTTAAATGATGCGCCAAGCATTCCTCTCATTCGACATTGGGTTAAAAAGTTTGAAGAGACTGGTACAACGCTGGATAAATCAAAATCCGGGCGACCTAGGTCATCAAGAACGGTAGAAAACGTGGAGAATGTTAATCAGTCTGTTCGTGACGACCCGAACCTTTCAATTCGGAAGCGCGCAAGTGCTTTAAATGTGCATAGATCATCATTACATCGCATTATGCACAAAGACCTAAAGCTGCACCCCTACAAAATTCAATTGGTGCAAGAATTAAAGCCCCAAGGTGCCAGTCAGAGGCTAAATTTCGTAAATCAGGTGATTTTATCAGGCAAATTGATCTCCCGAAGAGGTGACATAAATTGGCCTCCACGCAGTCCAGATTTAACCCCTATGGACTTTTTCCTATGGGGTTATCTTAAATCTAAAGTTTACGCCAATAAACCGACTTCACTGGCGCATTTGAAAGAAAATATCCGTCACGAAATGGCAGCCATCCCTGAGTCCACCTGCCGAGACGTCATAAGTAATTTTACTGTTCGATTAAATGAGTGCCGAGAACGCGAGGGTCTACATTTAGACGATATTATTTTTAAGAAATTTATTTATTTATTTATTTATTTGTTTATTGGCTACACAACAGGATAACTAAAGTTAGTTTTCCCAATAATAGTGTAACACAGTAAAATTACAAAAAAAAATTACAAAAATGTACAATTCGTAAGTATTTACATATTCATATTATGGTAACAAAACAAGTATAAAGTATTGTGAAAATATTGTGATAATAAAAATAAACATAGCAAATTAGAAAGTATTACAACAATTTATAAAAACAATTATTCATATTTTTATTATAACGTAATAGAATTGAGTTTATCAAAACCTTTAGCATGCTTTTTAAGGCATATTAAAGAACATGACAGTATATCTATGCTAGGACTCAGTTCGTTAACAGCATTGCTAATTCTCGCAATGGGCGAGTTTAGTCCCAAATTGGAATTACTGAACTGGTTATACAAAAGTTTTTGAGTTCTCAGAGTATACGAACGACAATTAAAAAGTGGTAGAATTAATTGAGAATCGATATTATTATTTATTAATTTGTGAAAAAATATCAAGTCAAGTGTCGTTCGTCTGTGAAGAAGACTTTGCATTTTATAAAAAGTTAAATTTTGTTCATATGATTTATAGTACATGTTTCGTTTAAATCTGTAATTTAAACGATTAATGAACTTCATTTGAACTTTTTCTATAAGTTCACTATAGATCTTATAGTGTGGATTCCATACTGGACTAGCATATTCAACATGACTTCGTACTAGACAGTTAAATAAGTTAATTAGCGGAAGAGGACTTGTAAATTCGCCTGCGACTCTGAATATAAATCCCACATTTCGAAGCGCCTTCTGTACGATGTTATATATATGTTTATCAAACATTAGTTTAGAATCAAATATGACTCCTAAATCTTTGATCTGATTTCTAATATTAAGTATTTTGTCATCTAATATAAAATCGTAAGTGATTTTATGAATATTTCTAGTAAATATCATTACATTGCATTTTTCCCCGTTGAGTGTCAGTTTGTTGCGTTCACAATATATTTTCAAAGCAGTTAGATCATTCTGAAGCAAGTCACAATCTTCCTGCTTGGTCACTGTTCTATAAAATTTTAAATCATCCGCGTATAATGAGTAATGTGAATTTGAAAAACAATTAACAATATCATAAATGAAAATACTGAACAATAATGGACCAAGATGGGACCCTTGTGGAACTCCAGAGGTAACAGAAACAGTTTCTGATTCATAATTATTTACTGCAACAAACTGACTACGATTCGAGATGTAGGATTCCATCCAACGAAGAAGATCGCCACAAATACCAAATTGCCCCAATTTCAAAATTAGGGTTTTATGATGGACTTTGTCGAAGGCTTTACAAAAGTCGGTGTATATAGCTATAATTTGGCACCTATTGTCGATGTTGTCGCATAAGTACTGAAATAAATCCCCAAAAAGTGTATTTTAATAATTAATAAACATTTTTTCTATATACGGCTTTTTTTTTTTTAATCGATCCACTAAATATAAAATTTCTTTTGAGACACCTTGTACCTTTTCGCCTTTACAGGAGTTCCTTTAAATCACATGACGAAATATGTAAATGAATGAAAGCATTTCGTTAATCAATCAAAGAATTAATTTCAAATTAATCAGGAAAATCAAAAAAACAAGGACAGATAATTTAAATATATTATTTAATGCACTTCTTACAATAAAACCAACATCTACTGCAACAGAGCGCGTTTTTTCAATTGCAGGCCTGAGACAAAAATTAGAACTCGCTTGAATTTTGGAACTTTCAATGCAATTATTTTTTTTTAAATACGCATTTTTAACAATGAAATAAATATAATTATATATATTTTTTTTTTATTGTTTTGTGAATTATTAATGTATATAATTAAAATATTTATATTAAATTAAATAAATGAGTTATAAAACACCATGAATATTGGATTCAATCTATTATCTTTAATTTCTTATTTGTTATCCAGATATCCGGATATAATTTTGATAAATACAGAAAGTCGGTCGAAGCAAACAAAGTCCCTGAATATCCGGATTATCCGAACAATTTGGGCTAATGGATAATCCGGATAATTTTCATTGAATATCCGATAATCCGAATATTTTTTGAATAAACAAAATATTTTTTTTTCAACAATTTTTGAATTCATCTGGTACTTTTTTTATACCTTTTCGCCTTTACAAGAGTTCCTCTAATCACATGATGAAATATGCAAATGAATTTAAGCTTTCATTTCGTTAATCAATCTAATTTTAGAATTAAAGCTTTAATTTCAAATTAATCAGGAAAATCAGAAAAACAAGGACAGATAATTTAAATATATTATTTAATGCACTTCTTACAATAAAACCAACATCTACCGCAACAGAGCGCGTTTTTTCAATTGCAAAATGCGTTTATTTTAAAATAGAACAGAAATTGTCAACTTTGCCGACCAGCGTAGCGTAGTGGTAACACAGGTGCCCTGCGTTGCTAAAGTTTCGGGTTCAACTCCCGTTCAGGCTTGGAATTTTCATTAAGAAAAATTAGAATTGTCTTGGCTAATTGTCTCTATAGCAAAGGTCAGAAACATAAAAAAAAAATGTCAACTTGTCACTATACTTTAGTATCAGTTTTAAATTACATTTGCTTAAAAGTAAAAAGTTTTGAAATGTATAACACTCGGAACAAGTACAATTAGTGAAGTGGTACAATAGAAATCTATCATTTTAAGGTACATTTACTGTGGTACCTTAGTTTAAGACAAGTTGCCGATTCGTTTACCGAAACATTTCATGATCATTCTTCTCCTAGTGCTTCAACAGTCTTTATTTATACTATCAGGACACAATGATCAGAAAAGGTGAACGATTGGGCAGGTTTGGTAGGAAGGCATATCATTTGTCCTTTTTTTATAGACGGAAACCTTACTGCCCAAAAATATCTGGACTTGTTAGAAAATAGAGAATGAATTAAATGCACTAAATATTCCAGGTGAAGAGTAATTTCAACACGACGGTACCCCAGCGCATAATTCCAGAATAATTAAAACATTTTTAAATCATTCATTTCCTCGATGTTGGATTGGACGTGACGGCGAAACAAAATGGCCCGCTTAGTCGCCGGACTTAGCACCGAACGATTTTTTTATTGGGAATATATGAAAAGCAAATTTTTTAATGGCCAATATTTAACTATTGAAGAACTAAAAGCTATAATAGAAAATGAATCCCACAGGATAAGACCGATGCAATTAATTAATGTTATGCAAAATTTTTATGACCGTTTGGGGCATTGTTTGGCAGTGAAAGGAGGAATATTTGAAAATTTGATCTATTTTATGTTTGTTTAATAAATATATTTTTAATTTTTCATTCCTATTTATTTCCTAAAAAAATATTTTGCATTTATTTATTTCTATAATCGAATAAGCTATGCAGTATGTTCTATGTTCTATGTTCTATGTTCTATGTTCTATGTTCTATGTTCTATGTTCTATGTTCTATGTTCTATGTTCTATGTTCTATGTTCTATGTTCTATGTTCTATGTTCTATGTTCTATGTTCTATGTTCTATGTTCTATGTTCTATGTTCTATGTTCTATGTTCTATGTTCTATGTTCTATGTTCTATGTTCTATGTTCTATGTTCTATGTTCTATGTTCTATGATAAAACAAACTCACGGTATACAGACACAGCATTCTCTATGCCTTAGCATTGTTTGTTATGAAGCCAAGCCTTCATTATCATATTGTCATAATAAGTTTAATTGAATATGTTGCAGCATATTTGCCGTCGATGCACGAACCACACTACCACACTACAGAGCTTCCCAATGACCAATATCAGCTTCCAGCCACTGTGGTACCCGGCCAAGCCGCTCTACTACACCAGTAGGTCACATATCAATTTAATCCTTTATTTGTTTGTTATACTGTCATACTTAAATACCTCGGAAGCACCGTGAACAGGAACAGCAACATCACGGAAGATATAACTTTAATGCCGGGTTTACATTGGTAGAGTAACAGAGCTAGTAACTAGCGCAAGTACTACGCGCTTTACTCTACTATTTTATTTTCAGGATAGTAGGTGTTCATACGCAATTGACATACATATCTTCTTATTTTCTGGATAGTAAGTGTCAAAACATATTTGACATATTCACTGTGATTTTGTAGTAAAACTATCTTTTTGCAAAAAATAGTTTATGAATGTGGATGTACACCGTCGCCGGCGACATGCCATTAAAAAAATGGTATTTTGAATTACATCATTTCTTGTGGAGGAAATAATTGATTGTCTTATTGAAGTAATCGGTACAGAATATAAACGAAAATGGGTTAGAAATGGATTGATAGAAGAACTACCCATGGCGCATCAGTCCTTCTATTTCGTGAATTAGCCGTGGAAGATCAAAAAGAGTACAGACTGTGTTTAAGAATGATACCAGATGATTTGAATAGGCTATTAAATTTAATTAGTCCTTTAATACGACGAACTGATACACTAATAAGGGATGCGATTCCAGCAAAAATAAAATTGGAATTAACGCTTTATTTCCTAGTCACAGGAAATAGTTATTGTAGTCTACACCATCTTTTTCGTGTATCAATGGCAGTTATTTCACAGATGATTTCAAAAATCATCAATTAATAAATCAATGTTACGCAATTTATGTAAATAAATTGTAACTTACATGATATGGGTTTTTTTCTATTTGTTATGACAGGTTACCGCTTGCCGCCAATTTGAAATGAATTAATTTTGCGTAGTGGGGGAAAAGATAGTAGCTAGTAAATACGTCGACGAGCTAGCTACTATCCTAGACCAACTACTAGCAGCTAGTAGGTACTCTACTAGTCACATTGTCAACTGTTTACACAGGGATAGTAACTAGTTTCTAGTTACTTGCGCTAGTTACTAGCTCTTTTACTCTACCAATGTAAACCCGTCATAAGAATCCTTCCTGTGAACAAAGCCTACTATGCCCTTAACAGTCTGCTCAGATCACGCTTGCTATCCCGGCACACAAAAATAAGATTATACAAGACCCTTCTTTGACCAAATACTCTCATTTGGAAGTGAATCTTGGACACTTACACAAGAACAAGAACGCCGGCTGAAAATCTTTGAACGTAAAATTTTCTGTAAAATTTTCGGTCCTATCCAAGAGGATGGAATATGGAGAATCCGATGAATATTTCATTACGTTTCGGAACCTCGCTTCAATTGTTTTAGATTTCAGACAACTTCCACGCACCCACGCAGCCAAAGACACTCTAGATAATCCTCTGTAAGCTACAAAAATCACATAATATGCCTCTGCCGTGCTTCTCAATATCGCAATACATTTTAATGGTGTATTTGAAGAAATAATTAATAAGAATGATCACAACAATGTAATTCCACATAAACCAGGTTGTAACAATTCGTTTCATATAGAATTAATATGGTTTCGTCTCCTTTCTGTCCGTGTGGTAATTTGTCTGTCAGCGATTTGAACCATTTATTGTTCGAATGCCCAATTCATTTGCGCAATCGTAACTTATTCATACAAAATTTAGTTTTCCAAAAAATATCCTTACCTACCAATATTAAGACGCTTCTTGCTACTAACTCTCTAGATATTTAGGAAATTATAACTATATTAAAGCAGAAAATATCAAATTATAAATGTAATTTAAAAAACCTGTAATGTATTAATTATATCTGCCTAATAGCCAGAGCTGCTAAACTCAACAAAAAAAACGCATGCGCTCTCATAAATATAGCCTCTACAAGTTATTTTGTCACCTTAACAAATATGGTACTAACGCTTACCTTAACAAATGTTCTTACAGAATAGAATTTTTCGATAAAGGCGTTTTAACATGAAGTTAAAATAAAAATTTTAATTTGACGCTAATTTTAACACATTTCTTACAGAATACACCCGTTTTAAAGTTAAAAAGTTGTGTTCAGAATAACTTTATAACTAGAGTTTCTTCTATGACTAGCATCTCGAGCATTCTCAAGTTAATCAGTGCAAGCAGCTCAGGTCGATTCAACATCATATATCCATATATGACAGAAAAACTGTGGTTTTAAGAGTGTGACCTCATTACAATCGAATTTGCGCAGTTTTTCATCAGCTACCTAACTTTGACTAGCGCGATATTTAGAAACTACATCCGGCGATTCTATAAAAGGATAATGACATTATAATTAACTAAGGTGGGAATCAGGGAGACCGCGTGGGTGTCAGAGCCGCCCGTGTAACTGCCCTGTATTAGAATCAATTACCCCTGATAAGCCGCCCATGAGCAAGGTACACCCTGAACACCGGCACGCGGTGGCTCTAGTGGTGGTTAAGAAACCCCATAACAGGTCAAATGTGTGACGTCCTTCCCTTTTCTATATTTACTAATATATAAATTAGTTCATATGTGTGTATGTATGTATTTATAAATTAAAGTATGTTCCCTCAAAAATAAAGAATGGCTGCGCCGATTTAAAAAATAAATACTACAGCCTGTTCATGGCATCGTTTATGGTAAAATAGGCCTGCTTTTATGACTCAGTTCCTAAAAAATTTAAATAATTAAAATAAAGCGAAAAATTTAATGTATTTGGAAAAAAATCCCTAATAAAACATAAATGATAGCTCTGTATATAATTATAGTACGACAATCTGGTTTGCACTAGGAATGACGACGGGTACCCGCGTACTCGCTACCCGACCCGTCAATAGTCTACCCGGTTCCGTCTTTGATTACCCGTTATCTACCCACCCGTTAATTAACGGGTAGCTGGTAATTATGTGAGGTATATTTGATATATTTATTTATCTATGACTATTTTCTTCTCGGTTACAGTAATAGGGATTAAGTATTATTATTCCAAAACGCACCTGAGCGTAATTAAAAGTTAGTGGGTAATTAACGGGTAGCGGGTAATATTCAGGTAATTGCGGCGGGTACCCGGTTCGAGAAATTTCCAATCCTCGTCATTCCTAGTAATCTTCCTTCAGGCTCGAGCATATTTTATGACTTAAAACATCATAATCTTTATAAATATACTGAAAAACACTTAAGCGCATTGTGGATAGTAAATTTACATTTGTTTAAATTAAAAATGTATCTATGCATCTAAGTTAGCGTTTTCACAACGGGAACGGGATTACCTGAAGTCATGCATCCCGGGCGCAAACCGGGTAATCTGATGGTATATCATATCGTCCCCTTAATACTATAACTGGATATCTCGAATTTTGGATATTTTGAGCTATTTGCACCTACTTCTCCAATTATTTATTATCTATAGATATCTTCTAGATACGTGCTGCTATATGTCTTAAGTACAAAAACCCAGTAAAACAAATAAATAAGTTCATTGCTGTTTATAGCTCTTCAAAATTTAACATTGATTTTCTGAGAAACTACTAATTTCAAACTACGTAGTTGTAGTATTAATTTTTCACTTAAAATATTAATAAACCGAAGGAATTAGCATTATAACCTAATAGAGCATTAAAATGATATAAAACGATATAGTATTTATAGGCATATTAAATCAAAACCTAATAAAAACTGAATATTTTAACACGTTCTTATCAAAAACCTGATTACTGGCCATTATACTTGTTTTGATAAATGTAATAAATTGCTACCATTATTTCAATGAGACTTGCCGTAGAATCGTGTTAAGAGTACAAAGACGAAGATGCTTTTATACGGTCATAATAATTCGGGCAACATCAACACAAACTGAAAGACAATTTTCCACATCTGGTAAATTTGTTACAAAGTAAAGAGTACGATTATCTCATAGGGCTATTAAAGTATTATCATTTTAAAAATGATATACTCGTATAAAAATTATTTAAAGTAAAGTAATGGATTTAATATCAAATATGTTCCTTTCTTTTGTCCACTGACTAGTTATTAGGGGAAAAAACTCGTTCAACATGTAAGTCCAAAAAATACGGAAAAGAAATTGAACCACTATAGTCGGATTGCTGATAGGTGACTGTTACATGTATGTATCAAGTAGTGCATTCATATAATAATCTAGTTACCATTTTTCAGCGATCTTAAAAATGTTTTTTGTTATTTGTCTTAACTGTTAGTGTCTGGTAATAAATATTAATTAAAATATGACTTGCGGCCAATTATTAAATTCACAAACTTTAATTTTAAATCTGCTGGAATAAACAACAAATTATAATCCAAAATTTAGGTATGAGTATAAATTTTTCCTTATTTATAATTATTACCTTAAAATTAATAATTTTGTTTGTTTGAATACTACTGTAAATTTATTTTCGCGCTCTAATTAGTAAAGATATCTACGAATCATGCCGTTTCTTTATAATGCTTTGTTTTTTATTCAAATAATTTTGAAGGTTAGTTGTCAACTTGAGTCACTATACGTTACTATGGGTATGCAAATAATTATAATGATATAGACAGAGAAAGCATATAGTATTAAATATCGATACTTGTAGCAACGAACAGTCACTTATCAGCAATCCGACTATATTAATAATTCTCAATAGCATTCTGGCGAATTGCATTGTGTGAAATAAATTGTCCATTTTTGGTGAACATCTAATTGTTTCAAACCAGTAATATCCTAATTAAAAAAAAAAAAAAAAAAAACAGTACAGACCAGGACAAATTTTAAAAACTAGCCAAGACATCCCCGGCGAAATGAAAAAACAGGACATGTTCTGGGAAAACAGGACGTCTGGTCACCCTATATCCATTCCGTAAGATTAATTCAGGGTAGTCATTTAAATGGGCTGCGTTAGGCGCAAATAGCATTTGTTGCTGTGCGCCAAAAATTTTAACTAACTAACTAACTAACCATTAATTTCAGGCTCGCGTGGCATGTGCACTAACAGCACAATGTTCCAAACACAATCACTTTGAATGTATTCGAAAAATATTATTATCTTATAATAAATATATCTGTAGTTTCATTTAACTGTAGTATTTTATATGTTGCATACCCGACGGCTCAGACAGAATATGACCCGCGTTGGTAAAAGTTTGTCCATGTCTGCTATGAGATAGTTGATTGTCTGCTATGAGATGAGTTGATGCAATAGATCGATTTTTCTTTTTTTTGACAAAAATTGAAGAAACATTTTATTTACTAAAAGTAATATTTAATCAATATAGTATGTATAATTCCGCGCTCGAAGAAGTTCTGAGGTGTCTGGCTAAAGAACTGATTCAGGTGATTAATAATTGGTGATCTAAATAAATGGTAGTAGGACGATGCAAGGTCGGGAGAGTATGGTTGATGAACCAAAACATCTGAGTCAAGCTGTAAAAGTTTCTGTCGGGTGGCTAAAAACACTCGGTTTAATTCACTTAGTTGTGAACAGTATTTCTCCGAATTAATGGTCTACTTTTCAGTTAACAGCTCATAATAAACGATTCCCTTCCAATCTCACCAAATGCATAGCATAACCGTCTTCGTATGTAAACTGGATTTTGCGCTGGTTGCAGAGGCATCTCCGTGCTTAGACGATGATCTCCTACTCTTAACATTATTATAAACCGTCCATTTTTCATCACCTGTAACCACCCGCTTTAAAAAAAAGGATGGATTTCGATGCGCTTCAATGGAGAATCGCAAGTAGAAACTTGGTCTAGCAAATTTTTACCGACCGCCAACATTTCTAAAGGAGGTATTGTGATCATACCGATTTTGACATTTCGAGATTTCGAAGGATCTCCACGAATTGAGGTCCCTACATAACGTCTTGACTATTTTTAGCATGATGTCTGTCGGTCTGTCTGTCTGTCTGTCTATCTGTCTGTCTGTCTGTCTGTCTGTCTGTCTGTCTATCCGTCTGTCTGTCTGTGTACACGTGCAGAGCAAATTCGGCTAAAAGGATTTTTATGAAACTTCATATTTAAGTTCTCGGTAAAAATCGGTTGACTAGAAATGGGAAGTTTACTCATGTCGATTTTAAGATTTTTACGAATATTTCACAACAGAAAAATATTTCGAAAAATGTGCTATAAAAGCAATAACTAACAACTTTTATTTGAGACATTTTTTGATAAAACGAAAAAAAATTAAAAATTTTTCGACATTTTTTCTAACTCTCTATTTTTTCATACTTATATGTAACGTTTCCATGGTCATGATAAATAATATCTCTCTAGAATGTATTTTATACAAGTACTTTGTGATGGCGGTTGGTCCTGTGGTGGTACTCTTGTGGTACCCATACATCGGCCTAACTAACCATTCCAAGTTAGCGTAATCGCCTTGACACTGTTAACTGGTTGATTCCAAGAATTTTCCGATCTCTCCAGTTGTTCTATACCGATCACTTAGTTTGTCCTCATCAATCTTAGCCGGTCGCCCAAAACATGGTGCTTTACGAAGATTAAAATTGTTTTTACGAAATTTTCTGAACCACTTACGGCACGTGGAATCGTCAACGGCACCCTCACCGTACACCGCGAAAATCTTTTTTTGGGACTGCGAAGCAATCTTGCCTTTTCGGAAATAAAAAAACATAATATGTTGAAAATGCTCCTTATTTTCTGCCATTTTTAATACTTAACAAAATTTAATAACTAAATAACAAAAATATTTTCCGATGTACTGACGGACATGTTTTCTATCAGATAAGCTCAAAACTTAACACGTGTGAAGTCAATAACACTTCGGTTTTGCATTGCAATGCCACCTAGCGCTAAAAACGGAACGAACTTTTGCATCAACCTGATATAATAAAGTCTGTATTTATTACATTGATTATGTTTGAGAAAACCTAAGATATAGCACAAAACGGACGTTTCTTGTTATCCGCATGCTACTAGCATTGTGAAAATCGCAACTTTCACAAAGGCGAGAGCCGAAACTGCAGTCGGTATTTCAATAAAAGATTCTGTGAAACAAAATACCGTGTTTCTATAAGTGAGTTTCACAAAGTTAAATTGTCGAATATTCAATACATGTATCTATTTTCTTGCAGGGCTTCGAACCGTTATTTTTTTCGTTTCGGTTTTTGTTCCGGTTCAATTAAAAAAATAAATATCGGTTCGGTTCCGGTTTTCGTTCCAGCAAAAATAACTGTTTTTTTCGGTTCAGTTCCGAGTGATACAATTTTAAATGCTTTTATTTGTATTAGCAATTTATTTTCTACTATAATTTAGAAGAACATTTATGCCTTATTTTGTAATAATCATACCAAGGCCACTGCCAGGGGGGAGGGGTTTGGGCGTTCAACTTATCAGTTAAAAAAAATATGAATTTTATCTGCCCATCAGTTTAACAAATAATCTTAAATAAAATGTATTTTATATTCACTTCCATAAACATTATCTGAACCGAAATAAACCGATATTTTTTTTCGGTTCAGCTCCGGTTTTCGTTTCGACAAAAATAACGGTTTTTTTGGTTTTCGGTTCAGTTCCGGTTCGAAGCCCTGTTTTCTTGTTCTAAACAAATTTTGACATCTTACATTTTATTGTTAACAACCTGATTTTATGAACATCCTTGGTTTCTAATAGCTCACGTAACAAAGCGCATAATGCTACTAAAAATATTTTTTTACGCAAAGTATGACTCAATTTTTATTGTTTAAATAATTATAAAAACTCCTTAATATGCATGCAAACCTACTAATATATCAATCCCTCAACCCTTTACTGATAGTAATGTAAAGCTCTTAAAAGCAGGGGTTATTAAATGAGGTGGGTGATTAATTTTAAGATATAAATGAATGAGACTAATTTTAAGATATAAATGAATTTTCCATGTCCGCGGTGCGAGCGTGAGATCTGACCGAGATGATTGCTGTGTTACAGGGACGTGGAACGGTACGGCGGCGGTATACCCAGTGCAAGTTCTCTAAATCACCAGATCTCTAAGTAAGTATGACATTCATTTTCAATTCAAATATTTCTCCATAATTTACCGTCGGCAAATCAACTTTGTGAAAATGTTTAACATTTAATAACTGATTAAATGAAGCACATTGTGAACTTATTTTTATTCAATGTAAAAATTACTTACTACATTTAGCTTTTGCCATTTTTAAAGCAATAACTTTGAATCGCTTTTTGGTAAACGGGTACGTTTGGTAAAAGTAAAATTTCCTCGAAAATTGAGGCATTAGTTTTCATTTCTGTGCAAGCTACTTAAAGGCGTTCGTGAGCACATTTATAATGGGGTCACGACAACTCGTCTACAGAATTTACTTCTACGACATTTTGTATTCAGACATTAGGTATACCGACTTCTCGTCTACCACGGCAATTCATATAGAGATTTTTTGTTTACCACGATATTTAGTATACCGACTTTACGTCTACTGACATTACATCTACCAGGTTAATTCGTCTACTAAAATAAAATTGTATTTTATTTTATTCTCAGCAATTTATAAAAAATAAGTTTTAGGGGTATTAGTAAAAAGATGATACGGTGCTTCAAATTCAGTTATAATGCGAATAAAATTAAATGTATACAATTTACAATTATATATGTAAATAACTACAAAAAATATATATTAATTTTTTAATGCAACACAACAGTATTAAAAAAAAGTATGCTTGCATTATAAACAAAAATATTTATTTATACAGAGCCACTCTAACAACACAAGATTATTATATTCAAATTGAAATATTTATATATTTTAGTAGACAAATTAACCTGGTAGACGTAATGTCAGTAAACGTAAAGTCGATATACTAAATGTCGTGGTAGACGAAAAATCTGTATACGAATGGTCGTGATAGACGAGAAGTCGATATACCTGATGTCTGTATACAAAATGTCGTAGACGTGAAGTCTGTACACGAGTTGTCGTGGAACCATTTATAATGTATCACATTTACGTAATTTGTGTAGATCCTATCTTTCTTCCTCGTCATTCACGGTTCAACTTTTACCCCGGACATAGAAAAATAACATTGATTTCTATATTTTTTCGATGGTAGCTTCCCACATTAACAAACAAAACAATGTAATTTTACCTATCAATCGAAAACTGAATCAAACATTCCTACACCTTTTAGAATTATTAAACAAATTAACATTAGATAATTTATTTTATTAAATTGAAACAATAAAACGATTATTAATTAAATTTTAAAATAAATTTATTATTACACTATTTTTATATATATTTATATTTATATTTTTTTATAGCGTCCTTCCCCTGGATAACAGTCACAACCAAGACGGCGACGATGAGGAAGCTGGTCTACCTAGTGTTATCACCCCCACCTCTGGAGCTGACAGACACCCAGACACCAAACATAGGCGTCTCTAAACTAAAACGACTTTTGCTGTGGACCCTGGATTGATCTCAGGCAATATTGTGCCTTTAATGTTTACTTAATAATATTACAGATCTACGTATTTTAAATGCATGCCTTAACTTAAAAAACAGTAAACATTAATAATTAACGCTTACAATAGACAGCGAAACTAAATTCGGCGAACTGCTTTGTGCATTGCAGGATCGGTTCACTAATCTAAAAAAACACATCGAACAAAAAAAAATTTTTTTTTCTTTTTTTCAATAAAACATGCTTTCTAAAAAAAACTTTTATTATCAAATGTACCGTCCATTATTTTCTATCACTTTGGACAAACGCTCAGGCAATTTCATAATGCTCTCTCTTCAGAAGGTTTCCTCTTTGCTCTCGAAAAATCTGTAGAGGTGAATTTTGATATCGTCCACAGATGCGAAATTTTTTCCGTTAAGGGAATTATGTAGAGAGCGGAACAAATGGTAGTCGGAGTACATATATGGTTCAGAAATTAAACTATCCGACTACCATTTGTTCTGCTTTCTACAAAATTTTCTTAACGGAAAAAATTTCGCATCTGTGGACGATATCAAAATTCACCTGGACAGATTTTTCGAGAGCAAAGACAGAACCTTCTGGAGAGATGGCATTATGAAATTGCCTGAGCGTTTGGCCAAAGCGATAGAAAATAATGGACAGTACATTTGATAATAAAAGTTTTTTTTAGAATGTATATTTTATTGAATAAAAGGTGGAAAAAAAATGAACGGACTTATGTAACAACCCAATAGAATTCAAAAATAGAAGTCAAACTTCTTAGTGAAACTACATACAATGAACAAACTACTATTTTATTGAATTATATTGCCATTTCATTAAAACTTTCAGTCCGAGTCCTATTTACAATACATATTACAGTATATACAGGGTGTAACAGCGAAACGGGACACCTCTGGTCCCCCATAGTCTCCTACAACTTCGTTATTTCATTTTTCTTTTTTTGTATCTGTAATAATAAAGAAAATAATGGTGGTGTCCAGTTTCGCTGTTGCACCCTGTATATGCCAAACAATTACCAAATAAAGTTGCAAGTGCCAATAAAACTATTATGCCAAAATATGTTTATTTAATTTTAATTATATTTGTAATACGCTTTATACACTATTTACAATGTTGTTGAACAAGGTACATTCCGTAACAATTTTAATATTTAAAAAATATTATATTTATATCTATATATTATTTATGTCTACATAAAATTCACTTTGTTAATACATATGAATCCGTAACTGTTCTGCTATACAATCATTTTTTGTTGTTTATCCTCGAAAATTATTAAGATTCTGAAGACGCGAAGTAAATTTTTTGTACAGATTATATAAGACAGGGCTGCCCAACCTTTTATGTTTGCGATCTACGTTTGTTAATATATCGTTATCGCGATCTACGGAATAATAAGATTATAATACATAACGTTTACATATACCTATATACAGAGTGTCCCAAATAACTTGTTAAACATGGACATTTCGAAATACGAGGTCACTTAAATTAGGCCAAAGTTGCTGCATTAAGGGACCATTTTAACGATGTCTTTGTTCTCCTAAAACAATATATAGGTTACTACATATGATGAAAATCTAAATTTTCCGGTTTTTCATTTTTGCTCATAACTTCCAAATTAAAATATTAAGTGATTTTGGTGTGCACTCTTGAGGCACTTTTTCACGATGAATTTACAGAGGTTCTCATTTATTTATTTTTTTATCGCGTAGTTTTCAAGTTATCGGGGCCAATTTTATTTTTTCATGCGGAGCTTTTTTCGTAAATAATATGAAAAATTAAGAAAATCGTTTTTTGTCTATCAAAATAATCGCTGTATCATAGATAGCTATTATTAGAATACAAAAATTATTTATTATAGAAATAGATAGAATTATTTGAACACATACTGTAAAGGAGTTTTTTTTTTTTAATTTTCGTTGTTTTGTTATCAATTAAAATATATCATAAATAAATCATATTGTTTTATTCTAGATCAGAGTTTTCCAAACTATGTGAGCCGCGGAGCACTATCGTTGCTATATATTTATATATATTTTAGTTGGATCTTGACGTGAGATATGTTGTAGAAATAAATTTCTCAGTTGATCGATACAGGATAATATTCTTATACCGATCTTGAAAAGTTATCTGTACTATAATTGAGCAAAATGTAATTGGTACTATAACTGAGTAAAATGTAAAAATACTTTGTTAGTTAAAAACAAAAATATTAATAAAAAAATCAGTTGTGGCAACCTGAGGACCGACCGCCATTACAAAGTACTTAAACAAAGAAATTATTTACAATAATCATGGAAACATTACATATACGTATGATAAAATAGATACGCAAAAATATGAAAAAATAAAATATATATTAAGTTGTATCAAAAATGTCTCAAATAAAAGTTGTTAGTTACTGTTTGTATAGCAACTTTTGTTAACTATTTTTTTATTTTTTTTCGAAATATTTCTCTGTTGCGAAATATCCGCAAAAATCTTAAAACCGATACGAAAAATCTTTCATTTCTAGATGACCGATTTTTACCAAAAGTTGATTAACTGATGCCATTGATGTGAAAAGCTTAAAAATAAATTTTCATAAAAATCGGTTTAGACGAATTCGCTTTACACGTGTTCAAGGACCGACAGACAGATCGACAGATATCATGCTACATGTAGTAAAAACATTATGTAGGAACCTCAATTCGTGGACATTTAAAAACGTGAAAATCGATATGATCACAATACCTCCCTTATATGTATATATATGTGGCGGTCGGTAAAAACATATCTAAAACTGGGGCAAAAAAAGTTTTTCAAAATACAAAATAGAAAATATCAATAAAAAAACTAATGAAATACTATCTTTATGATATTTGAGCTTTTTTTAACGATTCGTAGTTTAGCCAGCGAAAAATAATCGCATGAAAAACAAATAAATAACACTGCACTACACTGTCTGAATTTTAAGAGATCCAAAGAATATGATTCATATTCCTATTGCATGAAACGTCACAACATCCATTATCTATTATTTGGCAAATTTTAAGGAATTTTTACAGCATTTATATATGCCGCTCCTATAATATATCAGCCCCGTAATTGAACAGTCATTCTGTATATTATTTGTATTTCATATAGGTTAAAACTTTTTCAATGACCAGTAGAACCATTCAGATTCGAGCGCCTTTATTTACATTTATTTGAGCAATAAAATATTATTGTACTGGCTTTTGTTATCTTCAGTAGCGTATATCTTAATGAAACGTTTGTTTTGAAAAAAATTCAACACTATTTTCACATCTGATCACATTTATTTTATTTACTTTTCTGTCTAATTTGCTCACGGAGCACTAGTAGACGCTCTGCGGAGCACCAAGTGCTCCGCGAGCTCAGTTTTTGGAAACTCTGTTCTAGACTAATAAAATACTATTATACAATAAGCTCTACTTTCAATCTTTGTTTTCATAGCTATATAAATCATAGATATGATACAGCGATTATTTTGATGGACAAAAAACGTTTTTCTTAATTTTTCATATTATTTACGAAAATAAAATAGGACTTTTTATATGGTCGAATAGCAAAAAAGCTCTATTCAAAATTATCATAACCTACTATAAGCTCCGTATGAAAAATTAAAATTGACCCCGATAACTTAAGAACGGTAGGCGATAAAAAAAAATTGAGAACCTCTGTAAATTCACCATGAAAAAGTGCCTTAAGAAAGTGCTCACCAAAATCACTTAATATTTTAAGTTTGGAAATTATGAACAAAAATTAAAAACCGGAAAATTTACATTTTCTAAGTATATTTTTAAGAGAACAAAGACATCTTTAAATCTCTTAATGCGGCAACTTTGGTCTAATTTAACTGACCCATGCTTAACAAGTTATTTCACATTTTTTATAACGTTTGTTAAACATTTGGAAACTAAATGGTAAGATCAGTGGTAAAATCACGCCGTGATTAGTGTTTCTGTTAAATATTTAAAAATTATAGTCAACTTTAAAGTACTTAATTATTTATTTAAATAACATTAGAACAAATGGATAACGGGGCTTTAAAAATGATTATGAAAACGGCACGTAATTACAGGTTAATTGAAAATACATATTATGTATAGAGACATTTTCAAGAAATTAAGAAATTAATAATAATAGTAATAATTATTTTATTTAGCTTGTAGGTAATCTTTTACATGACAGTTTTAAATCGAACAAAAAATTAAATGTAATTGATTATAATAAATAATACACTAGTTGTATAATACTACGCAGTTGCTATCAGTGATTCACTTAACATTATATTTTTTTTAAATAGTTTTTTAAAAGCACAATGCGTTTAACGTGCATTTCTCCATTTCTCGAGAAATGAAAAATGAGAATTGTAAATTTTCTCGACATAGTCTCGAGAAAGAACTTTCGAGACGAAATACTAGCCGTGATCGACCGGTAAGTCACGATCGACTAGTTGGGCACCCTCGATATAGGGCATAGTTGCCATAACCGTACCACATAACTCTGCGTATAACCCCCAGAGATTACAAGTTTCTTATACAAAACTAATAATCTGAAATAAAATTAGTAGGTAACAATATATGTATCAAAATTTGCATGGAATTTTTATCTATATAATAGGATATTTTAGTCAGGGATGGGGAGTCGACAGAAAAATTACCGACTCCGACTCCCAACTCTGACTCCGACTCCGACTCCCGATTCCTGACTCTTTTCACTCGTAAACCGTTAAGTCTATTCCAAATGTTTAAGCGGGACTAAATGTATTTTTTGTTATCTTAAGTTTTCACTTAAGCTCACTTTTTAACGATGAAGTGGAATTTTGTTAAACAATGATAAAAAGCCTCTTTCAATCGTTAAAAGTTAGTAAATTTCAGTATCTAGTCCCGTTGAAACTAAAGAAACAGGGCTCGGAAGCTATGACTTTTTCCAACTTTTCTGGCAGAAGTTGAATTCCGCGACGAAAGAATGGTTTGTCTTTTGATGCAATCCATTCAGCACTCAACTTTTGGACTTCTCCGTAGTTATACCCGCGACCCCTGGGTAAATCTTGCACGCTCCCCACTTTGGAGACCGCTGGCCTATAGTACTCAATGAAACCATATTGCACCTTGGGATATCTGTTGGTGGTACGATTTAGGAAACTAGGCACATTTTACAAAAAAAATTTAACTATCCTCAAAAATATTTTTGATTATAATGACATAAATGAAAAAGAATCCATAATAAACAGGTATAATTTTATACAAATTTTAATAAATTTTAAAAACAGTACGGAACCATATTGTAATATTGCAAGTGAATATAGTAGGATATTACGCCTTCGCGATGACTACCCCCCAATTGCCAAGTTATGTATAAATAGAGTTTAAGAATCAAAAACATAGTTACCCACTAAATCATTAAGAATATTTTCCAAAGATCTCTAATTGCTTAAAACAAATCTTAAATATACATTTAGCTTTCGTACAATACGGTAGTTCTGTTTCTATAAAATTGTAAACTCATACTACGATCAGAGCTGAGTAGTATTTAAAATAAAAGTATATTGAAATACTATTTTAAATACCGTATTTACCAGAATATAAGGAGACTTTACTTTTCTTTTTTTTTTTCCCGAAAATTTTCTTAAGTGCACCTTACGGGTCAATTCTGTGCAAGCCGTAACGCGTTCCGTAAACAATCTATCCGGTCTACTCTGTATCTTTTGTGGTTAAAAAGATTTGGTTAAAAATGATGTTTAAAAAGTAACATTTAACTAGGCGTTAAAATTTTAACCTTATTTCTTATTCTGTATCTCAGGTTATAACCCAAGCGTTAAGTTCTAACTTTTTGCCCTTATGGTTATATAATATATGGTTATACTATTTTTCTTGTATAATTGTGGATTTAATGTAAACAAGTGGTATAATCGAGAAAGAACGTCGTTCAAATATAATAAATCTATATTGCGGAAATGTACAATATTTATATATAAATAATTATTGGTGCAGAACGTAAATAATATAATGTTACCATAACATCCAAATTTATTAATATTTTTTGTTTTTTTTTTTTTGTTCTTTCTTCTATAATAAGATACTTTTATTGTCAGGTTATATTTACCTTATTTTTATTTTTAAACAAACAGAGAAATCAAAATTTATAAATGTATCACAGTTTTAAAGATTTAAATATTTACTTGCAATATATCGGTGTCTTTTGATTCTTCTCGGATTTTCAAAAAAACAACATTTGTAAAACGAGATGTTCCGTAGAAGTTTTAGACAAATGAAAATATTTTAAAATAATTCTTCAGGTAAATTAAAAGGGTCACACATATCACGCAGTTGCCTTTATTTAATTCGAAAAGATCTCCTAAAAAGGATTTGTATACAGGGTGTTTGTTTGAAACGCCGCACCTGGAATAACTCCTTTATTTTAAGATAAAAAAAATTCTTCACAAGAAAAGTTACACTAGACAAAAGGACCCACATAAGGACTATAATAATAATTCTGAATTACTTCCGGTTTCAGCGGAAATTGTTTAAACTTTTCATCAAGCATAGGGAATCGGTACTTTATTTTATTTTTATTTTTTTTTCTTGAAAGTACCTTAAATCAGCTTTACAAGGATGTCAAAATATCATACTTTAATTTTAAACCTTTTTAAATGGCGACCATTTATTTAATAATAAATAACATTAAACACATAAAAAAATAATTATAAAAAGATATAACGTTATGTAACTAGGAAAAACAATAAAACAAAATATTACTGAAGTTAGTAATAAACTAAGGAAAATTTACAAACGTTTAACATGACCGCCGTTGTTATCCACCCATTTTTTCATTCGTAATAAAAACACTTTCATTACATTTAGAAGAGTATACTCTTGAATTTCCCTGATGGCTATTCTTACCCTATGTTCTAAGTCTTCTAGCTTTTACCTTCAGGATACCTTTCTTGGTAGATTTCCTGGGCCCTAACAGAATTTATTTAACATTCCCCGTATGTCAGACCATATCTGTCATTTCTTCATTTGAATAATGTACGTAAGCCATAATTACAAACGATTTGATGTTATTACCTTTAATATCAAACTCGTACTATCAGGCAAGAAAATGTGCAGTTTTTTTTTTATTTTGTTTTTTTATGTTACAAAATCATTTTCAAAGCTTGCTACGTTTAACTTTGTACAATTTATGTTATTTATTATTTAGTACATAAATGGTTGCCATTTTGAAACGGTTAAAATTAAAGTATGATATTTTGATATCCTTGTAAAGCTGATTTAATGTACTTACAAAAAAAATAAATTAAAGTACCGATTCCCTATGCTACATAAAAAGCTTAAACAATTTCCGTTGAAACCGGAAGTGGTGCAGAATTCTTGTTATAGTCCTTAAGTGGGCCCTTTTGTCTGGTTTAACTTTTCTTGTGAATAATTTTTTGAATCTCTTAAAATAAAGGAGTTATTCGCGGTGCGGCGTTTCAAACAAACATTCTGTATATTTATTATTCAACTATATAATTTTTCACTTATTAACCTATTTTTGTTAAATTTGTTCTAGAAATAATTGATTTAAAATTGATATAATTGAAATAATTGATAAAATACACAGACTTGCCATGATTAATTTTAAAAATTGATTTTTTCTGACTGTTTAACTTTTAGAGGTTAGAATTACATCTGGTTAAAATGTTAACACCATGTATTTGGCTGGAATTAAAATTCCAAATATAGCCTACTGAGATTAAAATTTTAACTCCATAGCGTTACAGACTAACAAAATATTGTAAACGTGGTTAAAAAATTTTAACTTCGACCTTGAAGTTAATTTTTAACTTCTTAAGATACAGAATAGACCCATAGAAAGACCAATAGAAAATGGTTTACAGTTAACTATACGCAATTGGTTGATACTGCACGCACCCGTAACGTAACATGTAAATATTACGGATGTGCGCATAATCAACCAATTGCTTGTAGGTCCTACGGAACGCATTGCAAGTTGCACAGAATTGACACATTTTACTCGAATAACACAGCCGATTTTTTTTTTTTTCTAAAAATTAACTAATAATTAAGGGGATCACCATATATTCGAGTCACTTTATATTCGGGTAAATACGGTAGTTTTAGTATTTAAATACTTTATTTGAAATACATTTTTAGGATTTTGTAAAAATCCTTATAACGTCATTTATGTGTCCGTCTGTCTGTTTGTTCGGTAGAAATTGTGGCCAAACGACCGATCATAGAAAGTTGACATTTGGCATGCTTGTACAACTGTTTAACCCACATATAAGAAAACTATAGAGAATAAAATCACGTAGTAGGAAAAATATAAACAAATATATATTTAACGAAAAAATAAATATTTAAAAAAAAAATTGTGTAGGGTATCAAATGAAGCCCCTTAATGCATAGATAATCCAACTCAATTTTGTTTTTGAAAAATCAAATATTTTTATGGAATTTTCACCAAAAATGTATTTTTTTAACACATTTTTGGAAATCTGAAAAAAATCTCAATAATGTACATTGATTGGAACCGGAACAATTCAACAATTTTTAGGGTTTTGTAGGTATGACCAAAAAACCCTTATACCGTCATTTTGTCGTCTGTCTGTCTGTCTGTCTGTCTGTCTGTCTGTCTGTCTGTCTGTCTGTCTGTCTGTCTGTTCGGTTAAAATTGTAGCCAAACGGCTAAACCTAGAGAGTTGAAATTTGGCATGCTTATACAACTCTTTGACCCGCACATAGGAAAAATACTAAAACATCTAAAAAACATACCCCCCTAAAAATATAAACAAATATGTGCTCATCGAAAACAAAAATATTTTTTAAAAATTATGAGTAGGGTATCAAATAAAAGCCCTTAGTACGTGGATTAACGATCAAATTTTTATTTTTGCAAAATAAATTATTTTGACGCGACTTTTGCCAAAAATGTGCAAAAAAAATTTTGTCCCACACCCTGTAGCCCAGATGGTTTAAACTAAAAATCTAAAAAAATTCTAAGTAATGTATATTGGTGTGAACCGAAATAGTACAACAGGAATTTTTGATCAGATTATGTTTTTGGAAAATAACGCATTTTTTGTGGTTTTTGGTTCACAAAGTACAAAAGTTATACCAATGTAAGACACTCACATGCATGGCGTGCGATGGCTACATGCGTTAGAGCACTCTTAAACTGGCTGGAAAACGAAGGGTTTCGAGTTCGAGTACGGAGTGAATTTTATTTTTTCTGTTTTTTTTTTGCATTTTTATTATGTTGAAATTATTTTGTCAAAATTCTAGTTATATTTTGACAAATGTTGTATTTAATTTTTATGAGCGTAAATTTAATAACCAGTCTTATTATATGATTAACAGACGATAAATTATTTTAAAAATATCGTTCATTTTACCGTGATTACTACAAAGTAAAATTTGTCCTACACACTCAGCATACCGCCTTCACTTATTATATACCTGCGAAACCCTGAAATGTGTGAATATTCACACTTCACATCATTTTTGATCAGATTATTATTTCGAAAAATAATAATTTTGCTATCGTTGATTTTTTTTATTTATTTATTATCTGTTATTAAAAGAAAAATCTTAAGACATAGACTAAGAAACAAAAATTAGTTTTAAAAATTTCGTTAAATTTATCAAATTATCGAATTTTTTGTATCAGCATACTTACAATATTTATCTGACTGATTGGAGAACTGGGTAGTTATAGCTAGGTCTTGATGCGAGAGCATCTCAAGTACGCTTTTAAGTTTCTAGACCAGTGGTCCCAACCTTAAACTTGGGTCGAGCCAATTGAAATATTTTAGGCGAGCCACTTATATATTTAAATTTTTATTTATATCAATTTTGAACGTATTTAATGCATAAAAAGTAAAAATTCAAAATTCATCACGAGCCACATTGAAAGGTTAAGCGAGCCACACGTGACTCCTGAGCTACGGGTTGGGCATATCTGTGCTAGATGCAAACACCTGCATTATTCCTTCACAGTTATCGAAATTTATGATTTTTAATATGTACCTACAATTTTTTATTACTTATTAAATACGTACAAAACCCTGAAATGTGTGAAAATTCATACTTAAATTTTTACCGACCGCCAACATATATAAGGGAGGTATTGTGATCATACCGATTTTGACATTTAGAGATTTCGATGGATCTCCACGAATTGAGGTCCCTGCATAACATTTTGACTATTTTTAGCATGATGTCTGTCGGTGTGTGTGTCTGTCTGTCTGTGTACACGTGCAGAGCAAATTCGGCTAAAAGGATTTTTAAACTTCATATTTAAGCTTTTGACATCAATGGCTCGAGTTGATCAACTTTTGGTAAAAATCGGTTAAATAGAAATGGGACTTTACTCGTGTAGATTTTAAAATTTTTGCGAATATTTCACAACAGAGAAATATTTCGAAAAAATTTATTTAACAAAAGTTGCTATAAAAACAATAACTAACAACTTTTATCTGAGACATTTTTTGATAAAGCAGCATAAATTAAACAAGTACTTTGTGATGGCGGTCGGTCCTGTAGTGGCCACAGCTGATTTTTTTTATTTGCATTTGACTTTTAAAGAATCAGTATTTATAACTGTATTTCAAATACTTTTAAAAACTATTTTACCCAGCTTTGATACAAAATCGTGTTATATGAGAACAAGACCGAATAAAAAGTGATTGTGTATTGTGAATTATCATACCTTACAGGATTTCGTAAATATTAGTAAGTGGCAATAATCTTGAAATTAATCTTTTATTGTGATAGCGTCCAGGGCCGCCGAGAGGACTTCTGGGGCCCCGAGGAGAAACTTTTTTTGCGGACCCCGGGGCCCTCACTTCCAAAATACAAGCGATGAGCAAAAAAAAAAAAAATGGTCTTCACTTCTTACGACTCTTCCCAAGGCCCCGGGCCCCAAGAACCCCGGGGCCCCGGGAATTATCCCCGGCTAGCCTCCCTCCTCTTGTCGGGCCAGATCGCGTCAAAACCTCCTTTTATTTGAAAATCAATTTACGTCGTATAATTAAAGTATTAAGTATTAAGTGTATTAAATGTTCACAAAAAATCGTGTCCACGTCAATGTGCATTGCTTAGATTTTTTCAGAATTTTAGATTAACCCTTCTGTATTGAAGAGTAGGTACAATAAAATATGTTTTACAAAAATCGCATCAAAATGAAAATACTTAAAATTTAATTTATGTCTCTTAATTTAAGTTTCAATATTTTTTAAAACATATTGGCTAATTATTTTAGTAAAGTCAAAATTAGAAAAAAAATATTTTCTTGTTTTCATCAAATACATATTTTTCGCGCGATATGTGTTTTTTTTTTTCTTCAAGACTCACTATTTACCCTCTATGCGGGGTCAAAGATATAAACATACCAAATGTCAACTCTCTAATTCCAGCCGTTTGGCCACTATTTTTAACGAACCAACAGATATAGACAAACACGTGAGCGTTGGTATAAAAGGGTTTGTTGTTTAAAACTACAAAACCCTGAAAAGTAACTTGCACTCAGACACAGGGCTGTACTTACACTTTTCGTGACTGAAGGCACTGGACTGATGTAGGGCCTCTCCTATTGGAGTGTAGCTATAAAAAGTATTATATAATATGTCGCTTGGGAGCCCCTAAAATTGCGGGGGCCCTAGCTATCGCCTCAAGCATCTGTGCATAAGTACGGCCCTGCTCATATATTGAATTTGCATTATATTTTGGACTACTATTTTTAATCGTCCTACTATCGCTGTAAACCTGTAATTGTGTTAAGGCTGTGTATCACCCCCAGAGGTTATTAGTTTCTTAAACAAAATTAACAATCTGAAATAAAATTAGTATCAATCTATACATCAAATTTTGCACCGAATTTTTATCAATCTAATAGGATATTTTTAATTGTAGAAATATTTATTGTAAAAATATTATCGCTCAATAACTTAAAAATAGACATCAACGATATTTTTCTGTAATTTTTTAAATCTATTTGTAGGGGTCGAATAACTATATTTATATAGTTTTGTGTAGAAATGTTCAAATAATACGTCAACATTTTTTTCGACTTGGTTACTTATAGTTTAGAGCCTTCGGCGAATAATATTATTCTTGATTATAATGGAATTCCACTTGGTACACGTATTCTTCACGAAAATTAAATCATTTTTACCCGTAACACCTATCTTGAAAATCGCGGCAGATTCAAGATGGCGGCAAAAATAGACTACCAAGTACAATAACTATAAGTAGTTTTCACAATAGAACGAAATATCTACAAACATATTTGTAGAATAAAGCTTTAGCTACAATTTGCCGCATCGTACGCAAATATGCGTCGATTGGTTTACAAGAGAGTGTTTATAATGCAATTTGCTTATTTACACTTACATAACAGTTTTTTTAATTAAAAATATCCTATTAGATAGATAAAAATTCGCTGCAAATTTTGATATATAGATTGTTATTAATTTTATTTCCGATTATTAGTTTTGTATAAGAAACTATTGAGAACTATAGGGTTGTGCGCCGCCTTAAAGTGAAACCATTTTATAAAAGTACCGTGTTATACAACGGTTAATTGTATATTATAAATTTAATTAGTATATCCTAATTTTATTTAGGTATGTATTCTCAAAAATTGGTAAAATTTAAAGGAAAAATTCATGACACAATTATTATTATAAACAAATGTAAATATTTCCAGAGAATGGATGTAAAAATATTAGCATGTTTGCAGAGGCGTATCTAGGGTATGGCAGGCATAACAGGTGCATTGCATGCCGAGTTTTAGACGAGCATGTCTCTAGGAACAGGCGCCGTTTCAGTTTTTTTTTTTGTCAAGGTCGCCATTTCACCTCGGTACGCCTCTGCATGTGATGTGCAAAATTAGAATAAATTGTACTATAAGTATATTAGGCCATGAAGGTGCGCCCAGGAATTTTTCTTGGGGGGGAGGGCTCAGAAACCGAAATTATTTAAATTATTATAAAGGTTCTCCTTATAAACTACAAGTGATGATCTAAAAAAAAACTCCTTACTTCTAAAATACAAGTGAGATGACAAATAAAAAAATCCTCAATTATACCGTGAGTTTATTTTATAGAGATTTCATTTCTATAACAACTGTTGATTGACAGCAATGTACTTACTGGATTATGGAGATAAACGAGGGGCCTCAGCCCGGCTACGCCGGTCTTCTCCCCACGTTAATATAATAAGGCATTTTGTCGCACTTGTCGATTATAAAACTCGTTGCTCATCTTTTTTTAACACTATTTTATCGAAATTCCCCCTGTAAATGTCTTAAGTTTTATCGTTAATTCACCTTAAATACTTAACTAGTTTTCTTCTGTCAAGAAATACGTTCAAAATGGGAAATCACGTCACATTTTAAACTGCAAAAAATGTAACAGCTGTCACCTATTGAAATCTTGTAAGCATATTTTTACCTCAAAATGCTCAAATAATGGCCCAGATTCTTTGAAAAATGTTTTCTGATACCTCAAAATATTATCTCGCACGTCCAAAAAGCTATCCTGAACCATTATTACCATTTAACACTTTGATTCTCGCCGTAGATATTCTGGACCGGCCGTCTTGTATTAAAAATATTTTTGAATTATCATCTGATAAAACCTGTCCGTGCCGATCAATGGTGACTTTGATTAGACACAGATCCGAGGAAAAAATGCATGATTTTTATCAATAAAAATTTGTCAGTACCCCCTGTCTAAATAAAATTAAGCCTAAGCACTAAAAAATATCACCCGGATAAGACGGTGGTTCATTTTCCTCTCTCCGTGTTACCCGAAAAATGAAGATATACCAGAAGTTGAGTAGAACATACATACCACACTTGTACAATATAATAGTAGATAAAAGCAAAACATTTTTTTTAGAAAATAAATAAGAATGAAAAATTAAAAATACATTTATTAAACAAACATAAAATTTAAAATTTAGAAAAAACATAAAATTTAAATAATCTACAACAAATTTTCAAATATACCTCCATTCACTGCCAAACAATGCCTCAAAAAGTCGTAAAAATTTTGCATAATATTAATTAATTGCATCGGTCTTATTCTGTGGGATTAATTTTCTATTCTAGCTTTTCGTTCTTCTATAGTTAAATTTTGGCCATTAAAATTTTTTCTTTAAATCCGGCGACCTAGCGGGCCATTCTATTTCGCCGCCATGTCCAATCCAACATCCAGGAAATGTATGATTTAAATATATTTTATATATTCTAGCATTATGCGCTGGGGCACCGTCGTGTTGAAACCACACTTCACCTGGAATATTTAGTACATTTAATGCAGATATTGCTCTATAACAAATTCAGATATTTTTTGGCAGTAAGGTTCCCGTCTATAAGAAAAGGACCAATGATATGCGTTCCTACCACACTTGCCCAAACGTTCACCGTTTCTGACCGTTGTGTTCTGGTAGTATTACATAAATGTTAATTTTCCTGACTCTAATACCGGCAGTTTTGAGAATTAACTTCACCGTGAATGTAAATCGTAGCCTCTTCGGTAAAAATAATTTTATTTACATTATTTTCATTATTATTAATTCCAGGGCCGTCTTGAGATATACTCTTCATAAGAAAATACATAACCAGAACCGTAGCAATGTTTTTGGCTCTCTTGGAAAATAAAGTAAATTGATTAAGCAAAAAACAAAGGTCTTGACTTTCCCAAATCCAAGTGAAGAGCAAAAAAAAAGGTCCTCACCTCTCCAAATCCAAGTGAAAAGCAAAAAAAGGTCCTCATCTCTGCAATGGCGCCCCTGGCAAATGCCCCGTTCTGTACTAAACATCAATAAAAATATCAAAATGCCGCCCCTAAAAGGCTTACGCCCCGAAGCTGTAGCCCATTTAGCCCTGTGGTTAGGGTTGCCCTGATTAATTCTCTTCATCATTAATTCGCAAAAATGATTTATGCGTTTCAAAACTTTTTACTTTTAAGCAAATGTAGTAACAAGTTGACAATTTTTGTTCTATTTTAAAATAAAAGCATTTTACTGTCATTGCTGTCAATCAACGGTTGTTATGCTCATCACTTATATTTTGACAAAAATACGTAAAACCACGCGTTTTTTGACCTCTTGTGGAGGGGACTAAAGCCCGTGAGACCTCCCCCTGGGTACGCGCCTGTTGCCATGAAGTGCAATGGTTCTTAGCAATGCTCCTCTAGCGCTGATAATGATATAAATTAGAATAACAATTTAATTTAATAACATTAATAGTAATCTTTTTTACATAATCATAGGGATTAAGTGAAAAAAAAAAATGTAAAAATATTTCAATATGCCAAAGATTATATTTAGCTATAGAAAATAAATAATACTACTAAATTCACATTACGTCAAATCAATCATGAAAACATTATTTATATAATATATATATGTTGACTAAACCCAAAATCAAAACCATTAGTTAGTAAAAATCTAGGACAGCAGAATTAGGAAAATTAGGAAAACGATAATAGGTAATAAACATTTTGCGAAAAGATCCGAGTGCTTATCGGCGATTTCCGGTCTTTCACTGCCAAATCTAGTGTGAATATTAACTTGCTATAGCAAAGGTATGTTTCACGAAAGTGTAGATCTTGTATGCAGTTTAGGCTCGCTGCTTACGGTGTAGCCCAGTGATTCTTAACAGGGGCGCCAGCGCCCATTTGTGGGCGTTTTGGAGGTCTGGCGGGGCGTTTTTAAATTTTTAGCATTTAGGGGGCGCTGCAAAAGTTCAAGTGGGCATTGTATCAATATAGAAAAATAAGGTATGTTCATTTGCTCAATTGTTGCGTACACTGCACACATAACCATTGTAAATAATTGTGTAGACGATCGCGAATAACATATCGCGATCGGGTTACCACGTTGCGTCTGACTGTTTGGCTTTTGACAATTAGTGCCGGATATATTCGAAAAGATAGAAAATCTCCTGAATCTTCAAGGAAACAATATCAGCCTTATTAAAGCCAAAGGAGTTGAATTGAGCTTTATCAATAAACTCAAATTATATAAAAAATAATCTTTGTCGGCGAGAATACCATCAGTTTTCTTCTTTACAACAATTAAAAGAAGATACGCTCAAGAATTCTGATTTTGAAACATACTGTAGCCACATGGACACCCTTATCGAAGATATGATATTACGACTCAAAGACTTGCAGAAACCTGTGATACCAGCTTGGTTAATTAATCCATTTTTATCAGACGTAGAAAGTCAGTCAAAATTTAAAAGAGCAGTTTATTGACCTAGCCAAAATAATATTCAATCAATGTGATTATAATGCTTTTTGGGTTCGTTTTCGTCCTCAATACGCTCTTCTGTGGAAAGAAGTAAAATTACCGATCATAGCATTTTCATCTTCCTATTTAGTAGAAAAGGGTTTTAGCGCAGTAATGCATATATTGAAAAAATCACGAAATCGATTACAAATAAGCCAAAGAGGAGATTTGAGATTATGTTTGACTAAACTTGAACATTATATTACGAACTTTTCTCATCATTTTTTATTTGTAGTAGGAAATTCATTGCATAAAATACATACCTACATAGAGAAAAGTGTAAATTTAGTTTTTTATGTGGAGGGGGCGGTGGATAATTTTACTGTGGTAAAGGGGGCGATTCTTTCAATACGGTTAAGAAACACTGGTGTAGCCGAAGTGCTTCGGTTATCACATTTAAGAATATGCCGCCGGGACACCGGGCCATTTCCCAACGGGCCGGTCTTAATAGAACACATTCTTCGATCAAAGAAGCTGGTTCTTGATCCAATGAGGTCGATTCTTGACCCTATGGGGCCGATTTATTCAGATTTTTCAGTGCCGGAAAATGTTGCCAGTTCGCTACTGTCTAGTAGGTTTCTTAGGATTTATTTCGAGAATCTCACAGCCAAAGAAAGTGGTGTATAACAACTGGGGTTTTGTTGGGGAATATAGTTTTATTTTGAAACATATACATTTTCTATGACTTTTTACAGTTTTGTCTATTATCGTTTACACCAGTGATGTCCAACACGTGTACCGCGGGCCGAATGCGGCCCAATTGAAGTTTTTCGACCTTCGTAAATGTTTAAAATGTTTCTTCTTAAAATTAAGTTGGTATTAAAAATATTGCAAATAATATTTAAAAAAAAAACAAATTTCACATTAAAATTTAATTTGAAGCATGGTTTTTAATTTCATTGATGATATTAAATAAAATTATATAAAAATGATATAAAATATAGTAGTGTGATTAATTTATCCTGTTTATATGTGCGATCCACAATCGAGATTTTATTGAGCCCAGCAAACGATTTCGGTTGGACATCACTGGTTTACACCATAAAAACCAACTTCTTCAACTAAAAATCTTTAGCACATTCTATAGTTTCTACCAAAAGTTTAAGCGGAACTTGATTTTGAATTCTAGTATTTCTAAAGAATTAATCGGGCTTTTGTTTAACACAAACCCAATTAAGTCGTTAAAAAGTGAGCTCGTGACAGCTTAAAATAATAAAAATTCCGTTTAATTTCGCTTAAACTAAAGAAATGAACTATTTTATAGGTAATAAAAGTATAAGGGAAAACGCGGCAGTAGACACAATCAGTGACAGATATTTGCATTTAGCGCAACCGTCACCAGACGTCACTATTTGACCTTAGATTTAATATTGCTTACAAAAATGTTAACAAAACCTGAGCAGTCCGATTATTCTGATTATTATAGATAGAGATTTGGTTAAATATACAAAGTTCGAGTATTTTTATAAGTAATAATAAGGAATATAAGCAACTTTTTCTCTATTCAACAGTGCAAAACTTGTATATCCTTACATGACAACATTTTTGAGAAAATCACATTCTGTGGCCTTCAAAATGACGACTTATTTGTTGGTAAATAATGGAATTTGAATTAGCCAAACGTAAAATTTGGAAAATGAGGCTTCTTCTGTACAAGAAGATTTTAAAAAACGTGTACAAAAGTGCATTAAACAGCAAAGTCATCATTTTGAACATTTAGTACAATAAGTGGATTACTGTTTTGAGTCACACTAATCATTGATTATTTTTAAGACCACAAAAAGCCGTTTTTCTCAAAAATTTAGTTATGTAAGAATATAAATGTGTTACACCATTGAAAAGAAAAAATAAGGTCTATAGTACTGTGTTAAATAATAGGTGTAGTGTAATTTGAAAAATAGTTATTAACTGCCATGCCTGCAAAACAAATGAAAAAAAATTTTTTGATACCACTACAGTTTGACCCTCATTACCACGAACAAGTTTTATATAAACAATATTTTTATAATTCTTTTTATTAAGGAAATAAACAAGATGAACATAAGTGTTGCCTCGCCCTTCATAATGAACTTTTTATATTCCAAATGATTATAAGACTGACAAGGGGGAATTATAGGAAAATAATATAAATTCATAAATAGTAATTAATAGTAGTACATTTTATTCCAAACAAGGTTGACAAAATGTGAATTTAGTAGTATTTGCAATTGTAAATTATTTATGTAGATCAATGTTATATATTTTAATCGCTTCTGTGTTGTTTATATTTTATGGAAATAAAACCTTATTCAATTTAAATTTATCAACAATGTTGCCAAGCCAAAATTGATAATATTGTCTTAATATATATTTTTTGTACTTTATTTCATGAACCATTAAATAATCTAAAATGAAAATGTATTTATTGCCTAAAGCACTAATCGTTCCAACCTCTTTTATTTTTATTCTACAATATGATCGAGAATAAAAGTCATCTATAGTGCGTTCGAAGGTGAGTTTGCAATATAGCTCTTATGGCAAATGGGAGCGGTGTTGCCAAATGTTGTAAAAATGTCAAATGTGTCAATTATAATAATATGAAAAACTCGTATGATTTACAAAAATCAACTCTTATAAAACTCAAAATAACACTCAACAAAAACAAATGTCCATTTGTAGAATACTGCGTCTTTACAGATCAGCGCGTTTTAGAGCTGGCAACGTCGACAAGCAAGAAAAGGATAGTGTCATTCTGTAAACCCATTAGAGAGTATGAAAAAGAACTACTCCAATATGCCCTGTACTGCAAACTCACCTTTGAACGCACTATACATAGCCATGGATTTATTTATTTCTAAATTAGGTTGGCAATATTATTTTCCTGATTCATTTAACTGACATTTGATGTCCGAGTTTGAGGTTATATTCAGAACAAACATATAATTATTAAAAATTACACATTATGATCACAAATCACAAGCATCGAAAGTAAATACTCAAAAACGATAAACTTCACAGAATTGCCAACTTAACATTTGTGAAATTCAAGGCTTACTAGACGCTCTTTTTTCGATCATATTATATAACCTAAATCAGAGTTTTGAGCCGCGGAGCTCATTTCCCGAGCAGAATTCGTCGCGGAGCACTATCGTAAAACTATTTCTAACATATAAGTTATTTACAGTAATTATGGAAACATTACAAACGTCGGCGACTTCCGACGACCTCGCGCTTGAGGGGTCCTCGCGCTTGAGGGGGCCTCGCGCTTGTGGGGGCCTCGAGCTTAATGGAGCCTCGCAAAAATTTTACGTTTATTTCAAGTTATTTTCGTAAATTTTAAGTTATTCAATGTTTAAATATTATATATTAGTTATGACTTATGATATTTTTGCATTTCTCATTTAGCTTTGCTAGACAAGAACATGTTTATTTGTATATTTGTCGGTTTTATCATTGGATTCTATTACTTCGACTTTAAATAAATAACGTTTTTTAAGTATTAATCTTATTCTATATATTGTGCATAAATTGTAAACAAATATATTCATAATTAACAATAAAACTCATATGGTACTCATAAATTTAAGTATAATTCAGTAATTCAGCTTATTTAAGTTTATACAAGTTCAACTTATTTAAGTTATTATTGCTTATTTAAGTTCAGTTATTACGTTTATTTGACCTAAAACTTTAAAATCATTAATTTAATTTGATAAACATGAAAATTAATATTTAAGTGTTACGAACAAATAAGTGTAATTACTTTATTAAAATTAAGTGTATATAAATATGTGTTTAAAATTAATAATAACAGTTATGAGTTGTGTTTATAACTTTATATAAATATAGTGTTTAGTGGCTAAAGAGTCAAGCCAGAAGACTAGGCCAAATCAAGGTTTGTTTTTATTATAGTTTTTTTTTTTTTTTTACTGAGAAATGAAAGGGGCTTCGCAAAGCTAATTTCGCCGACGTCCACGATTGGTCTAGCGCCGCCGCTGAGCGTCACTTCAAAAAAGTTCCTTCTTCGTCTCAAACTCCCAAAAACGTTGTCAATTATATTTATTTTATTTTTGTTTTACTTCGATATTTATGCAGTCAGATGTTTAATTATAAATTACATTATTAAATTTTTAATCATTTCTGGTAGTATGTGGTCACACTCTTATTCTTTTTCCCTTATTCTTTGAATAAATTCTTGTTGATTTTGTGGACGCTTAACATACACCTTATTTTTTAAATAACTCCATAAGAAGTACCTACCCTAACGGAGTCAGTTCAGGTGTACGGGGTGGCCAGTGCTTTATTGCAAAGTCAATATTAGAAGACTGTCCAATCAATTTTTGTGGAATATTAATATTTAGCCACTGTCTTACAGGAAGTGAAAAATGTGAGGGGCCTCCAACCAAATCAAAAATGAAAGAGCACAAAAAATTAAAAAAAAAAAAAAAGATAAGGTTTTTGGGGGTTTAAGACAGAGCAGGAGTTTTTTTGAAGAGTGACTTTTTTTCACAAAATTGATAAAACTGTTTTCCATTTGTATCCAATTTCTTGGATCACGCTATATACGTATGATAAAATAGATACTTGGAAAAAATATCGCAAAAATATAAAAATAGAAAAAATATATTAAGTTGTATCAAAAAATGTCTCAAATAAAAGTTGTTACCTATTGCTTGTATCTCGAATATGTTACGAAATATCCGCAAAAATCTTCAAACCGATACGAAACATCTCCCATTTCTAGATAACCGATTTTTACCGAAAGTTGATTAACTGATGTGAAAAGCTTAAAATTGAAGTTTCATAAAAATCTGTTTAGCTAAATTCGTTTTACACGTGTCTAAGAACCGACAAACAGATACAGTGGCGTAGCTAAAATTGCGTGGGCCTGGTGCGAGTCATAAAAAGGGCCCCGGAATTTTATTCTGATTACAGCAAAAACAATAACAATAATACTTGCTCTGTGGAATCTTGTCATACTAATTTTTCTTAGTGTTAACTGAATTAATTTTTTTCTTGCTTTTGCCTCCGCAAAACAATTAATGTTTTTTTTATGTTAACAGTTACAGGAATTGTTAAAAATAAAATGCAAGCTGTGTATGTATCAGGAAACGTAGACGACAATGCTGGTTACTTTATGATTAACAAAAAAGCAAGTTCACTTATGGATGTAATTTTCTTAATTTCTGAAGCCATACTTCTTCGGAATGATTTTAATTGTTGAGAAAATTAGTCATAAATATCATCACGTTATATGATCGGGCCCCTTTTGGTTTCGGGCCCTGGTGCTGTGGCACCACCTTCACCATTGTAGCTACGGCACTGGACAGATATACAGACTGACCGACAGACACCATACTAAAAATAGTAAAAACATTATGTAAGAACCTCAATTCGTATTTAAAATTGTCAAAATCGGTATGAGCACAATATCTCCCTTATATGTATATATATTAGTGCTGGGAACCTAAACCGGATTTTCGGGTACCCGGTTCCGGTTTTCGGGTAAAACCGGGTTTTTAATTTTCGAGTTACCCGGATACCCGGTTCCGGTTACCCGGTTCCGATTACCCGGTTCCGAATACCCGGTTCCGGATACCCGGTTCTGGATACCCGGTTCCGGATACCCGGTTCCGGATACCCGGTTTCGGATACCCAGTTTCGGATACCCGGTTTCGGATACCCGGTTTCGGATACCCGGTTTCGGATACCCGCTTTCGGATACCCGCTTTCGGATACCCGGTTTCGGAACCCGGTCCCAGATACCCGGTTTCGTTAGATAAACGACGTGATAGCAACAAAAAAGAAGAAGGATCGAAGTAGTGCGCAAAAAAAAGGCAATCGAATCAAAGTAATGAGCAAAAAAATATTTGAAACTAGGTATTCGAAATCGGGTTACTCGAAAATTATGTGCACGGATTTACTTGACCGGATATCTGTTAAACCGGTTTCGGTTCCCCGCACTGTTATTTATTATTTACTTAATATTATTTTATTTTGTTCGGAACACAAACAGGACAGGCCCAGCTAAGTGTTCACTACTACATAATTACTATGTTAATACGTAATTAAACAAACTTGTACTTGAAACACAATAATTAATTGAATATAAAAATAGTTAAATATAATAAACTGTTACAATACATATTATTAATATTGATGACAAATTTTGTCTTTACAATATTTATTGAACATTTTAACAGACACATTGGTAATGTTAACCCTTTACTGCATGAATTTTTATTTTTGGCTGAAATAATTCATGAGCATTAGGAATTGGTTTTTATTGTTAGAAAAATTAATTAAAAAATTGTATTTAAAATATTAATTATTATTTTTATGAAAAAATAATAATTAAAATAACAATTTAGGGTATGTGCAATACATGGAACATTATGTTTCTACATAATGTTACAATAGAAAATGATGCCGTTTTATTTGCTCGTCAATTGCTAGGTGTTTTTCATTAGGGATTAAGAGCACTCGCCCTCGAATTTTTGAAAGACAAGGTCGTATCTTCTAGTTGTCTTTTCTCAATAAATTCAGAGTTATCGTTGAAGTGCAAATTCCGCTTGATATCCTCAAATCTATAGCAGCCCATTACTTGAGATACTGCAGGATCCATTGCTGTGTATGTGGCATATATGAACATTCATGAAGTAACGTTCTGATTCAGTTTTAAAAGTAAAATAAAAAATTAAAATCGGAATGTGCCATATACGGCACACTATGCGGTAATACATCTGAGAAATTATTATTTTAAGTACTACAGAGTCTGACTATTGGAGAATTTTGGTAAGAATTCGTGTTCGCAAAAGGTATACAAAGAAGCGAAGAAGATCGCGTATTGTACACTGGAACATTAATAGTGATTAAATTTTGTAGTTCAACACAAGATAATAGATTATTAAGAATTTTATGCAAAATTTTCATGTCAGTCAAAGTGCGACGATCCTTTAGTGTGAGAAAATTAAACTCGGCGCAACATATATTATAATTGATATAGTTATAATATATCAAAAATATATATTATAAAGAAGTTGTTTAGAATTAAAATAAAGTAACGATTACAATTTTTTTTTCTATTCAAAATTGAAAATGTATTTAACAAAAAACGTACGTAGTAGATGCACGTCAGCAAGTATTACTTAACGTATCTCAATCACAATAACCGTAATTGTTATAATGCTGGAAACCGAAACATGTTTAACGGGTATCCGGTTCTGGATTTCGGGCAAAACGGGTACGTACTTTTGAAGTAACCCGGTTCCGGATACCTCATCCCGAATACCCGGTTCCGATTACACGGTTCCGGATACCCGGTTCCGGATACCCGGTTCCTATTACCCGGTTCTGATTACCCGGTTCCGGGTACCCGTATTCGGATACTCGGTTCCGATTACCCGGTTCCGGATACCCGATTCCGAGTACCCGGTTTCGGGTACCCGGTTCCGGATACCCGGTTCCGGATTCGGAACCGGGTATCTGAAACCGGGTAACCGGGTAAACCCGGAACCGGTTTTTTTTTTGGAACCGGTTCCGGTTCCGTCAAGATCGATTTCTGACAGCACTAATATATATGTAGGGGTAGGTAAAAACATAACTAGAACTGGGGCAAAAAAAAGCTAATCAAAATAGAAAATAAAGATAAAAAACTATTGAAATACTATCTTTATAATATTTTAACCCTACCCAGCAAACATTAAACCATCGGCCGAATGCCGGCCAACTGCTTTTTCTGTTGGTAAATTGCTGACACTAAAAGTTTGTGCAACGCCATTATTAATAATGTACTTCACATTTGTATTTCGCACTCCTCCTATACGAAGTACTTTACCAGCATTTTATGAGCACTCCTTATTTTGGATAATATGTTACATTTTACTTTTGTTTCACCATCGTTAAATAAATTTATTCAACGAATAAAGTTGACAATATCGCATCATTCTATTGCAGCAACGTTAATTTCTTCATTAATAGTTTAAAACCGATGCGATATTGTCAACTTTATTTGTTAAATAAATTTATTCAACAATGTGAAATGGCCAAATGAATATTTATTTTGCACCTAACCATTAATTTATTTTAATACTGGGTAAGTATAAGGTAAATATACATGTTACATTTGAAATACTAGAGAGTGGGTATAATATAAGCACTGGTCCATCAGAAATAAATCTTGCAACTAATGCGATTATTTTGCACTTTACCGCTGCTGGGCCGGCAATTGATAAACCAATAGGCCAGCTAACGACCACGGGGACACCGGGGTACTAGCCCATTACTTTCAATGGAGACTTTGTGCTTCAGAAGTACTAGCCCGTATAAAAATGTTTGCTGGGTACTTGTCGTCTACTGGAAGTTCTGAGACGGAGACTGAGGCAGCTTTTTTTAACGATCTGTACTTTATCCAGCGATCCATCGAAAAATAATCCCAGCAAAAACAAATAAATACAGTGCACTACTATGACTTACTGACTTACTGTCTGAATTATAAGAGATCTAAAGAATATAATTCATATTGCTATTGCATGAAACGTCACAACATCCATTATCTATTATTTGGCAAATTTTAAGGAATTTGTACTGCATCTATATACGCAGCTCCTATAATACATCAGCCCTGTAATAGAACAGTCACTCAGCTGTATATTTGTAATTCATATAGGTTAAAACTTTTTCAATGACCAGTTGAACCATTGAGATTCGAGCGCCTTTATTTTCATTGATTGGGGACAATAAAATATTATTGTACTGGTTTTTGTTATCTTCAGTAGCGTACCATTTTGAGTGAAACGTTTGTTTTGAAAAAAAAAAAACACATATTATTTTCACATCTGATCACATTTATTTTATTTACTTTTATGTCTAATCTGCTCACGGAGTACTAGTAGACGATATGCGGAGCACAGTTTTGGAAACTCTAACTTAATTTATTATATAGAATTTTAAAGACCACATGTCTAAAGTATGGACTTATAATCACAAATAACTATACCTAAATAGGGGATACGCATAAAATGTATATTTCCTTAAAACTACATTTTTTTGATATGTTAATGTTAGTTATGTCACCTGACAAAACAAAAATCACATTTTAATTAATATTATAGCCAAATTTTTTAGTTAAAATATTGTAAATTTGAAATAAGCCGACCACGGCGCGAAGGTTGCCGAGTAAATACGACTGAGTATGACGTCAAACTGCTGGGGTTTGACGTCACAGATACAAAATGTATGGCACAACACCTTCTTTTATAAATATTCTGCCTCCCATTAGATTCCATTTTACATAATTTACCATATCCTCTTCAAGCTAAAAGTTCAATATGTTTGTATCAATATTATAAAATAATAAAAGTTATATAACAATAATTTATAAAATATATGTACTCACATTAAATTGGTCTACACAAACATAAAGTTTACTTTTTTCTGAAATATCGGTTTTATTTCGCCTCATAGCTTTGAGCCACAATTTTCGCCTTTTCTGTTGTTTTTCGCCATCAGGTAATGATATAAATTGTTTTTTGGATTTCTAATTGAACTATTTGTGCACATCGGTACTATACAATATTTTCGACTATGTTTCGAAGTACTGGGGCCTGGATCTTCCGTATTTTATATATTTTAATATAAAATTTAATTCGGTAAACATGTATAAATTGTTTTTATAGAATTAAACCTTATTTTAATTAAAATTTTAAAACTTTACATAACCTATAAAAGTTATACAAGTTCACGACAGACTGTGTAGGCTATACGCTGTACACTGGGTAGGCTGTACGCAGTACACTTAGTGGGGGTATGACGTCACACGTCGTTTTCGCGCGCTACATAAGCCTTCAAAGATTTTTTTAAGCCTTAAACTTAAAAAAAAAATGCAAAACTGTTTTTTATGTTTAAATGCAATAAGAGGAATATAATATAAAAAAAATTAAAAAATCATGCCTATCCGCTATTGTGAAGTCATGATCAACATTCAACAGTGGAGGATTATAAACTAGGCAAAGTCTGGTGCAAACTTTGCAAAGTTCTGTGCACGTGAGTGCTGACTCTACTTCATATATGTGGGGCCCTTTGCAACCGAGTTTTGACTGTACTTCTTTAACCACATTGTATTGTGTACTAGCTATATAGAGAAAACATAAACAGGGTTTATAGACAAGGTAAGTGTAGCACAGTGCGATAGGGAAACCGTTAAGTGTACCAGAGTGCAGCAGGGGAAACAGGCAGCCTCCATTATTTGACTCGGTCAAAACATTAATTTATATCCATGCAGGGCCGCCCCTAGGTGGGGGCAAGTCGGGCACAAGCTTAAGGCCCCGCACTTGTTAGGGCCCCGCGTTTCGACCGTCAATAAATAAAATAATAAAATGCATTAAAAATATTATCCCAAGTTTTATAAATAGTTGGGCAAAAAATATATTTTTACTGAATATAAGTATGTGTATTAAAGAAAATATCGTTATTCAATATATATTTACATAGATGGGGCCCCGCAACTCCAGTTTTGTCCCAGGACCCGCAAATGCTAGGGGCGGCCCTGTATCCATGTAATACCTATCTGCTCCCACGAATTTTAGAGGGAGGGGGGGGGGGGGTAGTGATGATATAAAAAAAGCTCATCGCTTCTGAAATACAAGTGATGACAAAAAAAAGGTCCTCACGTGTAAGATACAAGTGATGAGCAAAAAAAAATTTCCTCGCTTGTAAAATACTAGTTATGAACAAAAAAAAAGGTTTTCACTTCTAAACTACAAGTGATGATCTAAAAAAAAAGGTCCTCATCTCAACTTTTAAATCCATATCTACATATTTACCTAAGACCATGATGATAAAAATTAAAAAATTTGGTATTTCCATCCTTCTTGGGGGGGGGGGCATCACCCTGGGTGCGTCACTCCCTATCTGCATTATGTTTTGGTTTTGTTCTTATTTATAGAACTACACTGAAAAAAATTTTGCTTTAAAATCAATGAAATTGAAGGTAAATTTAAAAGTTTTGCTTTTAAAAATGCGTCGACATCCTTTGCATTTAATTTAAAAGTAGACGTACTTTTGACAGATATTTTACTTTTAATATAAAAGTACATCACTTTTAAATCAATAACAAAACGGATTTCGACTTAAAAGTAAATAATTTTAATCCAAAGGTATGTAATATTAAAAAATCAAAAGCAGTATTTTTGAATTGAAAATATTTGTTTTTGTTTTAAATAACAAGAATTTTAAAATAAAATAGTAAATATCTCAATTTAAAAGTTATAGTTTTTACATCAAAACAAACTTACCTTTATTTCAACAGCATTTCATTATTACCTAATTTAAAAGTGGGTATATTATGTTGAATAAAATGCATATAATATATATATTTTTTTCTTTATTATTTAATATTATTAAATTACAAATGTAGGTATACAAAATTTATTCAATAGTATAAAATATTTTCCTAGCCTACAAATGGGGCACTGATATGGAAAATGTTTTAGTTAAAAAAAATCATTTTTTCGTATTTTCATAGAAAATATAGTAAGCGCAGTACTTCTCAATATAGCATGGAAAGTGAAGTAAGTCAGATTAATTATTAATCTACCAGGTCTACAAGTATGAAATGCGGATTTTTTTTTTAAATAATACACGTTAAACTCCAAAGAACAGTAAAAGTTTATTTATTCAAAGTATGCTCCATTAGAAGTTATACATTTTTCCCATCTTTCAGGCAATTTGTGAATACCTCGCCAGTAGAACTCTTCCCCTTTCCCCGCAAACCATTCATCTATCCATTATTTCACATTTTCATATGAACAAAAGTGCTGGTCGGCAAGTACGTGACCCATCGATGCGAACAAGTGGTAATCTGAAGGGCCAAGTCTGGTGAGTACGCGGCATGGGGTAGCACTTCCCACTTGAGTGCCTCCAACGTGTTGCAAACTGCTTTTGCCTTATGTGATTGAGAGTTATCGTGACGAAAGATTACCTTGTGCTGTCTTCTTTCGTATTCTGGTCGTTTTATGAGCAGCGAATGGTTCAATTCGATCAGTTGTTGTTGGTAGCATTAGGTATTAACTGTTTCACCAGGTTTTAACAATTCATAATAGACCACACCCTTTTGGTCCCACCAAGTACAGAGCATTGTCTTTTTGCCAAAGCGATTCGGTTTTGCAGTTGATGTGGATGGTGAGCCTGGGTTCACCTATGATTTTTTGCGTTTGTGATTTTCAAAATAAATCCATTTTTCATCGCCAGTAATGATACGATGCAAAAGACTTTCTTTTGTATCGTGCAAGCAAAATTTCACAAGTGTTTTTGCGTTTTTCCATCTGCCTCTCATTCAATGCATTTGGAACCCATCTGCCGACTTTCTGGATCTTACCCATCTCTCGTAGGCGATTGGAAACAGCTTGTTGACTAACGCCTAACTGCTCTGCTAGTTGTTTTTGTGATTGACTATCGTCTTTCTGTAGCAATGTTTTCAATTTTGTATCTTCATATTTTTCTTGAGGTTTTCCATGTTCTTTGTCTGTAAGATCAAAGTCACCACTTTTGAAACGCCGAAACCATCGTTCACACGTATCTTGCGATGGAGCATATTCACCATAAGCTTCTCGAAGCAGTCGGTATGATTCAGCAGCAGTTTTTTTCAAATGAAAACAAAACAGTAGTACTGTCCGCGAATGCTCTTTATTTGGCACAAAATTTGACATTATTAACACAGTAAAACAAAACTATATGATCACTTTTCAAATTATAACCTATACGCATTTGACACTTAATGATAACTTAACAAAACGCCATATGTGTTGAAACTTTGAACTATACACTCTGTTTGCGCGGCAAGTTTGAAAAAAATCCGCATTTCATACTTGTAGACCTGGTATGCTAGTCATTGACTTACTTCTCTTTCCACGCCGTTGGCAAGTGCATTTAATATTTATTCGATGAAAAAACAAAATCGATTTTTTGACTTTTCCATGTCAGCGTCTCAAATACAAATTTAAATTACATATTCAATTAATTGATAATTATTCTACTAAATAAACTTATATCTAAATACACTTCTATATTTCATATTGTAAATGTGTAATGGGGGGCTATATACATAATTAATGTGTGGTAATATGCTTTCGTGAAAAGGGCCTACATATTATTTACTAATCACTAAATAGATAATAATATTAGATAAAATTTATTCTTATTTACATAAAGTACTTATTTTCTAAATAATAAGCTTCGTGGGCGCCGTGTTCTTCTAGAAAATTGTGTAACTCCTGTTCTTTGGGATCCTCCACATTTACTGTTGTATTATTAGTTAAGTCTACCAGTGTAATAATTTCTATATTTTAAGCCACTTCATAATCATTTTTATTCTCAACTGGGTCCATTGTTTAAATATATAGGTAAAAAACAAAATGAAACAAATATGCACGCACTTTAAATGCTGTTCATTTAACGGTAAAAACAAAACGAGCAGGTTTAAACAGGATCGCTAAACATACGCAGTTCTCCCACTTTGCAAAAAAATTAAAAGCAAGTGCTTTTAATTTGAAATTCTTACAATTGATTTACTATATCTTAAAACATACGACAATAAAATTATTTTTTTACTTTTGAATTAAAATTATAAATGAAATACAAATAAAAGTAAGGCTTTTTAAAAGAAAAGCAGTGATTTTATTTTGATAGTTCTTCTTTCAAATCAAAAATACTTTTGTTTTAATGTCAGTTCTTTTAAGATAATAGTTTTTGTATTTAAAATAAAAACTCAAATCAAAAGCATATTTTAAAAGTACAAAAACACGACATCTTTTCATTTTACCTGCAATTTCATTAGAATGGAAGTAAATACTATTAATATGAAATCAAAAACTAGTGTTTTTAATATTAAAGTATGAATTTCTTTCAGTGTAGGAGGGAAACAGGATTAAAATAATGTTGTAAATAAACAAAAATAAAACACCACATTCTACAAAAATTAACAACACATTTATGTGAACACAAATACTTAAATATACATGTACAGTAGCGTACGCAAAAAAATACTTCGGGGGGAGCAGTTTTGAAATGCGGTAATTATAATTATAAGAGTACAAATTTTCGGGGGGGTTATCCCCGTAATCCCCCCTGTGTCGCCACTGAATATAAATAAAATATTTTATTGCCAAGCAATTTTAATACAATTATAAAAATAATATTACTTCGCGTTTATACATATACCTAATTGTACCTACTTATGATATACAGGGTAGTGAATTGACCTGTCGGCTATAGCAATTTAACAGCAAAATCATATATGACCAAAATAGTTTATAATAAGAAAATAAATCTTTTATTTCTATGTATTTTTTCATTTCGATGAATATTTGGGGAGTTAAAGGGGAACACCCTAAAACTAAAATGTAGATACATATATCTCCCTTAAATTGAATTGTGCTTAAACTTAACAGCAAAATCATGTATGCCAAAAATAATTTAAATAAGAAAATAAATCTTTTATTTCTATAAATTTTTTCATTTAGATGAATATTTGGAGAGCTACGGGGGGACAATTAGGGACCTTAAAGCTAAACTTTTGAAATATCTTCGTTATTATTGACCTAACAGCAAAAATAAATATGAGAAATTAAACTATTCCTCTCTATGTAGGTAATGCAGATTTTATTTTTGCTAGATATATATTTGGGGAACTATGAGAAAGCTATCTATAAACTAAGTATCTCACTTATTATTTACTTAACAACAAAAATATATACAGAAGAGTAATTTAAAATAAAGAAACGATTGTTTTGTGTTCTGAGGGGAGTATCCAGAAAGTTGTCAAGGGGGGGGGTTATTTTTTAAAAAAGTTGTGAATGATATCCCCCCGGATATTTGTAAAATAGGATAAAAAAAAAATCTTTCATAATAAACTATTTATTGTCAAAGATTAACAGAAAATCAGTCATAGCCAAAATCACAGTAAATGAAATTAAACTTATTTCAAAGTAATTATTTTTTATAATATAACTAACGAAAAATAACAATTAACAAAGAATATCACATTTAAGATTTAATTTATTAATGTTTAGGTAAGTGTTGTACATAACATAGTCAGAAAAAAAAAAAAAAAAAAAAAACAGTGTAAATAACATTAATATTCCAAGATTACATAAGTATATCAAAAATGTCTAAGGATACCTAAAAATAAATGTACTAAACTATATGCATTTCCCTGATACACGTAAAATAGTATGCTTAATAGTATATTTTATAGTAGAATAGTTATTTAACGTCCAATTTGTATAATGGTAGAATTAGGAAATAATTTCATTCCGCTTTTTGGACAAAGAAGCGTTTATTTTAAACAACACAACGTTTCACCAACAACATTGTTGGCTTCTTCAGGTGCTATAACAATAACATAACAATAAAGTAACAATCTTATATAGTTATAAATTAATTTACCTATGTTAGTTAAACGTAACTCTAACAACATGTACATCAGTCATCTCCAAGGATGGTGAAATTGCAGAATTAACATTGGCAAAATGTTATGTACTTGAAAAAAACAGAAAATAGGAAAAACAAAAAATAAATTTAAATATTATACTATAATAACCAATGGTAGTGACTGTTGGTTAAATTTTGAATTTTAAACAACGAGAGTAGTGATAAATATAATAATATCAAAGATCAACAAAATTCAAACATTACGAATGATAGTAAAACCGACTACCGCATCGTTGTTTAAAATAAACGCTTCTTTGTCCAAAAAGCTGAATGAAATTATTTCCTAATTCTACCAGTATATTTTATATACTATGATATTATCGTTTAGAAATTCTTCTGTGCTATAATAATCAGTCATGTACTAACAAAGATCACAGTAAATAAAATTAAACTCTTATTCAAAAATAATTCTTTCTTATAACTAAAGAAATATAGCAATTAACAGAAAAAATCAGTCAAAATCGTTCATAACCAAAATCACAATAAATGAAATTAAATTCGTGTAATAAACTTAATAATAGTAATAAACTAATTACAAGATGCAAAGCAATTGTATGATAAATGAAAATAATATTTTAAATAAACTTTTAAATTAATAATCGGCGAGGCATTTTTTTCTTTACTTCTAATACTTCGTCTTCTTCTATATCAATTTTCCAGTGGATGTTTAGCTGCTAGTCCATTAAGCCGATCTTCTTTCATGGTGTTTCTTAAATAATTTTTAAGACGCTTTAAAGTCGAAAATGATCTTTCAGGTGACACCGTGGTTACTGGCAGAGCCGCAGTAAAGAAAACTTGCGCTAGGGGCAAAACCGTGTTTTGGCGCCCTTGGCAAATAAAGTGATAAGCGCAAATAAGGTTCTCACCTCCCAAAATCCAAGTGATGAGCGAAAAAAAAAGGTCCTCACCTTCGCAATGTGGTGCCCCTTAGTCAAGCTCGTCAGCGCCCTTTTCCTTAGTGCGCTAGGGGCCTTCGCCCCCACCGCACCCCCCCTTACTGCGGCTCTGGTTACTGGTAACGTTACCAAAATTTTTAGCAAACAGTAAATGTTTGGGAACATATTTTTGTCGCAGTGAATTATACATACTATTGCGTTAGTAGGTTTATTTGAAAAATCCAGATATTTCCCTAACCATACATCGTATTCATTTAGCACAACATCTTCATTAACAGCATTTAAATAGTTGCAGTAAAATTCATAAAAATAATGGTATCACAATTTTCCATTTTTGTAAATGAAAACTACCCTTAGCCCTCCCCTTAAATACGCCCCTGCTGTGTTCTACTTAAAATTGTAATTTCTTACTTATCATTTACGTTACAATAAAATATACAATAAAAAAAAACGTACGAAGTACGGCTACTCCAACTAGTAAAATATAAGTTTACTCACAATAACATTGCATTACATTATTGCATTTAATTTAAGCTAAAAATATCACTTTTATTGCCATTTTAATACATAAAATATTCCACAGAACACGAAACATTCATTTTCGAAAACAAAAAATAACTCCATCGCCTACTGATATATTCGGAACAAAACAACACAATTAACCATCAGACTTGTACTAATCTAAATCGTAAATCCAAGTGTGGCTTTCCAAGAAACACAACTCAAATAAAAAGAAAACTCTTCCTGTCACCAACAACTCATTTAAGAACCGCAGGCTGCCTAAAATCAGGGGAATTCTTTGGCATTTGTTTCATAATAGGCGGGGTTATAAGGAGATGTGACCAATCAGAACAGAGATGGTGGGGATAGATTATAAGTTTTCAGGACTTTTTCAGTTGTTTTTTATTCTAATTTGTCTTGACTGGTCGCGGCGTGTTTACTTAAATTTATTATACCTTTTAAAGAAGCCTGATTTACACTAAACAAACTTATAAATAATGGTTTAAGTTTTCAGGTTGGATGAAATATTTTTGAACTCGTAAATTTCTATAATAGGTTAGATTGTATGTTGCTATTTTAAGAATGTGGGCATCATTTAAAACCATTTCTAATTTATAATATCTTTATACTTGCATTAAAGTTAACTGGAATAATTATGTTGTTATATCATATTACATTTATTAACAGCGGAGTTATGATACTGAGATATATATTCGTAACTTACTTCTGATACAGCGCCGGATAAAGGTGTTTATTTACTAGAGCTTGCAAACCGGTGAAAACCGAAACCGGTTAACCGGCTTTTTGTCAAAATTTCCCAAAATCGAAAGTCAATTATTATTATTTTCTTTTTTTCCTATTTTTAGTGGATAAATAATAAGAAATTGATTTGTCCGTTACTATGTGATATTCCAGTTTAACAAGATAAATAAAACACAAAAATGCTACGCAAAATATCACTTTATTGTAAAATAATACGACTAAGGTTTCTCCATACAATGGCATTGTCAAGTGTTCAAAAATAAATGAATGACATTTATTTTTGACAATGCCATTGTATGGCGAAACTATAGTCGTATTATTTTACAATAAAGTGATATTTTGCGTAGCATTTTTGTGTTTTATTTATCTGGTGGATAAATAATTTTATTTTACTACTGTTATTCAAGTATTAACATTTAATTTTTTTCTATTTTTCTATTTTTTATATTTTTTTAATTTGATGTGCAATCACTCTATAGTGTGTTTTTTTGGTTTAAGCGGAACTGAATGCGAGTTTCGTTCTTTTAGGTTGTCATGAAAAGGGACCTTGTTTGGGTTATCACATGTTTCATGTTGGCACGTGACAATATAAAATTCCAACAGTGAAACATGGAAACGAATTACATTTATTATAAAATATAATACATTTTTAAATATGTAAGACAAAAAATAATAATAAATGGGAAATTAAAATGATACAAAAATTAAGTATGATACAAAAAATCAAAATATAATGAAAATTACAATTTATAATGTCAGTCAATAGACCATATTAGTAACTACGTCACAAAATGGGCTTCCGTGCTGCCGCCTGGCGATTCATTTCCTTTTATATGAATTTAGTATGTTTATTTAAAATATTGTTCATATCGGTCAAAGGATATAACAGTGTCTAGAGTTTCTTTTTTATGGCTACGAAACCCTAGATATTTCTATATATTATATTCGTAAATTTTTAGAAAATAAATCTGCAAAATATTGTTCATATCGGTTAAAAGATACAGGCCTGTATAAAGTTTCTCGTTTATGCCTACGAAACCCTAGACATTTCTGTATGTAATTATATTCGTAGATTCTTAGAGATTAAATCTGCAAAATATTGTTGATATAAGTCAAAGGATATAGGAATGTCTATAGTTTCTTGTTTATGCCTACGAAGTCCTAGAAATTTATAAATGATATTTTATCCGCAGATTTTTAGATAATAAATCTGCAAAATATTTTTCATATCGATCATAGGATATAGGAGTGTCTAGAGTTTCTTGTTTATGCCTACGAAACTCTAGACATTTCTATATGTTTTTTATTCGAAGTTTCTTAGAGAATAAAACTGCAAAATATTGTTGATATCAGTCAAAGGATATAGAAGTATTTAGAGTTTCCTGTTTATGCCTACGAAATCCTACAAATTTGTATATGTAATTATATTCGTAGATTCTTAGAGAACAAATCTGCAAAATACCTGTCAATCAAGAGACCTGAAGAGTCCCCAGTTAGCCAATCACGAGAACCATAGGAAAAATGACGTCACTGTGTTACCCAGATCACTAACACACGTTAGCTAATTATATATGTACGATTAAAATTCTTATTTTATACATTATAATTTAATATGTCATTATTTTAGCAGAACAATATTACTTTTCAGGTTAATTTTGAAATTTTTACGTTAATAATAATTATTACGGCAAGTAACGATAAATCTGTGTGCCTATGTTGTTCTTATTTTATCCATTATTGTTTTTAATTTTCATGTGTCAAAAAACGAAAAAAAAAATGCAATTAAGAATGTGGCAGTAAAGGTTTCAATATGGAGCAAAACAATACACCATTATGCATTCTAAAAAAATATTACTCATTACTTAGTTTTAATTAAATAAATACTAAAGATATTTCGATTTTTATGTTATTTTAAAATGTAACCTATAAATATATATTCAAATCCTTATTTATATGTTTATAAAAACATTATTCTATAATATAAAGTATCTGAACTGTATATTTATTAGTATATAACTACTTATCAAAGATATATATTTTTTGCTCCAAAATTGAACATATTCATAAAATAGGGGAAACTTCCGAAGCGCCCTGACATCAGGTGGAGATTTTCGAAAGATACGAAAGTGACAATGTTTTGTTTTGTTCAATGGAGAAGTACGTGTTTTTTTTTGTTTGTGTTTTTTTCTTTGTGAATCATGGCAAATTACAATTCATTTTGTTGTGTGCCGCAATGTAAATCGTGAATAAAGAAGTATACCACTTAAACATTCCATAATTTTCCTAAATCAGGAAAAATATCAATTGAAATGATATTTGGAGGTAGTGATAAAGTGGATCGTAGGTCTCTATACCCAAATGTGTCTATGGATCCAAAAACTAAAAATGGGCAAAAATCCAAGCCCGCATGAATGAGTGTTTGCTCGTTGCATTTTATGCAACTTTTAAAAATGATTTTTTACGTCCAAGAAAAGACTGAATAAAAGCATTTACCCCACCCAAAATTTGTCTAAATCATCAGTTCATATATTAAAAGGCCCTTCCATTTCTTCAGGCAGAGATTTTTATTTTTTACTAATATATTTACCATATTTTTGTTAATATCATATTGACAGACAGTCAAAAAGAATTAAAAATAAAATGAAAAACTAAAACTTTCCTTGAAATTTCTTTAGAATAGTATATTATTACATATATCTTGTAAATCGTAAATTACCTTTAAATAAAAAAAAAAAAATGGTCTAAAAAGGCTTGGAAAATAGAAAAATACAACTCGTGTTCATTTTCACCTTGTAATTAAATACACAAGTAACAGTTTAATGCCATTTTCGACTGTTCCAGCTTTTGTCGCATATAGCGCTGCGATATTAAAAAGTTTCCCCTATTAATGTAACAAAAGTAATGATACATGTATTTTAAACCAACCAAAAGCTTCCAAAGGAATCCATCGTCAGATGGCAGCACATGTATGTGACGTCACACTAATATGGTTTATTGAACCTAGATTTTGCAATGTGAATATGAACAAAGCTTAAACAAAATTTTTCAAAATTATTTTTATCTATTAAAATGTCCGATTTAATAGATAAAAATTACTAGATTTCAATATCTAGTTGCGCTTAAATGTTCGGAATAGCCTATAGAATTAGCAGTTTAGTTTTGAGAAATATTCATTTCTATTTTTTGTAAACTATGGTTTTTTGTTTCTATATTCGTGTTAAATATGTGCACTTTAAACTATGATTTCTAGTACCAGTACTACTTGCAATTATATTTATATTTATTGTCCTCTTTGTTTCATACTCTTAAATGAAAAATAATTCTGCTAAATTTTGTTTTGTATAATTTTGTTAATTTTCCTTGATTTACAGCTCCGGTATATTTAGATTGGTTTTATTGTATATTTAAAGTAATACTCATGGTAGTTTTTTTTTTTATAATTAAAAAAATCGGTTATCCGGTTTTCCACTTTGTAAAAATCCGAAAACCGGATTTTGAAATTTTCAGGTTTTTTCTAAACCTTAGTGTTTACTGAATGGATAATATTAGCTCCTAAAGAAAGTGATGAGTAACATAAGGGAAGTCAAATCGAAGTGATCGAACAATTCCTTCGGGAACCCAAAAACAGAATAATATGTAATGTTTACTTTTATGTCTTAATTAACTAAATAAAGAAACTTAAAAATAAACGGTTTTATTTAAGACGAATATTTGATTCCATATATAAATACAAAACTATTAATACATAACAAAGACAAATATTTATTAGTATTAAATATATTGAAAGTGAAATAAATTATTTTTGACAAATCCAATTTCTCGTAACTATCTTTCCCTATTGACAATAATGCATTATGAGTTAGTCTTTCCTGTGATATCGACGATCTGACGTAGTTTTTGATGAATATTAATTTTGATACCTTTCTTCTGATACCACAGTTACAGGCAGAATACACAATTCTTAAACTAATAGAAAACTTAGGAAATGAAGATATTAATCATTGTCTATTATGCAGAGCTGGCGCTATTTCTTTTGGCGCCCGGGGCAAACCCGCCAACCTGCGCCATTTTGTTAGAATATGCAGTGGCGTACCGAAAAGGGGGGGTTCGGTGCTCGCATTATCTTATTTCAAACATATTCTTTTGATTTAGATGGTTGCAATTTAAATATTTTTACATTTTAACCTAATACTAATTATGACTAAGTAAATTTGCTTTGACAATGGCACCTCGACTTACAAACCTCTCGAAATACGAACTTTTCGAGGTACAAACTATTTTCATATCCTATTTTGACCTCTAAATACGAACCGTGATGTTTTTCTTTTTAAATGAATAAAAGCCTGTTTTACATTATACTTTTTTAACTTTTTTCCCTAGTACTAGAAACAGGCTACTACTACATATAACAAATCGAAAACTCCTGAACCACAAAACCAGACACAAAAAAGTTGTTCATTTTTTACAATTTAAAGTAAGATGATTATCATACTAATCAAGTGAAACAGAAAATTTCATAAATAAAAATTAATATGTAATGGTACAGAAAAATGCACATTTATAGTGAAAAAATCCTTCTTCTCACTCCTTCTCCATGTCTTAGCATTTTCTTCATTTAGTTGAAAATAGCTTTTTTATTAAATTTTTGGATTTGCTTTATTATTTTTTAATCTGGGAATGGATTAATTGATTTCTCAAGATACAATGGAAAATTCGGTTTCTAGATACATATTTTTTAAGATACGAACCATGGTCAGGAGCAAATTAGGTTTGTAAGAGTTAAGTTTAACGAGTTCCAGGGGCAGACTCATTACTGTAGGGGCTGTACAGCAACAATCAACAATGTGAATAACTGAGAAATTGAGGAAAGAAACAGTTCAAGAAAGAACAGTTAGAAACTGGCTTTATAAATTTCAATCTGACTTAGGTATAAAATATTTAAAATTAAAAAATGCCAATGAAAAGGACAACCAAAGAAGCACGTTGAATTTTAAAGTATAGTGATATTACAGCAGTTAGTAGAATGCAATGTACACAAATTCATTCGAGAACTTGCGAAAGAACTCAATAAAGCGCAACTCAGAACAAATAATGTAAAAAAAAAATCAACCAGCATAATTAATCCAAAAAGCGTGATCCTCATTCATAATGATGGATCTCATTTTGTGCAAGTGGTTCAGCAAAAATTGTATGAGTTGAAATATGAACATTTTTAAAAATCTACAGTTTAACTTTAACTTATTATATTTTCATTACAAAGGAATACATGATTTAATTATTCGTTGGAAATTATATGTAGAACCTAATGGTGACAATATTTTGAATAAACAATAAATAAATTACATTTGTTTTCATTTGACTATTCCTTTTAGAATCAATAATTTCAGATGCACCAATTCGATACACCCTGTAACGAGGTTTATATAGCTTGCAGCACTGTGTCGCTTAAGTTTAATGCGACATGGTAATGTTCGTCAGCTAATGCTGTGATGAAAACTTTACAAGCCCTGGCAAGTCGTCACCCCAGTTTTGGTTTGTTCTAAGTCCACATTTCAGTAATACGAGAAAATGAAATTTTAATGTTAGGAGTGATATTGTTTGTATATTAAATCACATTCAGACAATTTTTTTAAACGTAAAATGGTAAAATCATGTTAACTTTAGAGTATGACTAATTTTTTTAACAAATAATTAATGTAAGGGACTTAATTAAGAAATTTCAATTTGGAGATAGAACAATTGATAAAGCAAAAAAATCATTATCAAAATAAAAACTTGTTTTATTAATTTATATAGGGTAGAGCGGGGCGCAAAGTACTATTTTACCTACCTATATATGTGCATATTTACGAAAGTATTAGAAATAAGTTAATTTTATTTTTTGACTCACTAGTAGTGGAACTAACTCAATAGCTAGAAACACTACAAGTATCAGAGCATACACTCATTCAACTTGTGTGCTATGCACGTTTTAAATGATCAAGATGTTTGTTTCTTTTGCCCCACTAGCAGAGTTAAAAGTTCCTGCTACCGGCAGGGCCGGCGCTAGGATTTGCGAGGCCATGTGCGAGAAGAGCTGCGGGGCCTACTGTTCAGATCCAAGTGAGGAGCAAAAAAAAAAAAAAGGTCCTCAACTCCATGCGCGGGGCTTGTTGTTGACCGCGGGGCCTGCTGTTCAGCTCCATGTGAGGAGCAAAAAAAAAAAAAAGTCCTCAACTCCATGCGCGGGGCTTGTTGTTGACCACGGGGCCTGCTGTTCAGATCCATGTGAGGAGCAAAAAAAAAAAAGGTCCTCATCTCCATGCGCGGGGCCTTGTGCAGCCGCTTGTGCTGCACATGCCTCGCGCCGGCCCTGGCTACGGGATAAGTTAGGCCAAGAATAGTAAAATTAATATTTCTAAGGAATAGAAGGAAATAATTGCATCAAAATTAGTTCGATAATCAGAATTTTTATTAACTCTTATAATTACATTACTTAGTAAAATAATCAGTCTTCATCGGAATTACAATTATTACAAACATAGAAAAGAGCTGTGGAATTGTTGGAACATTTTTTATGAGTCCAACCGTTACAAGCGGTGCACTGAATCCAGCCTTCTCCTGCAACGCTCTCATAGTATGATTCACAGCAGATTAAACAGAAGTATTCTTCTTCAGAACTCGATTTATCATGTTCGAACTCTTGTAAAATGTTTCTTTTAATTTGTTTTCTTTCGATCGACGAAAGCTAATATTGTTTTGTTATACGTTTTCTAAACCCTTAAAAAAACATATCGTCCAAACGAAGGAAATCTGATTCTCCTGCACTTAGTAAAAAAGGAAAACGATATCTTTGGAATGTAAACTTAACATTATCAAGGATTTTGATAGCAGAATGAAAGAAGGTCTCAGCTTAATTGAAAAGGGCTTAAAAATTTTAGAAACACAACGAAGGACGCTTTGTAGCTACAAAGCAAGGAATACAAAAATTATTAGCTTGCTACGAAGAAATTTTGCTTGAAAATTTTGGCTTTCTGTCGTCAGACAATTTTTTTAATAACTTTTTAACGTAACTCGTTTATTTATTTTTTATTTTGTGGTAATATATATAAATAACTGCAATTTTATTAAATACTAGCTGAGTACCCGTGCTTCGCTACGGTATATTGACGGTTTGCCATCATCGTGCAATTATTATAAGTCATGGTTCTTTATAGACCACATTGCTGACTCTCTCCTCAGGTGTAGATTCACCCCGTTAAAGGCTCAGTAGTGTAAAATTCGTAGTTTGTTTTTAAACATGTGCACGGGTAAGTTTTATAAGCAAAAACCTAGTCGATATCTCATCTGTCCTAAGAGATATTGAGGAATCCGTGAAAAAACATTTTACTCCTTTTCACCCCATAGAGGTCGAAAAATCCTTTCTTAGTGGATTCTTACGTCATATCGAGAAATGTACACTTGGAATTATTCTAAGAAAAAATTCTTTAGGAATGAATTATAAAAAACTCTCAGAACACTATCGAAGGATTTTAAAAAGTCACCTATATGCCAGAAAAGAATGCTATAACTTAAGAAGCACAGGAGATATAAAGGGCTCGATGCTTACGTTATGGAAGGGATATGTTCCCGGAATTCCATGTATCTAATCAAAAATATACCTATTTACCCCTTTATAAATTTTTAAAAAATGTTTAATAGACTTTCTAAAGATTAGAAATATATATATATATATATATATATATATATATATCAAAAAGAAATGTTATAACTCAACAAACAAATAAGTTACGAAACATTATATAAGTCACCCTGATTTAATGTAGATTCGCCCCGTTAAGTGTTGATTGAAGCAAAATCCTAAATTATATTTTTATACATCCATACGAGTAACCATAGTAAGTAAAAATCAAGTCGTAATTTCATCAAGAGATATTAAGAAATCCGTTTTCACCCCCTTGGGGTCGAATTTCGAGAAATCTCTTCTTAGTGGTGGCTCACATCATGGAAGAAATATAGTCCCCGAATTTCAATTGCCTACTAAAAAATACCAATGTACCAATGAAATTTAGGGAAGTATAAAAAATTCTATTTAGGGGTGAAATATAAAAAAAAAAAAAAACGGTGAAAATGAAATGATCTTGAAACTAATGTTATTACAATGACACCTAAATGCGAAAAAGTACAACATAGTTATAGTACAACAAAGACAGAAGCTACAAAGGGTTCTATAATTCACCCGAATCTAGAATTGCCCCTTTAGGGATTGATGATTAGAGCAAAATCCTGAATTCAATTATTAAACATACATACGGGTAGCATTGTAAGCAAAATCCAAATCAATACATCATTGGACCTAAGAGATAATGAAGAATCCGAGGAAAAACATTTTATCACTTTTCATCCCTTAGGGGTCGAATTTCGAAAAATTCCATATAAGCGGGTGCTTGCGACATGGAGGGAATATATTTCCTGAATTTCATATATCTATGTCAAGGGACGTTCTTTCGAATAAAAAATACCAATTTACCTCTTTAGGGATGAAATTTAAAATACTTTCAAAACGCTTTCTAAATATTTAAAATAGAAAATTATGTACCAAAATGGAATGTTATAACTCAGGAAATACAAAGGTTTCTATAATTCACCCCAAATGTAGATTCACCACTTTAGGGGTTGATTAGGGCAAAATCCTGAATTTATGTTTAAAAAATTTGTATGGGTAACCTTTGTAATCAAAAACAAAGTCAATATCTCATTGGTCTTGAGGTATATTGAGGAATCCTTTAAAACACATTTCACCCCTTAGGGCTCAAATTTCGAAAAATCTCTTCTTAATGGGTGCTTACATCACGGAAGGAATATACTTCCCGAATTTCATGTCTCTATATCCAAGGGAAGTTCTATCGAATATAAATAACCATTTAACCCCCCCCCCCCATTTACATTTAGAGGTGAAATTTTAAAAGAATGTCAAAACTATCTCGAGGTATTTGAAAAAGACACCGGTGTGCCAAAAATTAATGTTATAACTTATTAAACACAGGAAATACGACGAGTTATATAATACACCCCGATTATAGATTTAACCCTTCAGGGGTTGATTAGGAAAGAATCCAGAAATAAAATTTTCGGCATTTGTATGGTTAATATTTATAAGCAAAAGCCAAGTCGATATCTTATTGGTACTAAGAGATATTAAGGAATCCTTGATATCACATTTCAGCCCTTAGGAGTTGAATTTCGAAAAATACCGTCTTAGTGGGTACTTACGTCATACAGGAAATATACGAATTTCATATATCTTGTCCAGAGGACGTTCTATCAAGTAAAAAATACCCATTTACCCCTTTAGGGGTGAAATTTTTAAAAACTGTCATAATCATTTCGAGATATTTTAAAAATACACCGATATGCCAAAAAGGAATGTTATAACTCAATAAACACAGAAAATACGAAGGGTTGTATGATTCACCCCAATTGTAGCCCCATATAGGGGTTGACTCGGACAAAATCCTGAAATAAGTATTTCGGCATTTGTATGGGTAATCTTTGCAAGCAAAATCCAAGACGATATCTTATTGGTTCTAAGAGGTATTGAGGAATCCTTGAAATCACATTTCACCCCTTTTCACTTCTTATGAGTGGAATGTCGAAAAATCCCGTCTTAGTGGGTGTTACGTCATGGACAGAATATACTTCACGAATTTTATTTATCTATGTCCAAGGAATGTATGTCCAATTATTATTTATCTACTATGTCCAATTTTATTTATCTATGTCCAATCGAATACAAAATTCCCATTTACCCCTTAAGGGTGAAATTTTAAAAACTGTCAATACTATTTCGAGATATTTTGAAGACACCTATATGCCAAAAGAAATTTTGTAACTCAACAAATACAGGGAATATGATGGGTTGTATAATTAACCCTGTTTGGAAATTCACCATTTTAGGGGATGATTAGAACAAAATCCTGAAATAAGTTTTTCAACATTTATATGGGTAATCTTTGTAAGCAAAAACCAAGACGATATCTTATTGGTCCGTAGAGAAATTTAGGAATCCTTGAAATTACATTTCACCCATTAGGGGTTGAATTTCGAAAAATCCCGTCTTAGTGTATGCTTACCTCATGGAGGGAATATACTTTGCGAATATTATGTATCTATGTCCAAGGGATGTTCTATCAAATAAAAAATATCCTTTTATCCCTTTAGGGGTGAAATTTTGAAAAACTGTCAAAACCATTTCGAGATATTTTAAAAAGACATTTATATGCCAAATAGGAATTTAATAACTCAACAAGCACAGGACCCAATGACCCCCCTCCTATTGTACGCACCTGTGCTTGAGCTATTTGAAATGTCCTGGTTTTATATTTGAAAAAGATGGTCACCTTACATTAAAGATACTTCTGAGATTCTTATGCTATGGATCTATTATAAATACGGATTTACATTTCGAAATCCGCCGTGTTCTGATATTAATAAGTTAGCATCTTGTGTGTGATCTATAATTCCTTTAAAAGGAACTTTTTCACCTTATTTGCTAACACTAGATATCAAACTAATTGGTCGGTAATCTATTGTTTTTTTGTTAAGTATTTTAAACAAGTAGATATTTGTAATTTCATCATTCCCGATTATATTGTATTATTTAAAGTGTGTATTTTTTTTTTTTTTTTTTTTGTAAATAATTTTGCTGTAATTTCTATTAAAAATAATATGCCAAAGACAATTAATTATAGAGACACCGTCAGGTATTCACCACTACAATAAAAGCATGAAACATTATTAATAGACAGTACATGCTCCCATAAGTGGACAGTTATGGTCCCAATTTTCATCTCACCCTCACCTCAACCTCATTTGGCAATAAGTCACTCATCTGGAATTCAAAATCAAAAGTTGTATATTAGTAACTCAGTGCCCACACAATTATCTGTCAAATTTGAGTGAGATTAGAGAACAGTAGCTAGTTACCTTAAATTTGACTCATTTAAGATTTTTCTTTATATAAATATAGAAATATATTTGTGGATAACATTTTGTTTTGAGTATGTAGAGGGTGAAAATGTTTATTTAAATATTCGTCCATACGTTTGAAAGGAAAGTAAAAAGAAACAGTAACCTATTTTTTAATACAAAATAATTGTTTTTATCAGTCGGTATTTGCGGTACGCTTAAGATCCTCTTCATAATATCACTGACTATGAACTTATTCAGAGATTTCGTGTCTTAAGAAACACTATAACACATATACTACTTCCTGTAGTATTTCAAAACAATGGAGTGCAACAGAAGCGTAGAATGCCTATTCCTCCAGTTGTGGCAACCATAATTTTATTAAATATGGCAAGTTATTTTTCTTAATTCATTATAATATGTCTTTATTTAAGAAAATACATGGCGACTTACATTTACTTAATCAACCTTTGAGCTGCAAAATAATAAAATGAGTTTACGAAAATATTGCTGCACATCTGGGTAGATATGTTAAATTTCTGGGAACTAAAAATATAATAGAATATCGAAAAAAAAAAAACGGTTTTTCTGGAGTTAGTGGTTGGGTGGACGGTAAGCATATCGAAATAGGAAATCCAGGAGGCAGAAATGTGGAACTATTTTGAAATAAAAAATACTAGATGTGATTAAATGTGTAAGTAGTAGCAGGTATAAATTTTGAAGTCTTGGACATTGATATTCGCAGGCCAGTATCTGCCCATGATAGCAGGATATTTATCACTAGTTCTGTTAAAATGATGTTTGACGAAGATCGATTGTCTGGAATTATTCCGGAGGTAGTGCATATTAACAGACACGTTATTTATGTACTCCAGTTTCAAATCCTACTAGAAGAGCAGAAATTCGATACAACCAGTCCCAAATTAGAACAATAAATATAGTGGAACAAACTTTTGGAGTAGGGTAACAGGGGGGGTACGGGACCAACAAAAGCAACATGTACTCCAGTTAGCACTCGATGATACATAGAAGTTAAGATTTAGATCATACCACTTTTATATAATTTAAGAAATGTCACCAAAATTATTGCCGACACTGCGGTTTTACATAATGGGGCTGTCAAGAAAAAGGAAGTAGGATGGGGATTATAGTTCTTTGGGAAAAAAGTACCGCCAAATGTATTCGTAATTCTGGAATTGTAGGCATTGTAGGAATTGTAGCCAAATGGCTTAACATAGAAAGTTGAACTTTGGCATGCTTATAGACATATCGAGATAAATAAAACAAATATAATAAAACAGTAGGTATATAATAAAATAATAAATATTTTTTTGAAATTTATTGTGTGGTATCAAAAGAAAGCTCTTAAGACGTAGATTAAGGAACGATAAATAGGCTTTTAAAATTTGTTTCTTTTAACATGATTTTAGCTAGAAATGTGCTAAAAAAGTTCTTGTCCAGCACACTTTTACCCAAAGGTGTTAAACTAAAAATCTGAAAAAATTTTAGGTAATGTATATTGATCTGAGCCGGAAACGTACTAGAGAAATTTTTGATCAGATTGTGTGTTTGAAAAATATGGCAGTTTTTGTGTTTTTGACAAAATTGATTTTTTTTTTTAATTCATGGGTAAATTATGGTTAATAATGTTACGGATTTTTTGTATTTATAGCTAAGTGTTGAGATTTCATTCTTGCAATCAATAAAGATTAAGGTTTCAAGTAATTAAAGTTAAGTCAGCAAAACAAAAACATAAAGAACGACTGTTCTAATAAATAAACAGAATTAGGCTGCGAAATGATGGTGTGACATCATAGCGTCAAGCATATAAGATAAAATACTTATGCTGAAACAGTTCTATTCTGGCTATGATTGAATAAAGATGTTTAAAGCCTATGTATGTGTTTTATTTTAACAATCTCCAATAACCCCATATTCCAACACTAAGATACTGCTTGTATTTTTTTGAAATTAAAAATATTTAAAAAATAATATATATATTTTTTTAACAGTTGCCAACCGAGTTATTCACACCACACTACACTCTACACTGTAAACTATTTCTTATTAATCTAATGAATATTTGAATACGAAGCAAATGCAGAAAAAAACGTTGGGATTTTTGGCAAATTATTTAAATTTTGTTTAAAAAAATTAAATAGAAGCTTTTAGTTCTCAAATAAGAAATAAAAGATATCAAAAAAACTGTTGATTTTGATATGATTATAAAATAAATATTCCTAGACATCAAGTATTATATTGGCTTCTTACATTTATTAAATACATACGAAACTCTGAAATGAGTGAAAAAGCACACTTCACACAATTTCTTTTTTGCCGACTTTCTTACAAAATAATGTGTTTTATTATTGCTTTAAATGCTTTGTAAGGACTTATTGACCTAGTATGAAACAAAGCATATGAAACTTGGGAAAGTATAAGCTTTCCACCAGTGGAAGAATTTATCAAATCATTGCAATAATTTCTGATATATGTGAAAACATACAAAAAAACTTTGTCCCTTAATTATATTGGTATAGAATTCAGATGAAAGTATTTTATTCATTTTACTAAACTAAGCTAAAAAAAAAAAAAAACAGGAGGGGCGCCGTAAATTTTTTTGCAAAAAGGCGCCGTACTTGTCAGCCTCGCCTGTCTCTAGTCTTGTATTCTGTTGGTGCTAGCAATACTTCATTCAGCTATTATATGTTCTATTGTTTAATGTGCTTCTCCACATGGTTAGCGTCATATTCATTATTATTATTATTATAGAACGGGAGTTTGTAGTCCCGCCAGTGCCGTCCAGGTTTGCCCGCAACGTGTTCGGTACAGACGAGACGCTCCCCTCTTACCTTCACGAGAATATATCATTCATATAGTTCATTCCATAGAACAGGGTGAATAGACACACTTGATTTATCGATCTACATCTTGATGTTTGTCGAGTTTTGTTCCACAATTCTTTGATATTATCGTTTCTATGGGTGTTTTATAGTTGATAATTTGAAGAATTGGGGTCACTTTTCTTGATTTATATCCTGTTTCCATCTATCCCCTTCCCTTGTTCTATGGAACCATTTTAAATTTGTTTATTATGTGATAGTAGACTAGTTTAAGAGTTCATCAGTAGAATTGGTTGTTGGTCTTGATATACAATTTAGTGTATTGTTCTCCCATTATCCTTGTGCGTATCATTGATTTTGGGGGGATAGTACGCTGAGTTGTATAATTGTCCAGCATACAATGTCTTTCTGGGATTCTCACAGTGTTTCATAATTCTATCTTTTATGGTGTTTTATTTGTTAATTTCAATTAAATGGTTACATTATGTTGTACAGTGGGTAGCGCTGCAATCTCTGGTTTGTGCGTACCAGATTATAGGGATTGTAGAACTACTGATTGTCATATTAATGAAACGATTTATGAGATTTTTTATTCATGATTTTGGATATTTTTTATCCTCAGAAGTGGGATTTATATTAATACGGGGTTTTGCTAAATTTAAATTCATAGTTACTTATACATTTATTAAATTTTTCTATTCTGTTTTCCTACCTTTTTCAGTCCTTTGTCAGTTCTACATTTACCCTATTCTCTGTGATGGATGATGTTTACGATGTTAGATTAACGTAACATTAGTATAGCACCTGAGCAGAGTTGGGACGAGTACAACTAAAATGTACTTAAGTACTGAGTAGTAGGTACTTTGGAAAAACTGGACTTGAGTACACGTACGAGTAGGGATGGGAATTCATTTTTGAATATCGATATATGCGCGATTCGATACATCGTAAGTGTGGTATCGATATTCGATATATATCGAAGTAAAAATATCGATATTTTCGATATATCGAAATAACTAACATGTAAGATACATAAATTACATATTTTTTGGTTGGCTTGGCGGGAAAAGAAGTCGCCAAATGACAGACAATCACTTTACAGTTGGTACTCACCCAGCTACCACCCAAATTTCTAATATTATCCTTGTTAACAGCTCTCTTAATTAAATATATATATATATATATATGCTGTTCACTTTTGTAAGGACAAACCAGATTTTTTGGTTACTTTTATAGTGTATTACAGTCTTTAAATATCAATTAAAAATATTCCTTACACTGTAAAACCGACTTTAGATTTATTGGTTATTATCATTATTAAGAAAGTGACATTTTTTATAATTTTTTAATACCAACATGTTAATTTCTAAGCTGCAAATTATTGAAATCAAAATTTCGTCTTACAGGCTATTCCAAACGATTAGGCGGAACTAAATGGAAATTTCGTTATTTTAGGCTGTCACGAAAAGGGACCTTGCTTGGGTTATTTCATATTTCAGGTTTGGTATGTGAATAATTTAAATTCCAACAGTGAAACCATAGAAACGAATGACATATGTCCAATATTTTAATACATTTTTCCATATTTTGAAGACAAAAAAAAATAATAAATGGGAAATTTTTATTAAGAATGACAAAAAACTAAAATGTAATGAAAAGGACATTTTATAATGACAATCAATTTAATCTAGAATTTGCAATGTGAGCATGATTTTCAAAGCCTAAACAAAATGACCAAAAGTCTGAATTAATTGATAAAAATTACTAGATTTCAAAAATTAGTTCCGCCTAAACGTTTGGAATAGCCTATAGTTTGTTTCTACAAAAGTAAACAGCATATATTTAAATGTAAAAAATATACAAGAATACCGATATTTTGTGCGAATATCGATATTTTGCGCGATATATCGCATTTCAAATATCGATATAAAAATATCGATATATTTTTCTAAAATATCGATATTTTCGATATATCGATATATCGTTCCCATCCCTACGTACGAGTACAATACTCATGTACTTCAAGTACTTATTTTCGAGTACAAGTGCAAGTACTAATACGTCATCCGGTCGTTTATCCGGATAAGTAAAAAAGTGATATGTATACATACTTGTATATATTTTATTTATAGATTATAATTATATGATATAAAAACAACTGGTTAATTGTAATATAAAGAACAAAAATTTTATTTATTACATATGTAAGTACATACATATATGTATATATATTATTAGAATTAGAACAAAAAATAATACTGTGAAATATACGAAATTAAGATGTGAATTTAGAATTAGCCTTTAAGAGAATACGTTTTTCAAAATTATCGTCACTTAGTGCATTTCTTCTTGGGGAATCTATTATAGATGCAAAGGAAAATAACCTCTCGACGGGTGCAGAAGAGGGCAAACATGTATTGCTTTTAAAGAAAAGTTTTTTTAAGATCTTGTAATCATTCAGCATATGGATATTTGTTCTTGTATCTTCCAAATATTTCAATAATTCTAATTCAATTTGATTATGAGAATTATTGTTTTTCTGTATTGTGGAAGTCATATTATCATCGTTTTTAGAAAAATCGAAAAAGCTATCTAAATCATCAGAAGAATATTTATCTTTTTCTTCCTCAACATCCAATAATTCTTTTTCTCCTTCCATCAAAATCATTTTCTTTATAATTTGAATAGTTAATTTGGACATAAAACTGTAGCAATAATGGCATCTTTAAATTGCATATTAAAAATTGAATCAAATCTTCGTAATAAATTTTCTATGCAACAATTTAACAATATTTCTCCTCCTTATTTAAATTTTAAATTCTTCATTTTCTCCCACTTATTTTTTAAGGTGGCCAGACTAGGCAAAAGGAAACCAAAATATATTAAACGAATTTTCCGAAAATAAACTTAACATAACCTCAAATAGTGATGTACTCAAATATATTGAAAGTATTCAAGTACTTTTACTGTATTCCAGTACTTTTCATTGTACTCAAGTACATACATAATAGGTACTCGAGTACATTCCAAAAATTTGACAGGAGTACAAGTACAAAGTACTGCGTAAAAATGTACTCGAATACGAGTACAGAGTACAGTAAAAGTACTTAATTACTGTACTCGAATACTTTTGTACTCGAATACATCCCAGCTCTGCACCTGAGGAAGCTAACATTTGGTTTAGCGAAACGTTGTGTTACTGAAATATACGTATTGTCCAAAAAAGCTGAGTGAATATATTTTCCTGTTTCTACTATTATTATTATTATAATGTTACACAGTATAACAATAATTACTCTGGGAGAAAAATGGGCCTCTTCACGATTCGGGTCCTAGTCAAGCGAGAGTCGCAAATGTACCGTCGAGAATTCGTGCTGTTTCAACAGGGCTGACTTTTGCAACTGTCCGGTTGTAATCCTTTGCAGCCCTAACGCATCCAAGAGTTTTTGAAGATTAAGTGGGAACTACGCTGGTTTTCCTTTCCCAAAGTCGCACAATTTCAACCTGCAAATCTTTGTACCACTTGATCTTCTCCAATTACTTGTTCTGTACTCTGCAGTCTCCTGGTAATGCTACATCGACGATCCTAACTCGTTTATTTTTATTTTTGCGACTATTGTGATGTCTGGTGTGTTGTCGAGGTGTTTGTCTGTTTGGATTCGAAAATTGCCTTTCTTCAGCCACTGCCACGTTTTCTCTTCATCTACTTTTCTTTAATATTGGCCGTGCAGTACCTTATTATACCACATTTCTTTTCGATTCTTGAGCTGCTGCTGTTTCAATTTCTTCTTCGTTTGATCACTTTTCAGACAACCTTCATTATTATTATTATTATTATTTATATCATTATTATTATTTTCATATTTGTAAAATACTAATTTTGAATATGTTTCGCTATAAATCGAAATCATGTTTTGAGTTTAGCATTGGTTGCTTAATTGTAAAGTTGTTAATTAATACTCGCATCACTGTTTTTAATTAAACTAGAACGTTATCTCTCATAAATAATAATGGAGCTTCTTATATCCAGACAGTTGTTTTGGACACCGGCTTTTGTAGATAGATCCACCATTTTCTTCATTTTAATATTTTATTAATTACTCACCCCTTATTTTCTTAACAATTTAGATAAAAATTAATTTAAAATACAATTATTTCTTAATTCACTTTACATAATTAACCTCTGAAGCATCTCTAAAATTTTATTAAAATTCCATTTTAGGCTACATTTTTCTCGTTTAATACAGATTTAGAAATAAATTACCTGAAAATACAAACATTAATCTCTCCCTTCCAACATCTAACCGGCGCTTATTTCCCCTACCACTTAATTATCCCCTCCAAAAAGTAAACATCTCACGCCCATTGAGCAAGGGATTATCGCCAGTAGCGTTCTTAAGGTGGCGTAGTTAATATCCTTGACGTTGTTAGAGGTTATAACCTGAAAAAGGTGTAAATCAACGTTTTTGGAAACGTCTGGCGTTTGTTTTGAGTGATTAGGACACTTTAGGTGATTTTGAACTGTGATTTATTAGTTTTATAGTGAAAAAATATATCGGTATTTGTTTTCCGTGTCTTGTGCTTATAAGAAAACGATTTCAAGAAAATATTGGTAAGTTTTAAAGAAATATATGTTAAATCTGGACAGGCGCACAAACAAGGGGGGTCCTCGGGCCCGGACCCCCCTATGAACGAAAACATCATGTACTTATGAAATAAAAACTAAGCAATTGAAAATAAAATTCACCTTTTTATTATGAATTAAATTATTATATTGAATAATAACTAAAATTAAATCAATAACTCCACCTATCTCCGTTAAAAATCAATAATAAATTTTGATTATTTTACGGTTATGTTCGTTGTTATTCGACATGGACCCCCCTCATACCAATTTACAGTGTGCGCGCCTGAATCTGGATTGTAGTCCGGGCCGTATTTACCATTAGGCGCATTAGGTGATAGCTGTGGGCCCTTCTTGACAAGGGGCCCCGTGTTTGCGGCCCTCCACTAACTATAAACGTTTGTTTAAACCACATACACATTTATTAAAACTTGCCACTATAACGAATTCAATTAATAAAAGGTCGATTGAATAATTAATTAATAAATCTTAAATCTATATTAACAAAATTGTTGGCTATATTTGTTTTTTATGTTTTTTTCGGCTTCATATTTGGCTTTTAAAACGTTTCTTACACAGGTTTCAGATTGATAAAATAATATCCTCAAAAAAATCAATCTGTCCCTCTGTCTGTGTGTCTGACGGTCCGGGATTCACACAAAAATGGCTGGACAAAATTTGGTACAAGTAAAACCAGGATTCGAATTAGGCTATATGGCATCTCAAAATATTCATGCTAAGGGGGTGTTTAAAACTGTTTAGTAAAAAACTTTAAAAATCTTCCTAATTATTGACAGAAAAATATATATAACAAAAATTGCTTATAATAAAAAAAAAAGAAACATCTTTTTTGTTCAATTGCATTTTTTCAGTTTGGTCAATATTTGGGGGAGTTACGGGAGGAGGACCCTAAAACTAAACTTTTGAAATAACTCCCTTATTATGGAAACTAAACAAACTTATCGACTTAAAAGTAAAAACGTATACGACAAAAATTGTTTATAATAAGAAAACATTTTTTTTTTGTAGAGGAAAAGGTCCTAATAAGGACCCCCCTTTGGTTTTTTCTCAATAAATGGGCAGCTATGGGTAGCACCAGGGCTCAATCTAGGATGTAGCGAGTGAGGCACTCGCCTCAGGCACAAAGTTGGTAAGGGCGCAAAAATCATTCTGGCACTCTTTTTTTGGTCATAATTTCGACCTGTCTTTCTTTTTTATTTGGTTATGACCAAGGATGGGGGCGCAAGACTGGTACTTTGCCTCGGACGCAGAAATGCCGTTGTCGGACTCTGGGTAGCACTACCTATAAACTTGAAATATCTCACTTATTGTTTATTTGAGAGCAAAACTATATTTTGTTAAAACAAATACATTTTTCCCAACAAATTTTTTAATTTGCTTTAATAATTAGGCGAGAGGCCCCAGAAACCGTTTGCGCCTCGAGCCTTGATTTAAGTTAATACGGCCCTGGTTAAAGTATTGCATAATCTATCAAGTGGATAAGTTTTCTCCATTCTGTGAACAAGCCGACTGACTCAAGTCTACAGCATTTTATTTTACGCAGGGGTTCCCTTTGTCGTGCAAATGTAATTCGCTTAAAATTTACGCCGTAAATGGTAACATATAAGTCGGAGAGAACAAAAATATACTGAAAAATCTACAATAATTTTAAATATTATTTATCATTTACATATTAGATGATAGTTAAAACATAATGGAAAACTGCTTATATTGGACCAATTATGGATCCAATAGAATTGCCTTAATTATTAGGTATTCTTCAGGGCTTAAAATGTACTGGAGCAAACAGGAACAGTGTACCGGTTCGTGAAATTGTGTAAAATATCGTTTCGGTTTGTGAAACTATTATTCCGGTTCTGTTTTTTTTTTTCATCCGAAAAACAGTATTAAAAAAATCAGCTGTGACCACCTTGGACCGACCGCCATCACAAAGTCCTTGTTTGATTTATGCTGCTTTATCAATAAATGTCTCAAATAAAAGTTGTTAGTTATGCTTTTATAGCAACTTTTGTTAAATAAATTTTTTCGAAATATTTCTCTGTTGCGAAATATTCGCAAAAATCTTAAAACTGACAGGAGTGAACTCCCATTTCTAGTTAACCGATTTTTACCAAAACTTGATCAACTCGTGCCATTGACGTCAAAAGCTTAAATATGAAGTTTCATAAAAATCCTTTTAGCAGAATTTGCTCTGCACGTGTACACGGACGAACAGACAGACTGACAGACCGACAGACAGACTGACAGACCGACAGACAGACAGACCGACAGACCGACAGACATGCTAAAAATAGTCAAACTTTATGTAGGGACTTCAATTCGTAGAGATCCATCGAAATCTCGAAAGGTCAAAATCGGTATGATCACAATACCTTATATATATGTTGGCGGTCGGTAAAAATGTATTATTTGAAAACCACAACGCTTATCCTCACCATTGTCATTTAAAAATAAATTTGTTTATAAGAATTTAAAAAAGTGTTTTCTTGCAAATATATATACGCAATATGCCTATCTATTTTTTTACCGACCGTCACATATAGAAAAAGAGGTATTATAATCATACCAATTTTGACTTTTCAAAATTTTAATAGATAAGTACGATTCCATACTAATTTTGGAAGAGGCCAAAAGAGCATCTGTGGTCATCTTTTCATTTTGGGAGTTAGTTCCAGGGAAAACTTTTGCTTTTGAGACCTCCCCCAGATAAAACCCGGGTGCGCGCCGATTATTTTTGATTAATCAAAATGTACCCGAGTAAAAATAAACGGCGACTTTACAATGGTCGAACAATGGCCGCTTATCATTACAGCGGTCTTAAGAGTCCAAATGACTTTTCAAAAACTTTAAAGGTCGTACGAATAGGCATACGGCGCCCAAATTTTAAGCAAAAGATGGAAACAGCTGTACACTTCGGCGTACAGCGGCCGATAAAGTGATAATTATTAAGCCTCAGCTATAGCTGAGGCCTACAACGGTCAAGCACCATCCGTTTGGCGGAAAATTTTCATTACTAACATCCAAACGGTGACCGTTGAACGACTGTTGTACGACTTCACTTCAAATATTAAATATTTTTACTCGGGTAGCTAAATAATCAATCAAAAAATTATTTTTAAATATTTGAAAATGTAATCATAATTTTTAATTACTAAAATTGTCGAAAATGTATGTATATCGTTTCGTTAGAACTACTGATCGATTTTTCCCCAAAAAGATTTTGACCCTTGCAGCGCAGCAATTGTTCCGCTCACAACACTAATTTCAAAACTAAAATGAATTAAAAAAGTTATGATTTTAAAATGATCAATTTATTTTGGGATAAACTGTATAAAACTACAATTAATTAAGTACCTACCTATGTAGTTTTTAAATGTACAAATTTATTTCAGTTTTTAAGTTGCATCAAAACCAAAGTAACAAATAAGGATGAATTATTAAATGATTAAAATTATAATTAAACAAATGCTAAATAATTTTTTTATTATTTTTATTATATTTTTTGCCGTTGCATTTATTTATATATTTTTAATAAAAAGAAATTAACTGTACAAAAACTAAAATTATACACAACACATAAATATTTAATTAAAACAAATGCAAATGTGTAATAAATATTTATATAAATTTATGACACCGTCCATATTGTGCATTATCTTGTTTAAATAATTAAAACTATGATTTAACTAAGATATTACACTAATTACAATCAACCAAACAAGTACAATTCAACAATTTACTAATTAACTTGGGTAATTTTCACAGACCTAATTGTTTTTATTTTTCCTTTTGTTAGCGGCTTTATAATTATTTATATTTTGACAGTCAATGGGCCATTTCTTCATTCTTTTGTTTGTAAACAATTATCAAATTTACTCTCACTGCGAATATTTTAGATTATCAACAATTTTGAAATTAATTGTTGAATTTATATTTTGTGAATGAAATTATTATCTATTTATATAAGTTTAATTTTAGGCTATAATTGTTTTTTTTTTCGTCGCCGAAGTACGTTGCAGGTGATTATAAGAATATCCACGAAAAATATATTTGTTGTTTGTTTGTTTGAGATTCACGCATAAACGGCTGCATATATGTCGTAACTGCGGCCACCTTATGGCGATAAAACTAAGAAAAAGTAATAAATTAAAAAACACGTCGTTTTTCTTCTCTGCGTTTTTTTATTTGAATAAATATTTTGTGGGGTTACTCCGGCTGTTCTTTGCAAAAACACAGTAATTGTTGTTAAATGTGGAAAAGATTGTACGGGTTGCGGACATAAATAATGCAACTAGATCTAGCTGACCAGTTTCCAAATATTTTATTTCTTCATCAGAGCTGATGACAATGAGATTAAAACCTGGGGGGGGGGCACAAAATATTTGAGGGGCGTACCATTTTTACTATCATTTTAAATAAAAATGGTTTTGAATTTTGAAAAGATGAAAGCGGACCGTAAACCCGTTTCCATCTTTCACAATTTATTTAGCTTTATCCAAAATTTTAAACTTTCTTATTAAATTTTATTTTTAATTTAAATTTTTCATATCTAGGGGGGGCAGTTCTGGACAGGAACAAAGGGGCTTGATCCCCCCGAAGCACTAAAAAACACGTGTCTTTAGTGTTTTTTGAGTTTTTACTCATTCACTTTAATTTTAGAGCTAATGAGCTTTTTTTTAGATCATCACTTGCATTTTGGAAATGGGAAGTGAGGACATTTTTTAGGTCATCGCTTATATTTTGGAAGCGAGGACTGTTTCTTGCAAGGTAAAATCCTTTTAGATTTTTGGCCCGATAAAAATATGTAGGTCCCGGTCCATCCCTGTTCCTATAAAACTATTATGTCTTCTAAGCCCCCTCCCCCCCAAGAAAAATCGTGGGTGCGCGCCTGATCCCAACATTAGAGATCCAGATTTTTATCCAGGAATTTGAAACATTTAATATTAAGTTAAAACCGTAATTTCGTTCTTCGATCCTGAAAATTTTATAATACCCGTTTTTTACATGTATGATAAGCGTGAGAGAACAACCTCTAAATCGTTATATATATATATTTTTTATCACATCTGGTTGTCGCTATTTAGATGATTATAAATATGAAAAGCAAATCATTATCTTTTGGAATGTAATGAATTGCTATTTCAAATATTTTAATTATTTTTGTCATCAGATGAAAGTTCTTCCGACGAAACAGTTATTTAAATATTACTGATGATTGAGCAACCAAAATAAAGGTGTCTTTAAAGCACCCGCCCGGTTATTTGAAATAAAAAAGTATAAGTTACTAATTTTTTGTTATATAAATTTTTGTTGTTAACTTAATAAATAAGTGAGATATTTCCAGTTGTTTAGTTAGCGTAGGGGCTTGGGGTGGACAAGCTACGTGAGGATTTTGTAGGTACGATTAAAAAAGTATAAAATTTTTTCAATACAATCCAACTCTGACGTCGTTTCAACTTTTGGTACTACAAAATATAGTGGGAAAAAAAATAAGAGACAGCTATACCTTCCATCTTTTATTACTTTGTGATGCTCTTCACTGCCAAGTTAAAAAATTCTAGGTTCAGGTGACAGATAACAGTTAACGGTTATAACCAAACTGTTATTTGGATGTAACCAATTCTAGCAACCAAATTATAAATATTGTTTAATTGTGCTAAAAATGTTTAGGTTCAGATGGCAGACAACAATTTGGTTATAGTAAACCAATTTATAAATATTGTTTAATTGTGCTAAGTTTATATTTAATCATATGTTCTAAATAAACTTCTTATCAACTTAATAAACTTCTAAAAGTTAAGTTGTAAACAAAAACTAAAAAGTTGGTAGTTGGTACGACTGAGAAGTATACAACTGTCACCCAAAAATTTGATCGGAGGTAGTTTTGAAAATAGTGTAGTTTGTAGTGTAGCATCGAAAGTTGGAAGGAAGTATTGTGTTTCACATTATACTTTTTACGTCAGTACTACGCAAACAATCTGTAGTGCTTCGCAAAAAAGTATAATGTAGAACGACTTTAAGAAACTCTTTTACTGCCACTCATGTCTATGCCTTACTGTTTCTTCAGTAGAAATTGTGGCCAAACAGCTAGCTAGATGTAAGCATAAAAATTGCACTACTTTCTTTCTTTGTTCCGTGCCATTGCCGGTTTTGATTTTAATATTACAACCGATTTTGACCAGAAAACTGTATGTATAGCTAGTTTTACGCAGCCTAATATAAATATAAAATATTTTATTGCCAGGCAATTAAAGTACAAATTTAAAAAATAAAATTACATAGTGGTTATACATATGCCTAATTGTATTTCTATGTATTCAAGTATAAATATTTTATTATTTTTTAACAATAGTGTTTAATACTATGTTGCCACACACAATTAGTTACGCCGGGAAAAAGGGCAAAACCCAGCACTTTGGCAGCCTAATAATTATCACAGGACTAAGCGACTCTCCAGTTGGTTAGTCCTAGAGCCGCCACAGATTGCGATATAACAAATCTACAGTTGCTGGAAGCGCGTTGATCTGGGCTTGTTTGTGTATATTTTCATTTTACTTTGTCCTCTCCCTATGGGTTTTCTGGTCTTTTTACTCGTTCTGCAAAGTAGTAAATAACTTGTATACCTCACAGTGGTTATGAAGTCCAGTTTACAGTTTAATGGGTTAATTTAAGATATTCTCATATTTAAAGAACAATTTATAAAAACTTTAGTTAAAAGCAAAATCAACATTTAATTTACCTTAATGTAAAAATGCCATTATTCTAAATGAAAATTCGCTAACCTTCACATTGTGACGATTAAAAATAAAGTTCGCTAAATTCCATGTGGGCAATGAGTGTGTCTGGTGAACACGCAGTATCTTCATCTGGATTCGAATCTCTCGGCTAATTATAGCGATCCTATACCCCTGCCGATAGCTGCTCCCTTATCTTCACCCATCTCTTGATTACATGTCCATCTGTGTAACGCATACCTACCGTTTGTTCTCGAATTCCTTATCAGAACCACTTATCGCGATATTCTTTAGACGATCCAAAAATATTTGGTGGAAAAATTTGTTAAATTGAGTCAATTTGATTATTGAATGTAGATTATTATCTTGACAACACTTTACTGATATTTAGTTTACTAGTAGACAACTAGTGGCCCGCCAATTCTTTATTTTTTACTAGTTTATTATTCATTAGTATATATTCATAAGTTTTTGTTGTTAAGTGAATAATAAAGAGTGAGATATTTTAATATAATGATAATAGTAAGTCAGGGTTACCAATGTTCAAAAAAAGGCGCAGGGGAAAGCAGAGAACCAGGTGGGAAGACGAATTTATAAATCAAGGAGGCAAACTATGGAACATGGCCGTTTTTTCGCCTAGGCCAACGAGGCCATGGCCTAGGGCCCGCTTATATCTGGGGCCCGATCGCCGGTCTTAATTTTTTTTTTTTTTTTTTATTTGATATTAAAGTACTTCGACTGCAATGGTCATTAGCACTAGTATATTATTACAAAAAATTTACATAATATTATTCATGTTATTACAACTTATACATTGTTTAAGGTCTTAATTTTATTTAGCAAAGTTACAGATTTTACAACAAAAAAAATAATAACAAAATGAATAACATTAATATTATAAAAATACCAGGAAATTCATATTTCAGACAAACTCCTGATCGGCATTATACCAGGTCTACAAGTATGAAATGCGGATTTTTTTAAAAAATAAAACACATTAAACTCAAAAGAACAGTAAAAGTTTATTTATTCAAAGTATGCTCCATTAGAAGTTATATATTTTTCCCATCTTTCAGGCAATTTGTGAATACCTCGCCAGTAGAACTCTTCCCCTTTCCCCGCAAACCATTCATCTAGCCATTCTTTCACATTTTCATATGAACAAAAGTGCTGCTCGGCAAGTGCGTGACCCATCGATGCGAACAAGTGGTAATCTGAAGGGGCCAAGTCTGGTGAGTAAGCGGCATGGGGTAGCAGCACTTCCCACTTGAGTGCCTCCAATGTGTTGCAAACTGCTTTTGCCTTATGTGATGGAGCGTTATCGTGAAGAAATTTACCTTGTGCTGTCTTCTTTCGTATTCGGGTCGTTTTATGAGCAGCGAATGGTTCAATTCGATCAGTTGTTGTTCGTAGCGTTGGCTATTAACTGTTTCACCAGGTTTTAACAATTCATAATAGACCACACCCTTTTGGTCCCACCAAGTACAGAGCATTGTCTCTTTGCCAAAGCGATTCGGTCTTGCAGTTGATGTGGATGGTGAGCCTGGGTTCACCCATGATTTTTTGCGTTTGGGATTTTCAAAATAAATCCATTTTTCATCGCCAGTAATAATACGATGCAAAAAAGACTTTCTTTTGTATCGTGCAAGCAAAATTTCACAAGTGTTTTTGCGTTTTTCCATCTGCCTCTCATTCAATGCATGTGGAACCCATCTGCCGACTTTCTGGATCTTACCCATCTCTCGTAGGCGATTGGAAACAGCTTGTTGACTAACGCCTAACTGCTCTGCTAGTTGTTTTTGGGTCATTCCGCGTCAAGTGGTCTAATTTTTGAGAGAGTCCCTGCTCGACCATCTCCAATTTTGTTGAAACTTTATGGGCGTATACATATATGTTTGAAATGATGATCTGTAAAGTTTTAGCTCCATATGTAGTATAAGTGGGGCACCAGGGGCTTGCCTATGGAACTCATTCGGCCGTGGTGTGGCTCGTTCGTCAATAATCGGCAAAGTTTCACATGCTGCTGTTGCACAACTAAAGCAGCTAGCACCATGAAATTGCACACTCTTGTTCAACTTTTTGTGTTGAACACAAAAACTGTAATGTCAAAGCTTATTAATGTGTGTATTTGACACAATATGACCTGGAAGTGGCCGAAAAAAAACATCGTAATGAGTTTTTGCCATACTTTGACTTTCCATAACTTAATGAAAAAAGCTTTTGACAACTTTATTTCAAACCAGCTTATTATTCATATGAATATCAAAGCATTGCATAAGTATTAGCTTCCATGTTCATTTGCTTGCTAAGATATTTGCCTGCAAAAATGCCACCGAAGTCAAAATGAGCAAATCTGACCTATTTTCAGAGCTAAATATCACAAAATGGGTCACCTTCGATTTTATTTTTTCTACCACCATTGGATAGAGCAGGTTTTTTGCTGCTAGAATAAGCTTTTTTCATTTTGGAGTCTTTCTGTTTAAGGTGCAAAAAATGACTTTAAACATGATGCTCATATTCGCGCAAAACGGAAAGTTCGGAAAATATACATTTCACATGCCTTCATTATTAAGACCACTCTAACCAGCAGATAAAAATTTGGCAAACTAATTCAAATCTGGGGGGTCAAACACAAAAATAGTGTGTTAAGATAAAGCCATTCACCTGTCCCAGTGACATGTGAAACTGCAGAAGGAGCTTCATAACTGTAGAATCAAGCCCAACTTTTCTAAAACCACAATTTTAAAATAAAAGAACTTATATAATTAGTTGTCTGGCCAATTTATGAGCCCTGTTGCATTTTAAAACTGTTTTAAGTTGAAACTCTTAGGCTTAGTTGCATAATGATACATTTTCAATTAAACTTTGTCAAAATTTGAGCTTCAAAATCAAATCCTACAAAAGGAATAATTAACGTTTCCTGTTTCTTGTGTGGGGTAAATTTTTTTGCTGTCAAACAAATTTTAATAATTGTTTTAATATAATGTATCGTGCAAAATTATTTTGAATATAACAATTATTTGTTCTTCAGAATATTGGATATTTTATTTAATCATATATTGTTTTATTGCAATCTTTGTTTATGGAATTACAAAATTGTGGAGGCGATCTTGCTCCTTGCAGCATCGGCCGTGTGGAGAATTTCACTTGCCATTTAACATCCTATTCAAGCAGAAAAGAGTTGAAATTAATAAAAAACTTTGATTAAATGAGCAATTATTAATTAGCCAGCGTTCTGGATTGAAGCTAGACGAAACATCAGAAATTTGTCTGCATCATGAAGCTTTGCTTTTGACAAAATTTGAATTTTTGCAAAGGTCATGTTGTAATCCTTTTGAAAAGAAGAACCACATCGTGAAGAAGGGTTTACGAGCAATTGATTTGTCAACTGCAAATCAGTTGAAGGACTTAACAAGGTGTGACATAAGGCCTGGTGAAAAACTATGTCCCTCCTGCAGAAAACAGTTTACAGAAAGTAAATCAACAGTAGCATCAGCTTCATCGGAATCAGACTGTGGTGGGGAACTGGAGGTTTCTGAAAAATTGAATGCCAGTTTAACGGCTATTGGTGTTTCTTCTCTAAAATTCTCCTCAAAATATAAACTGGTTGGTCAGGGTTGAAATTTATGATGCAAAAAAGCATGGCTTATGCCAATCACGGTGAAGTTTCCCGTCCAGTTTCACATTTAAATGTCACTGTGACAGATGAATGGCTCTGTAATCTTCCCACATATTTTTTGTGTTTGACCCCCCAAATTTGAATTAGTTTGCCAAATTTTTATCTGCTGGTTAGAGTGGTCTTAATAATGAAGGCATGTGAAATGTACATTTTCCGAACTTTCCGTTTTGCGCGAATATGAGCATCATGTTTAAAGTCATTTTTTGCACCTTAAACAGAAAGACTCCAAAATGAAAAAAGCTTATTCTAGCAGCAAAAAACCTGCTCTATCCAATGGTGGTAGAAAAAATAAAATCGAAGGTGACCCATTTTGTGATATTTAGCTCTGAAAATAGGTTAGATTTGCTCATTTTGACTTTGGTGGCATTTTTGCAGGCAAATATCTTAGCAAGCAAATGAACATGGAAGCTAATACTTAAGCAATGCTTTGATGTTCATATGAATAATAAGCTGGTTTGAAATAAAGCTGTCAAAAGCTTTTCTCATTAAGTTATGGAAAGTCAAAGTATGGCTTAAACTCATTACGATGAATTTTTTTGGCCACTTCCAGGTCATATTGTGTCAAGTACACACATTAATAAGCTTTGATACTATAGTTTTTATGTTCAGCAGAAAAAGTTGAACAAGAGTATGCAATTTCAGAGTGCTAGCTGCTTTAGTTGTGCAACAGAAGCATGTGAAACTTTGCCGATTATTGACGAACGAGCCACACCGCGGCCGAATGACTTCCATAGGCAACCCCCTGGTGCCCCACCTATACTACATATGGAGCTAAAACTTTACAGATCATCATTTCAAACATATATGTATACACCCATAAAGTTTCAGCAAAATTGGAGATGGTCGAGCAGGGACCCCTAGACCACTTGACATGGAATGACCCTTTTGTGATTGACTATCGTCTTCCTGTAGCAATGTTTCCAATTTTGTATCTTCATATTTTTTTGGAGGTTTTCCATGTTCTTTGTCTGTAAGATCAAAGTCACCACTTTTGAAACGCCGAAACCATCGTTCACACGTATCTTGCGATGGACCATATTCACCATAAGCTTCTCGAAGCAGTCGGTATGATTCAGTAGCAGTTTTTTTCAAATGAAAACAAAACATTAGTGCTGTCCGCGAATGCTCTTTATTTGGCACAAAATTTGACATTTTTGACACAGTAAAACAAAACTATATGATCACTTTTAAATTATAACCTATACGCATTTAACACTTAATTATAACTTAACAAAACGCCATATGTGTTGAAACTATGAACTATACACTCTGTTTGCGCGGCAAGTTTGAAAAAAATCCGCATTTCATACTTGTAGACCTGGTAGAATTTATGTATGTAAAATGTATTGGGTTGATGCAAAATTAACGACGATTTTTTTTTTTGTATGTAAGTTTATTCAATAAAAAAAATGCTGTATGGAAACGATCGATCTGAGCCAGATAGACATCTCTGTTGATGTTGAATTGCCGTTTTCCGTATTTGTGCGGAATCCACATCTGTTATCGCTAATCATCTACATTCCACCAAAAGCAAATGCTGTTTGCAGTGATCTCCCAATGGATGATTCCGCTTCTATCCCACTATACGCACCACATTGCCTTCTTACTTTGGGCACCTTTTGCTATTCCTTTTGGTGTTCCACCCGGATATACAAAAACTTTCTTTTGACGTTTTTGAAGAGCAACCACGATTCATCACCAGTGACAAGATTATTCAAACATGACGATTGCTCGTTTCTCTGCAGCAATTTGGTGAAAATTCGAACACGATCGGCTTTGTTATTGTCGGAAAATCCGCGAGGCACCCATCCAGCCAATTTCCACACTTTTCCAAGCTTTTTTTGGCGACGGAAATCTTCGGCCAGTAGCCAGTGCAATAATATTTGATTACCCCCAATAAATGTAAATAAAGGCGCTCGAATCTCAACGGTTCAACTGGACATAGAAAAAGTTTTAACCTATCTGAAATACAAATATACAACTGACTGACTCTACAATATACAACTGTTCTATTAGTGGGCTGATATATTCTAGGAGCGGAATATATAAATGCATTACAAATTCCTTAAAATTTGCCAAATAATAGATAGTAGATGTTGTGAGGTTTCATGCAATAGGAACATGAATATATTATAATTCAGACAGTAAGTCATAGTAGTGCAGTGTTATTTATTTGTTTTTGCTGCGATTATTTGTCGATGGATCGTTGGCTAAAGTACGGATCGTTAAAAAAAGCTGCCACAGTCTCCGTCTCAGAACGTTCAGTAGACGACAAGTATGTTCAAATATTATAAAGATACTGTTTCAATAGTTTTTTATCAGTATTTTCTATTTTATATTTTGAAAAGCTTTTTTTTGCCCCAGTTCTAGTTATGTTTTTACCGGCCGCCACATACATATACACATAAGGGAGGTATTGTGATCATACCGATTTTGACAATTTTAAATTTCGATGGATGTCTACGAATTGAAGGTCCTACATAATGTTTTTACTATTTTTAACATGATGTCTGTCGGTTCTTTACACTTGTCGTGTAAAGCGATTTTAACAACAGAAAAATATTTCGAAAAAAATTAGTAAAAGGTGTTATACAAGCAATAAGTAACAACATATCACACGTCAAAATCCAACTAACATATATAGCAATGATAGGTGCTCCGTGACAAATTCTTCTCGTGAAAAGTGTTCCGCGGCTCAAAAAGTTTGAGAAACTCTGATGTAGGCAGTCGGTTTTTATACTTGCTCAGGCAAGTATACGGACAGTTTGTGCCTTCGGGCGAAAAGTGTTGTTAGTATTCCGTATACTATAAAAAATATAAGTGTAAATAAATTTTACCGTCTGGAAAATTCTACGTTTTTGTTTAGAGAACCCGAACACGTTATAATTGGAGATGGGAATTTCGGCTCAGTTTGCGGAACCGGATCAGTGGAGGTCGTTCAGTTTGTTGAGCCGGTGTATTGATCCGGCTCAGTGATCCGGTTAAGTAAACATGTTTCCGAGACACAGGTCGGTCGTTAGTTCGTAGGTAAAACGTCGCTTAGAGCCGGCTCTTGCTTAGAGCCGGTCAGTTGTCGGTCGTTCGCTCGTAGGTAGAACGTCGCTTAGCCCCGGCTCTTATCTAACATTTTTGAAACAAACAATTCACTTTATGTAGCTACTGTATTTTAAACCAGATGTGTTAAGTTTATGGCGATGTTTATTGCCCTTATAAATCGGACATCTGGGATTTGGGCAATATTTTTATATAGTATGGTTGTAAGAAAATACAGACTAAACCTATTAGTTTCAAATAAACTGCCCTACAAATTGATGACAAAATACACTTTATGATAATACATTACAAGCCGAGTTCTCGCGAAGTTCAACATGACATCGATCCAGATCCGAATCAGTCCGGTCACTGCTCACAATCGCCCGACCAATCGTATCCTTGAAACTTGAAACTATACAGTGAGCAGTGAGCCGGCTCATTTCAATTTGGTGAACCGTGTCACTTCGGTCAGTGTACTGAGCCGGCTCAGTGAGCCGGTTCGTTCATGAACGACCCATCTCTAGTTATAATATAATAGAGACAGAAGAGCGGTAACATTTTTGCAAAATTTTTTTACAATTAAAAATATTTTATTAGATATATAAAAAATAGCTGCAAATTTTGACGTGCCAATAGTTTGTTCCTAATTTTATTTCAGATTGTTAGTTTTGTATAAGAAACCCGTATGACTAATTAAATGTTTTTTAAGATAATTCAATTATTTTATATGAAAGTACAAGAAGTGCGTGAACATACGAATAAATTAGTAACAAGTGTTTTAATTATATCATACAATTGAATTAATTAATGAAAACCTGATGAGTTAGCCTAGACACGCCTACGCATCGACAGAATTTATGTCCATTTAATGTGTTCAAGAACCGTATATATGTATTTAAATTTTTCATTTTGCCATATATTTGAAGAGTTTATAGACATGTTAATATGAGACTATATCACAGCTTGTCTGGCAATGGTGATACTGGCGTATAAATTTATCTTATTTAATACTTAGGCTGGTATGTAAGGAATAGTATTGCAGTTATATACATTTTTTTCCAAACGTAATGTTGCCAGAATTGCGATACATGTCTTGTTTATTAGTGCAGAGCAGGGGTCTCCAAACTTTTTCAACGCGGGCCATATCAAAATTTCTTAAATAAATGACGGGCCGGACAACTTGAATTCAGCTGGGCTCTTGGCGCTTGATTTTAAAAACAAGTTTAATAACAATGGTGATATTATTAATAAAAATAATACTTTTAAGAATCGGATATTATTTAGCTCTGATTATCGATTTTCTGATTATTTTAAATTGCGTATTTATGTAGGTAAACTTTTTAAAAATTTTCCACGGGTCGGATGATATCTTCTTGCGGGCCGGATTTGTCTGCGGGCCGTAGTTTCGAGACACTTGGTGTAGAGTAAAGGCCCATTTAGACATCCAAATTAAGCTGCAGTCGGTTTTATATATTTTTTATGTTTTAAATCATTTAACTTAGTGCATTGGAAAATCATGGAAACATTCTGTGTCTAATCATAATAAATTTAATGTATTCGGTTTCAAGTTTAAGTGTCATGAATTTATATACCGCAGATATTTTAGCTAAAACTACTAATTTGAACCAATCATAAATTTGGAAGAAAATGTTAATTTTGACAGTTGTGTTTTAAATATATTGTCATTGTGCAGAGATAAATGCGCGGAATTGTTGCCTTTACAACTTTACATTTTTCATAATTTTAAAACTACAAAAACACCCAGTCAGTGACAATGAAGAGAGTAATGGTATGTTATGCAACGAGTACTGAATGATGGTCATTTCAATGTAAATTCAGTTAAAATAACAATACTTGCGTCAGCTGATTAACTGTTCAAGACCAATTCTATCAAAAAATATATTTGCAAAATTCGACAACTTTAATTATATTATTTAATTTTAATCCGGTTTCCTTTACAAACCAACAATAATTTGACATATGCTTTCAACATATTTATTACTGTATCATATCTACTTGATTTGACACTGTTTGGCATTCATAAACTGCGTTTTATTGGACTAGTACAATAAAGCACAACGGAAGTCATGTAAAAATAAAATGTTAAAACAAATGTTTGGTAAAAACAATTCATTTGCATTAAATACAATTCCTTTTATACTATTTGGGCTTCTTCCATGTTTTGCATGTACTGATATTGCGAACCATTGACAGGCTGGAACCCTCTCCCAACACTAAAAAACACGCTTTTTAGGGGCACATTTTTCTCGTAATACAACTTGAGCCTGCCCTAAGAAAAATAGTATCTAAGCCAATTACCGAAAAAAAAAAAAATGCTTCTGAGCCTGCCCCCAAGAAAAAATCCTGAGTGCAGCTTTCTTGATATAACTTTTTTGCATAAAATTAATGAAGATACAAACCCTTGAAGTTTGCCAGATTCCTCCTGGGATCAGTCCCGTTACTACTGCTTGTAGGGAACAAAATTTTTTCGGATATTCTTGTTTTTGTTCGTTCTTGTTTCTTGCTTTTTTTGCTCAATACCTACTCGATCCGCCTTCCGTTCTTTTTGTTCATCACTTCGATCCGTCTTCCTTTTTTTGTTCATCACTTCAATCTGTCTTTCTTTTTTTTTTGTATATCAGCTTTCGAAATAGATGCCTAAAAATATTCGAGAGGGCGCAAGGTGGACACTTGCCACCGGCCCTGCGTAGGACATCCTATTTATATCATATATACAGTAAAAGAATTTTATATGTAGAAAGAAAATACATGTTTTTAGGGTTTTGTAGGTACGACCACAAAAAATCCCTTATAACGTCACTCATGTGTCTGTCTGTACGGTAGAAATTGTAGCCAAACGACTTAACATAGAAATTTGGCATGGTTATACAACTCTTTGACGCACATATAGGAATACTGAGACTTCTTACTGCGTTGATAAACAAACAAATTTTTATTTTTGAAAAACCTTTTTTTTATGGGATTTTTGCCAAAAATGTGCCCCCCAAAAAAACTTTTGTCCCCCACCGGATCTCCCAGAGGGGTTGATCTAAAAATCGGAAAAAAATGTAATAGAATAGAATTTTTTTAAATGTATTGTGTGTGGTATCAAAAGAAAGCTCTTAAGACGTAGATAAAGGAACGATAGATAGTTCTTTTAACACGATTTTAGCAAAAAAATGCGCTAAAAAAGTCCTTGTCCCGCACCCTTTTACCAAAAAGGTTTAAACTAAAAACCTGAAAAAATGTAGGAGATGTACATTGACCTAAGCTAGAAACGTACGAGAGAAATTTTTGATCAGATTGTGTTTTCGAAAAATATGGCAGTTTTTATGTTTTTGACAAAATTAATTATTCTTTTTAATTCATGGCTAAATTATGGGTAATAATGTTATGGATTATTTGTATTTATAGCTAAGATAGTGCGTGTATTTTTTATTGAATTAAAAATATTTAATATATATATATATATATATATATATATATATATATATATATATATATATATATAAGAGGAAATAAAAATTCTTGAATACTCGTCAAAAGTTTATTTATAAAATATTAAGAAATTTTCAATTAATTTTCAATTAATATGTTTTAATTATTTTATTTATACTAATTTATCAATTTTCAATTTTACTTATTTTTGTTTTGTTAAAAAATACTTTCCTTTTTTTACGATTTTTTGTATTTTACAATTGTAATTTTTATTTATAGACTGAGGATGACTGGATTTACCAGTCGAAACGTCTCTTAATATTTTATAAATAAACTTTTGACGAGTATTCAAGAATTTTTATTTCCTCCTACATTTTTCGTCAAGAACAACAATCCAACTATATATATATATATTTTGAAATAGTTGCGAGCCGAGTTACACACCACACCGCACTACACTCAACACTTCAGTTCAGTTAGGAGTTCAGGAGTGTTCAGTTATTTATTTATACTATTATACGCTGTGAATTAACCTATTTTTTTAATTACATTAGATATTTATTTTTAAAGTAACAAAGAGGAATAAATAATTTGTAGTAATAAAATACTTCTAAAACAAATAACACATTGTGAATAGTGAGAAATACGTATCTTAAAATAAAAAAAAAAAATGAAGCCATTTAACAATATATTTCTTATTAATCTAATGAAGACTTGCCGAAAAATACGAAGCAAATGCAGAAAAAAAAAAAAAACGCTGGGATTTTTGTTAAATAACGAAGAAAAGTGAATATCAAAAAACTGTTGATTTTGATGTGATTAATAGAACAAATATTCCTAGACATCCAGTATTATGTTGGCTTCTTACACTTATTATATACCTACAAAACACTGAAATGTGTGAAAATTCACACTTTACATCAATTTATTCGTTTGTATTATAGTAACCTCTTAATGAATTTCTCTTCAGTGCTTTAATACGAGTAGAGATAGAGAGAAAAGGGAAGAGAGATAGATAGAGAAAAAGAAATATTTCGTTTTGCATTCCTATATATATGTATGTACATAAGCATGTAGTAAGCAGGTACGGCCTACTCGGTTCGAAAAATTCTCAACGACTGCAACATGACTTTCCTGTCTATTTAATATGAAGCCATAACTTCGTAAATAGCACCATTTTAATTTTGTTATTTCCTTTACTAGATGTTTTTTAAGAAATGGGATTCATTTATAGTGGTCATTGGTATTTTATAGCTTTTGTTAGTTACTTAAAGAGTCCAAAACATCTTTTAGGTCAGTGGTTCCCAAAGAACGACGCGCGTACCCTTAAAAATTATATTTTTACTGATTAAGAAAACTTCTAGAACGGGTTTGGCTATGAAATGTTACCACCCAAATGAGAACTTCTTTTATTATTTATTTAATAAATATATAACTAATATACTCCTTCAACCTGAGATTCTCCGTTTATACACGTGTATTCGAACCATCATTGGGTCCATAATTCGATTGGGCATTTCTTGAATTCGTAACCCCCCCCCCCCTTTCGGGCTTGATCCCGTCTGCAAACCATCTTCTACTTCTCTGGTCTGCAGAATGCAAAAAGGAGTGCTGCTCGGATTGCTTCAATTGTGCGAACGCTGGATTTGGTGTGAGACTATCTGTCGCATATTGCCAGGGTATGGGATGCGGCCGATTACTGGGATAAAGGTCTCGACTTTCTCTAGAGGCTAGAAGTGAGCGTCTCGTTTGCGCCGAACACGTTGTGCGCAAATCTAGACGGTACGGGTGGAACTGCAAACCCAGTCAGTATAAACAAGTTGAGTCTGGAGACTCGTTTTTGTATTTATTCAATTTATATTGAAACGTTAACCATTAATTTTTTCGTATTCGCACAATTCTCAAAACTTCATTATATGTGTGTTTTGTTTTTGCGGGCCCAATAAGTTCTCTCGGTGGCCCTGATTGGTTGCTTAAAATATTGACAAATCAGCTGTCAGTGTCTTTAGAGTTGATATAATTTCTTCAAGTTCTTCAAGAAACTTATGAATTGTTTTTTCCATGGCTTCTTTTAAAACATTGCCCTTATTAATAGTTTCTTCAATATACATATTCATATCAGTTTCTTCCATACAAGAATTTGGATATTTTTCAAACAATATTATTCCAGATAACTTAAGAATGTCGATTTTTGAAGTTAGTTGCAATACACTATAGATATACAAGGAAAATAGGACCAATCGATACATCAAACTGACCACGTGGCTTTCATATTTATGGCCAGCCGTCTAGAAACGGAGAACTTACCTTCTCTGTCCCTATACGCATATCTAGGCGTTGGGAACCTATTATTTTATTATTTATTTATTTATTTATTTATTTATTTATTTATTTATTTATTTATTTATTTACCTTTGTATTACTAGGTATTTACATTATAAAATTTCAAGTTTGTCTCTAATCTATGACGTATTTTAAATATTAAATAAAAGAAATTATTCATCATTGAAAAGCAGGGAAAAAACTATTTTATGATGGTGAAAACGTTTAAAAGAATAAGTTATCAGGTCGTCAAGGATGAAATTTGTAGTTAATAATATGGCCAATTTTAACAGCTTATTATTTGACATTGACTTAATATTTTACCGTTGTTGTTTTTTTTTTTTTTATTGGAGAGTTACACATCTTGCCTGTTTAAAAAAATCATTGTTTGCTCTAAAAAATATAAAAAAAATTTTTTTTAATTAATTTAGTTGAAAATGGAACGGTCGGAAATTCGCACTATTATGAAATATAAGTTCTTACGTGGAACTACGGCACCGCTGACCGCGTGAAACATTAATAATGTATTTGACTCTTGTATTTCTACGCAGCAGACAATATCAAATTGGTTCGCCAAATTTCGTACAGGTAACTTAAAAACAAAAAAAAAAACTGGTTCATCCATCACAGTAGAAATAAACTCAACCAACTGGACGAAATGATGCAAAATCTTAAAGAAAAACAGCCTAGAATGGTCAACAGATCGACTCCTATCTTATTGCATGATAACGCTAGACCACACACTGCACAAATGACTGTGACAAAACTACAGGAATTGGAGTTGGAACTTCTTCATCATCCTCCATACTCATCAGACCTAGCCTCCACTGACTACAACTTCTTCCGCAATTTGAACTTTTTAATAGGAAAACAGTTTAATTCCGACAATGCTGTAAAACGGGCCTTCCAGGAATTCATTGACTCTCGTTCGCCAAGGTTTTATACCACTGGCCTGAATAACCTGCCGCTTAAGTGTATAGACAATATGGGTGCATACTTTGATGAATAAAATAATTCCTTATATTTGTAAGTTATCAACCAACTTTGCCTTTTTTTCTACAAATTTCATCCTTGACGACCTAATAGTATCTATTGCATTTCCAAAACTACGACATTATTGTAAGTTCCGATTTTTTAAAATACACATTAAAATTATGTATAAATTTGATTTGTAATATTTTTCTCAATTTTGAGTAATTTAAATGTTATTCTTACAAATATCGGACCAGCATGCATTTTTTAAAAATATATAGTAAGCTATGGAATTAAATATATGAGTGCACGATTAAATTGTCCCCTTAAAACGACAACGATTGTCTAATTTAACCGACTTTGTATCTCTTAGTATATGAGATGCGAATGGTGAAACTCAAAAAATAGACACTGTAACACCACCCATTTATGTCGTAACATTGTTTTGTTCAACCCTGTATTATGAAATATTTGCAATACCATTAGTAATAAACCTTTTATTGCAATTATGTATAATAAAGTATAATATAAATTAAAAACAAATTCAACACAATATTTTCTCTATAATATGCTTAGTATTTCATGTCAAACATAAAATAGTTTTAATATAGCGATAAGATCATTTTGTACCTTTATAAAAATATATGCACGTAGTAAATATTTCTGTTCTTTGATAAATATTAATGTTCTGCAAAATTATTCGCGTATAAAAATTTTATGCGCAAGTTTTCCATGCCTAAATTACTAAATTAAGTCTAAAATTTTCATCACTAAATTATGCTGGGTAGTATATTATTATTAATTTATTTTGGTAATTACATATAGAATTTCAGCTGGTGTATTAAATATGGAGTTTATGATCGGAAAAAATATTAAAATTATGATTAGGTAGGAAACGGTCTAAAATTAAAATGAAATTTTATTATTTATAAACATTATAAAAGTAGCTGCAAATTTTTGATAATAGGATAATTGTACATACTTTGTTAAAAATAGTCAGTGCTAGCTACACCACTGTTTCTCGAACGCCGGTTTGCAGCAAAATCTAACCGGTGCTCGAAAACTTAAAAGGATTAACTGGTGTAGATCTTGTATAGAAAATTTTAAAATAAATTTTCTTGGTATGACATCGATTAGATACAATTCTACGCCTACAGGGAGCGGGCGAGTTATGTCGTTGTGTGAGAGTGTATTTATATTAATTCTGGATGTAACATTTCGATCTGCAAGGCAGCCCTCATCAGCAACAAGTGAACAAATATGAACGGTTACATTGTTGCTTAAGCGGCCGTTCTATTACGCATGTCTAAAAACAACTGTGAATTGTTTCTGGGCAGATTTTTTTTAGCCTAAGAAAAATATAACCGTTTAATATTTGTTTACTTGCTGCTGCCTCTCAGACCGAAATGTTACACCTAGTGTAAATACACTAATTGAAGGAAGGCTTCACTCTCATTATTTAATATTTAAACCTACATAACATAATTTAATATTTGTTTCTAATCTGTTCACTTAATTAAGAAATAATAGAAAATAAAAAATCGGATTTATGAAAATTAGAAATAAATTTCATTTTAGTTTTTCCTTTGATAATCCGAGGAAGGTTTTAGTGAGGGTTCCAACTTCGTCCATGTCCCCCTTATGAGGGGTAAACCATCATTTTTCACTCTCCTTGCAGTTTAAATTGATTACGTAAGCGAAACCTTAAGAGATATATCGATATAATGTAGACAAAAAATGTACATCTTAAGTATATCTAAAAAAAAGTCCGGGAGAGCATAATACCTATCATGCACTAATATCATTTTATATGTATTTCCCATCGTCTAATAGTAAATTGTAAATTATTTTATCGTTTTATATATTTAATTTTAACGTTGTGAGCGTTATGTTCTTCTTTCTTCGTTTTAAGGTAGTAAAATGTCGAGTGCAGACCCACTAGTAGAAAATAAAAAATCGGATTTAAAAATTGTATTTAGACGTAGTTTTATTGAAAATTAAAAGTACAATACAAAATGATGAGTTCAGCAAAAATGAATGCTTTAATAGTGTAATTTTTAAAGTTTCTGTTACAGCATTATTCACTAAAAAAATTCTACGATTTTTCATATGTTTCGTGATTTTTGGGGTAAAATCTATCAACACCTTCGCCGCCGGTTCGGCTTTAAGTTCCGAATTGCTTTAATATATATTTTAACTAATTCTCTAGAACTTTATTCAAACCGACTGTGTATTTATTAGCCACACACAATCAGTACAGCATAATTTAGCTACTATAGGCTATATTCCAAAAGTTTAAGCGGAACTAGATTTTGAATCGTTTTTGTATTTATTCAATTTATATCAATATTACAAATTTTATCATCATAATCATGTGAATTTCATCACATATATCTACATGGAAACGAGAAAGCAGATCAAGCAGCAAAGCACTCGATTAATTTACCACCTTCAAATATACAGATCCCAGCCAATGATTTTAAGAATCATATTAAAATGAAAACACGTACAGAATGGGAAAAATACTGGCAATTGACTACACAGAACCACTTCAGATTGATAAAAGAAGATACTAAACAGTGGAAATGCCAAAAGGATCGTAGAGAACAAATAGTTTTAACTAGGATGCGTATTGGACACCCAATATACAAGCACGAACACATTTTTGATCATCAAGAACCACCAGAATGCAACATCTGTTATAAAAAAATCACTGTTAACCATTAACTGATAGAATGTGAAAAGTATCACATACAAAGGTTGAAACATAAAATACCAACAACGCTAAAGGAAACTCTGAACAATTAATATGAAGTTGAAGTAAACATAATAATATACCTCAAAGATTGGTACCTCTACAACAAAATATAATGTTAAATACATTTATATAAATTAATAATGTAATAATTTAATGTACCGGGTACCAATAACCTTAGTTTTTGCGGCTCCCTAAATTAAATTAAAAAAAAAATAAATAAAAAAACTTTTATCTTTTAAAACCGGGGGGTTTTTCCAACTCTGCGAATATCACCATTCTGTACTAAAATATACATTAAAATAGCGGTATTATGTGAAATTTCTATATATTCAGATGTGCATTTTATAAGATGGGACAAAATCTTACCTTTTTATGTTATCACCGCCAGTAAAAACAACATATTTCCTTCAGAATATGGATATAAATTAATGGGTCAGTTTATGCAATCCGTAACGTGTTCTGTAACCAATCTATAGACGTTACGGGTATCTATAGACATTTGGTAGATTTTGCGCGCACCAGTAACGTTACAAGTAAATTTTACGGGTGCGCGCAAAATCAACCAATTGCCTATAGGTACCCGAAATACCTATAGATTGCTTACGGTACGAGTATCACATAAATAATATAACTTATATAAAGACTAGAAGTAAGACTCACGAGAATGTTTCAAATCTATCATTATTTAATAAAGATTATAATTTAATCACAAAATATGTTAAATGTACTTTGGACTAATTGCTCATTTTAAGTAAAATTGCAAAAAAATCAAAACAATTTACTTAGAGCTAACTGGAAAATATACAGGAGGACCGAAATTAAAATTATGAACACAAAATTATAAATACTGCCTATGAAAAACTTTATTTCTTAGTAAAATGTACATAAATACTTATATATTCATGTACACTCTAAAAAAAGTAGTGTTAAATGGGGTTCATGGTACACTAAAAAATGAACTTTTAGTGTACCATGAAGTCCCTCGCTTTTCGTGTTAATTATTTACACTTCTTTTTTGGTTAATTTTGTGTAAAGTTTGCTCTTACATACCGGTTAAATTATAGTGTTAGAAAATAAATAGCGTTAAACTAGTGTTAATTAAAAAAAAGTAATATTTCATAAAAATAACACTATCTGAATAAATGAAGATTTACACGGTGATTTGGTTAAAAATAATGAACTTACTTTTTTTAAATGACAACACTAAAATTTTAACCAAACTGAGAATGAACTTTTACACTAATGAATTTTTTGCTGTGTATGTATAAAAACGTACTGTTTTTTTTTTCCTTGCCTCTTTTCAGTAATAATATATATATATATATATATATATATATATATATATAGATATATAAATAGAATAGGAGTTATTATTCAAGGCGACAATGCCTGACCTCATTCATCAAAAAAAGACACGTGAAAAAATGTCCGAGCTTGATTGGGAGGTTCTAACACACCCACCCTACTCACCAGACATTCCACCCTCCGACTATCACTTATTTCTTCACTTTTTAAGAAACAAGACACTTGTTAAAATGAGCCTAGAACAATATTTCTTTAAAAAAATCAGGAATTTTAAATTCTCTCCTGATAAATGGCCGAGTGTTTTAAATCACAATGGTAACTATTTTACTCAATAAAGTACATATTTTCTTTCGATTTGTTTCTATTTTAATAATACCAAATAAACGAAAAAACTTTCCTGTACACCTAATATTAATATTATTTTATACCAGTGTAAAGATTTCATGTGGTTTTTCATTAGTAAGCACACTATACGAGCTAATCTTTTTCTTGTGCTGAGAGTGGTATTTTAGTGTTGTTCACAAAGTAGTGAAAAGTTGACAATTTCTGTTCTATTTTAAAATAAACGTATTTTACATTACTGTCGATCAACAGTTGTTACAGAAATGAAACCTCTATATTCTATGAGAAAATAAACTCACGGTATATGTATTATCCTGGAATATGTAAAAATATTGATAGCAATAAGGAAATTTTATATTTTTACTTCAAAATTATCAGGAAATACTTTATCATTTATTTCTGTGAAAGCACTACCAAAATATTATTAAATGATTCACTATCGTCACATTCATATTTGTATTTTTACACTGCTATAAATTTAACTGTTTGTCAAAAAATTTAGTTTGTTTGACAAATATTTGTAAAGTAAGCGTTAAATCATTACACTAAAATTAACTGAACACAAAACACAAACAATAACTTCTTAACTTAATCCCAAATATTGACTGTGAAATAATATCTATTTGACAGTGATCTTTGACGTGTAACACGGTAGGCACTCATCTCGAAGTCTTCTCTAGACCTGGATGAGATATCGGTTTTCAGAGTTCGGTGTTTAGTGAGCCGACGGCCGGTCGCCACTCCGAATGTCTCATAGGTGTCGGTTAGGCCTAATTAGTTGTCTCCACGTTCACCTGTCCGCCGTACCTGTGTCAACTTTAGAGATGACGTCATTGAACCCAGAACATACATCCGACTTAAGAGGTTTTTTACGTGAAAGATTAAGAAAAGGTTTTGTGAATTTTAGTGGGTTTGTTTTAAAGGATTCTTTAAGTATTGTGAAGTGGTTAGATTAGGTTTCATAGTTTTCCATTTTGAGACAAGGCTATTGTAAGTTATTTTTTTCAACCAAAAATAAACTGTGTCACTGATTCATGAGAAATTATTCATTTTTAAATATTTTGATTAGTCTCTTAATAGTAATTATATAATCCTTTATAAATAAAGGATTATATAGTAATTAAGGTCATAAATATTTTCATTTGTCATACAATTTGAATTATATAATTTCAAATATTAAATTTCATGATTCAGTGTTCTTTTTTCTAGGATGGTAAAGTTTATTATAACACTACGTATAACCCCAAGATATTAAGAGTTTCTTGTACAAAATTCATAATCTGAAATAACATTAATAACAATCTATATATCAAAACTAGTTGCGAATTTTTATCTATTTAATAGGATATTTATAATTGTAGAAAAAATTGTAAAAATGTTATCGCGCATTAACTTAATAATAGATACCAGATAACAATGTTCTGTATTTTTTTAAATATATTTGCTAGTTTCGTTTAACTTTTATATGTATGTAGTTTTGTGTAGAAATGTTCAAATAATACGTTAACATTTTTTCGACACGATTGTTTATAATTTAGAACCTACGTCGAAAAATATTTTACTTAATGATAATGGAATGACAACTTGGTACACGTGTTTTTTACAAAAATTAGATCTTTTTACCCGCAGCACCTATATTGAGAACCGCAGCTGATTCAAGGTGGCGGCAAATACAGTCTACCAAGTACTATAAGTAGTTTTCACGGTAGAACAAAATAGCTTAAAACATATTTGAAAATTAAATCTTTAGCTATAATTTTCCACATCATACGTAGATATGTATCTAATAGTTTACAGAAGGGAGTCTAAATGTAATTTGTTTAATTACAATTATTAGGTCGTCAAGTATGAAATTTGTAGTTCATAATATTGCCAACTTTAACAGCTTATTATTTGACATTAGCTTAATATTTTACCGTTCAGTTTTTTTTATTTATTTTATTTTTTTTGAAAGTTACACATCTCGCCTGTTTAAAGTAATCATTGTATGCTGTAAAAAATATCAAAAACTTTTTTTAAAAATTAATTTTGTTGAAAATGGAATAGTCGGAAATTCGCACTATTATGAAGTATGAGTTCTTACGTGGTACTACGGCATCGCAGACCTCGCGAAACATTAATAGTGAATTTGGCTCTAGTGTTACTACGCAGCAGACAATATCAAATTGGTTCGCCAAATTTCGAAGAAGTAACTTAAAACAAAAAAAAAAAAAAAAAACTGGCTCATCGATCACAGCAGAAATCTACTGCAACCAACTGGACGAAATAATGCAAAAACTTAAAGAAAAACAGCCTAGATTGATCAACAGATCGACTTCTATCTTATTGCATGATAACGCTAGCCCACACACTGCACAAATGACTGTGGCAAAACTACAGGAATTGGAGTTCTACAGGAATTGGAACTTCTTCATCATCCTCCATACTCACCAGACCTAGCCGCCACTGACTACCACTTCTTCCGCAATTTGGACAACTTTTTAATAGAAAAACAGTTTAATTCCGACAATGCTGTAAAACTGGCCTTCCAGGAATTCATTGACTCTCGTCCGCCAGGGTTTTATACCACCGGTCTGAACAACCTGCCGCTTAAATATCAAAAGTGTATAGATAATATGAGTGCATTCTTTGATGAATACAATAATTCCTTATATTTGTAAGTTATCAACCAACTTTGCCTTTTTTTCTACAAATTTCATCCTTGACGACATAATAGATGACAGTTTTTTTTTTAATAATTAAAAATATTCTATTAGATAGATTAAAAAATCACTGCTAATTTTGACGTATAGATTATTACTAATGTTATTTCAGATTGTTAGTTTTGTATAAGAAACTATACGGTTGTGCGCCCCTTAAAGAGAACATGTAGTTTATTTTGCTTCGATTTTTTTTTTTTTTTTATATCGAAATGTTTTCTTTTGTCCTTTTTTTTCTGCGAACACTCTATCTTGTTACAGCCTGTATATTTTAGTATTGGGAACATTTAACAACCCATTTTAAACTAGTATTATTTATTATTTTTTGTTTGTTATTCTACGTAATCTTACTAATTAGACATTTCAGTTATTATTTGAGTCATTGTTGTACAACTAATGATAAAAAATAGTACGTGGCGAGGGGAATAGCGACTTGATATGATGCGGCTGCCGTTTGTGAGTTGTCTGCCACTGAGTTTGTTAATTTATATCGTTCGAATTTTATTGCAGTTTTTGTAATTCTATTTTCTTTAATCCGGCGTATTTCTAGGCCCTGATCGAGGATAATCATGTCTGTGTGATATTTTGTTTCAAATTTGGAAAGATGGCGACAGAATTTTTGAAGGTTAGGCTATTAACAGTTTGAATGGTACTCATTTAGCAATTAATTTTTTGCTTCGCAGAGATTTATTAAGTAATTTTCCAAATTTTTTGTGTAGCCAAATGAGTTACCCTATTAAACTCTTAAATTTATGATCACAAATTTTTCAAATATCTAACTTGAAACCTGCGAGCGTAAAAAGTACTTTTTTATGTTGCGGTTTTAGTTACATGTACAACTAAGAATGGCAATAAAAAATGACCAAATGATGAAAATATTTGTTTAAACAATTCCGTTATTTGCTATGTGCATAAACAATTAGAAAATCAGGTAGTTTTTTAATAGTAATATATGTTGGAGTTTTCAATTATTTCTTCCATTGTATTTTACAAAACAAAAAATCCAAAAAAAATGTATATGCGCCAACAAAAGGGAGAAAAAAGGGAAGACCTAGAAAATGCTGGGTTGAAACAATCAAGAAGAGATGACAGAAGATAAACTTTTGTATAAAGAACAGTGAATATTGGAAATCAGAAACCATCGTAAAGTCTTCTAAAATGATAATAATAATTGTTAAATATATTAACTTAATGCAACGTATAACCCCTGAGCTTACAAGTTTCTTATGCAAAACAAACTGAAATAAAATTAGTGACGATCTATATATCAAATAATGAACCGAATTTTTATCTATAGTATCTAATAGGATATTTTTAATTGTTGAAAAAATAGTTGTATAAATGTTATCACTCAATAACTTATTAATAGATATCCGACAACAATGTTCTGTAATTTTTTAAATATATTTGTGGGTGTCAAATAATTTTTAATTTATATTGTTTTGTGTAGAAATGTTCAAATAATATGTCAACATTTATTGTTTGTTTATAATGTAGAACTTTCGTCGAAAAATATTATATTTGATGATCATGGATTGCCACTTGAAACACGTGTTCTTTCCAAAAATAAAATTATTTTTCCCTCAGCTACTCTATTGAGAACTGTGGCAGATCAAGATGGTGGCAAAAATAGCCAGTAACCATAAGTAGTTTTAACAATAAAACAAAACATATTTGTAGATTGAAGTTTTACCTACAGTTTGTCGCGTCGTACCCAAATATGCGTCGAATGGTTTACAATATGGCGTCTATAATGCAATTTATTTATATATAGTTACTTAACAGTTTTGTTTACAATTAAAAATATCCTATTAGATAAATAAAAATTCCCTGTAAATTTTGATGTATAGATTGTTACTGATTTTATTTCAGATTATCAGTTTTGTATTAGAAACTATTAAGAACTATACCGTTGCGCTTCTTCTTAATGAAATACGTGATTGACATAATTAAAATATTCTGTGTCATAACTTTTCTATCTAAATGTGCTTTATAAAAGGTATGGAAAACCTGGACTGAGCGCTTGAGCACTACCTAGTAGGTGGAAAGGTGGAATAGCGACTGGGTATGATGCAGTTATCATTTGGGAGTTGACTCTCGTTCAGTATGTTCGGCTAAATTTTTTCGTTCGAATTTTGTAGAGATTATTGTAATTCGATTTTCTTTATGCTAGCGATTTTATGATGGACGTCAGATTTTATCAAACAGCGAATCTGTGTGAAATTTAAGTTCAAACTTAGAAAGACGGTGAGAGAAATACTTTTGAGGTTGAAACTGCTTTTGGAGAATATGTTCTGAGTAGAATTGCGTGTTTTATAATTGGTTCGAGTTTTTAATTATTTTTGTACAAAAGTACTTGTAATAAAATAAAAATGAACTAATTTTCAGATTCACCAACATTCTGCCTTATTTTATCCTCCAAATAATAAACAAAGGAAACAAAAGGTGCATTTTTACATCCTAGCCACAAATTTACGTATGTTTACTATAAATTTCCGAATTAAATGTTTTATTAAAGGTTCGTTTTTTACTGGAGACGGAGTGCGTTGTGTTCAAATTCGGAGTAAGATCGATTTTACGAAAATTAAAACGCATATAAACACGTTCAATATAAGCAGTGTGTTGGTACTGTCTTGAATTCTGAATGCAAACCAGCCTGCTAGTGTATATTAAGGTAGGAATTTAAAAGAAAGCGCCAGGTGTGTTTCTATAAATTATATATTATAACGAATATATTGCGATGATTATTTTTTGGGGGTTGTGCAAACCTGCAACTAAAGGAAAAGCCGCCACTGCTGTTCAGTTTCGCGAATTGGCCGTATCAATCAACGAATGATTGTTAGAGATGCTGCAGAACAAGTAGGAATATCATATAATAATAATAATGATAATAATCTCTTGTCCGATGTTAAAAAGCTGTATCCAAGATATAGAGTTAAGCTTGTAGTCCAGATAGTTGGTGTTTTGGGTAGTATGAAAGCCTTCTATCGAAGGAAAATCGAATCCATTCCCGCCGGCAGATGTTCTGCTACCTCTCGTGACACTCCGCATTGCACAGGCACTGGATCTGGCGTAATAACAGCGTCTGCATATCGCCAGGGTTACGGATGCAGCCGTGTTTATTTAGCTCCTCTAGTTTCTAGTATGACGTGGCTCAAAAGGTTGCTGAAATTTGCGATTAGTGGACGCTTGTCAATATCTGACAAACCCCAAATAATAATATTAATAATAATGTTTTATTGAGAGTTGCCGTGACTCCGTGGTAAGACAATTGTCTACGGAGCACAGAGACGCGGGTTGCAATTCCCCCCACATCCTTCGGATTTTTATCTTTCAATATTGTGCAGTCAGTTCTGGGGTTGATTTAGCCTCAAGGATTTAATACTTAAAATGGGTGCCTGTGTATACAGGAAAAAGAGGACCGGTTGAAACATCATACTGACCACGTCGGTTTCATATCTATGGCGGGGGTTTTGAAACGGCGAACTTATCTTCTCTGCCCTTACATGTCTTCTAGGCATTGGGACGTATTATTATTATAATAAATGATTTATTGGTGCTGATACAATTACAGAGATTGCTTACACATACAGGTCTTCTCAAGACCGACAATCACGACAATGCACCATCTCCCACTTCACCCCATTCTCCACCTACCAGACTTAACCCCGTGTGACTTTATGGTTCCCAAAACTGATATTTGGACGCAGTATTAAAACGACTGAATAGATTAAAAAAAAACAAGAACTGATCTAAAAGTGATTTCAAAAAGTGCCTACAACATATGTTTCTAGAATTTGACAGGCGCTGGCAGCGATATGTAGCCGCAGAAGGCCAGGAATATGAAGGTGATAATATAAGTGTAAAATGATTTGTTTTTAATAAAGTTTTATGGCGTTACTCCGCTAATTGTTTGATCAAACTTTGTATATTAATGTGATTGAAACAATTCAAATATACTGTATTACAGGGGTGTGAAACTCATTTCAGACCCGGCCATTTTTCTAACAAGTAAAATTCACGCGGGCCGCTCGAAATGTATTTATATTATTACTCATTCTGTTTTTCATTTTCCACCATTATTCTGAATATTTATTTGAAGGAAGTAAAGAAATAACATTTAAATATGTAATAACAATTACATAGCAGTTGCACCTATAAAAAAGTGCTATTTGAAAGCTCTGCTTACGAGTATATTATTTGGAATCACGGGAATCACCGATCTACCGACTATTGCACGGCCTTGGCTAACTGCAACAGTTACTGCCTGACTATTGGTTTTCCGCCCTTTGCCGAAGTCTTGATTCTGTCAGGAAATGTAGGTAAAATAAATTGTTATACTATGTAAGACATAGTTTCAAAATTGATTACAGATAATATAAGAAGTTGTTGCGGGCCGCCAATTTGTCACCTCTGCTGTATCATGTAATACTTCTTCCCATATGGTTGTCATGTGGTTTATATAATTTCTTCTTCATCTTGTGAATGCATATATGTAGGTATAGTTAAAAGTGTAGGAATCACAGTAAGCCGTGATATCATATCAAATACATAATTTATATTGTATGAACTAAAGAACAATTACTCAAGTTTATCAACTATTAACTATAGTGCAGTCGTATATATGTATCAACATTGCATATATGAATTGGCAAGTAGCCATGCATATTTTGTTCCATATTATTGTACTTTTGTTTTGCTATCTTGTGCATTATCATAATATTACTTACTGTGCGCTGTTCTCGCTACTTACTTAACATATCTTAATTGTTGTGCATTTTGTTGTATGTTTTTAATATATCTGATAAGTATTCTGTGTAACAAGTTGGTTCATGCAATAGCGAACAGTTCGTATACGAGGTTTCATCAAAAAATACGGGCGTTGTGATACTTGATTATTTTACATTTATTAAATTTATCACCTTCGAAATACTGCCTTTCTGTTTGTATACATTGCTGCCAGCGTCTTTTCCATTTCTGGAATTCGTATATACCATTCACAATATAAAAATATATTGGTTGGCCAGTAGGACTGGCAAATTAAGCCGTTAAATTATTTAGTTTAAAAAGAAAATACACTATAAATAAATAATTAAATAATCTATATAAATTTTATAAAAAGAAATAAACAAATAAAGTTTGGAACAGCAGAGTTGACAAATTTTAAAGAAGTATCTACAAATATAAAACTAAAACTTAAAAAACAGAAAGCACCCGGGGAACGGTAAAATTACAAATAATTAATTAAAATACTTGCCAAATAAGCAATAGTTTCCATTAAAAATATAGTTAACGTTATATTACTTAATGCCAATTATCCATACATATGGAAAGGAGCGAAAATTATAATATTTCCAAAACCGGATCAAGATTCAACAAATTCTAAAAATGAACGGCAAATTAGTTTTTTATCCAGTCTCAGCAAAGTAGTTGAAAGAGTTATTGTTAAAAGAATTATAGATCACCCACCCGCAAGATGCTAAATTATTAATATCAGAACAATTCGTATTTCGAAATACGAACTGTACATATTGCTTGACTATCATATAACCATAAATTTCAATTTATAAAACACACGTCTAGCACTACTACATGTTGAAGAGGCGTTTTATTATTTAATTGTTTTTTATATTTATAAAATTTTTATGCCGGCATCGCGGCCTCAGTTTTGATCGACCTATCGGGACCTCTCCCGATGTCACGCCGTCCCGATCCGCCACTGTGGTTGGCCATGAATTCCTGGTTATTGTGGTAAGAAAAGTTGGCAACTGTAGTGAGAAGTTATATTTTTTTGCCAGTCAAGGTACAAGGACACAGTTCTTACCATATGATAGGATCGAGCATTTTTAATTCCTTATAATAATTTATAAATTTTTCTGTTTTTCTCCTCATCATCATTTTAGGCATTTTAATTTACTATATTGACATATGTTAAATATAAAATAAGAAGAAGAATAAGTGTATGTAAATAAATTTGACAACATTAACAATTTGTTATTTTACACATTTCATAACTCATTTTAAAATTGCCAACGGAGAAAAGGAGTAAAGACAAAAGAATTCCATTGCAACTGATATCTTTTTAATTAGTGACTGTAGTTATAATAATAATCCTTCTTCGATTTCGACTATAGAAGTCACAATAAATATATTTATTTGTGTATATGTATTTGAGTGTTGTGCTTCGTCTTTCATGGGCTCTAAGATGCCTAAAGAGACCTATTTTGGCCGTAAATCGTCTGCCACAAAAGGGCATGTTAGCACGGCAGTTCTATTATCTGTTATTCTCTGTTGCTTCGCAACAGCTTTGCATCGTAAGGTTTGCTGTCTTCTGTCTTCATACATGGATAATGCCTTCCGTGTAGTTCTCCGCCATACATCTCGATTTTTTCCAACTCTTACTAATTATGGCAGCTTAGGTTCGTATTTTTAAGTGTTTGTAGTAAGACGTCTTTATATTTTTTCCTTGGGGCTTCTCTATTACGAACAGCAGTTTGCAGTTCAAAGTAAAGGAGGCTGCTTTGGAAGACCCAACCCATCAGAATTGGTTTTGCATGAACAAACACTCTTTACTGGTGGAGTTGTCCCTATTAAGGACAGATATATTGTCGACGTGATTCTGCCATTTTATTTTGAATATTGTTCTTAAGCATCGTTGATGAAATCTATCCAAATTGCGATAGTGTCGTTGGTACGGCTTCCATGTTTCTGACACGTATAGTAGGGTTGGTATGGTATTTCCAAAATGAAATGGTCGGTCTGGTTAAGCAGCTTAACAATGTGGTAATGGGTTTATGCCAGTAATCCTGAGACTTAATGCTGTAAAAAGAATATGAGAGGTATTAAGGGAATTTTAAATTTAAATAGGTTAGATGTATAATTGAACTATAACAGTTTAAAAATCATTAAGGATATTTTCCAAATTTATAATCCTATTGTTTCTAAATTTTAGGGGTTGTTATACTTGTTTGTTAGTTGAAGAGATGGCAAAAAAAAGAACGTTGCAGTACTACCGCCATATTATTGTGTTTTAAACTTATTTTTTAAGATGCAATAAATTTAATTATAATTCTTAATGAATGATAAAGTGTAAAACACATCAACCAATAAAATTTTTAATTTGTTTAACTTTTTATATATTTTTTCCGGTTTAACCAGAGAAATAATCATCTATGAAACACTTTTTTTTACGGTAAAGAGCCGTAGGTACGTGTCAGCGAAAACCGGACTAGTTTTTCTGTGAACATACATCAATTATATGCTTGTTTTTCGAAATAAGGAGAGCCCGTACGCGGTATGTATTGTCTCAATTAAGTTTTTTTCTTTAGTTTGTCCTTCAGTTCTTGGCGGTATAGCGCTGACCACAGAACCCTTTCCGATTTACAAGTTTTTTATAGGATCCGTTGTCAGAATACGAAATGTCTATACAATACCTACACGGCACATAGTAGAGTTTAATTGATTTGATTGAGGCTATATTTGGAATTTAAGAAAGTTGATACCGTTTTCACATTTTCTTGTAAATATATCACACATTTTTACGCTATTTGGATTAAATATTAACAGTATATGTCAATTCGAGTTAACTCGTTTTTAAGCCTAGATTTGTGAATAGAGTTTATATAGTGATTACTAGAAGCAAAAATCTTATTCAGTATCCATGAGCGTATTTTTTAAAATACAATATATGCTATATGTATCAATTTTAAGTTTATAAACAACTCTTATGGATATTGAATAATTAGATTTTTAATTGATCATTGTACATATTTGTCCGGTCTCTATTGATTACAAAAAGTTTCTTCACGATTTCTATTATAACAAAACGAATTTAAAAACAACAAAAGTTTGCGTCATAATAATATAGCTCTTCTTTGCTTTAAGCAGAATTAGATTTTCAAATCTAGTAACTTTTACCGATTGATTGAACGTTTTGATCATTTTGTTTAGGAAAAGCCAACTTCAATATATATACAAAATTAGTTAGAGACACCTTAAGAAAATTTAAATTCCATTTAGTTCCACTTAAAGGTTACGAACAGCTTATACATTAATTCATATTTTAATCACTGTTTATTTAATATTGGATAAATTACAACTCTGTCATTTGTTTCATGGACTGTATTTTCAAATATATAATAGGTGGTGCGTTCGGCATAACTGTGCAGTGTTAACTCTGTGCCGTGTAAGTTTTTTCTCACGTGACCACTGAGCACACTGTGCAAGAAAGTCAAAGACGAGCGCTTTGTTCAGATTGTGCAGTTATTCTTGTTATTCTAACCTTTTTTTTTGTAAATAAATAAATTATGTATGTTTGATTACATGAAGTCTGTCTCCTGCTACTTGTTTTGTGTGATAATATAAAAATGATACATGAAGATTTTGGGATGCATTTAAGTAATATAAAAGAAATTTTATTTGACGGGGAAGACAATTCAGAAGAATTTTCCAAACCAGAAAATATTTTGGAAAAAGTGCAGTGGCGGATTTAGGTCAGTTAAGGCCCCGGGCGCAGTAAGAATATTGGGCCCCTCAATTAGAAAAAAGTGTAAAATTAGGTTTTTGCGGTGCCCTTTAGATGTCGGGGCCCCGGGCGCGCGCCCTGTTCGCCCACCGTTAAATCCGCTTCTGAAAAAGTGTTTGAATATACAGAGAGTACTGTACCAAACATGACTACAAATAAATTTAAAGTACATTTCCGCTTGTATCCAGAAAATTTTGAGTCTTTTTGAGTGTATTTACATGTTCTATCATGGGGCTCATGTCTGCACTATTTATTTTGCAAATGATGCAGGCATAAACAATGATATCTTGATTGTTTTCACTCATATTGTTTTGTAGAAATAATAACTCATATTTTTACCGCAAAAAACACTATTGCACAGATTGCCGCACGATCTGAACTTGTGACGACTGTGCAACACAAACTGCATTGCACGATATTTGCCGAACGATCTTCGTACAACACAGAGCACACAGATATTTTATGCCGAACGTTTCTTGTGTAAATTATGCAGAATGTGTTGATTATTAGCTTATGCTGAACGCACCTATTATTGGAAGCTAGTGGACAATCTCGCAGATCATTTTGTGTGTTCGATTTTAGGCCTAAACTTAAAAACTCTTTCGTGCTACGATGGTTTTCAAAGTGTTGAGATTTTGTTATAACATTTTTATTCTTCCTTCTTATCTGACATTTTTTATATAGTAGAAAGTAAATATCAAAATACTGCCTCACCGGGAATTGAACTCGGCGACCTAAGAATTTCGCGTTCACGTTCCAGCACATATTTAGAAACCTTAATATTGGTATTACGTATTCGAATTAAAATTAACAAAAAAACATTTTACCATAAAATTTGTTTTTAAAGCTCTTAGATTAACAGACGATAAATTACTTTAAAAATATCTTTCATTTTGGCGTGATTACTATAAAGCAAAATTTGTCCTACACACTCAACATGCCGCCTTCACTTATTATATACTTGCGAAACCCTGCAATGTGTGAAAATTCATACTTCACATCAATTTTTTTATGTGAGAATTACTATTTGCGCGCCATTTGTTTATTAGTTGCCTAGCAATATTACTTTCTTTAATCCCACATTTTTTATAGTAATGTATACGATATTTTCGGACAGAGGGAGTATTATTTTTGGTTGCGGGCATTTTTTAATTAGATGAAGGAAGCTATAGGGGCGCTACCTGAAATGGAAATATTTCACTTATTATTTACGTTACAGCAAAAATGCACGAAAGTTAGTTTAAGAATATCACTTTTGCAGTGTGACAGATTTTACAGCACAACAGTGTATGGTATTTCGAAATTTGTGTTTTGGTTCGTGCTGGATTCAAACCGTTGTCCTATTAATTAGCATACAACATCAATAACCGTTACCCGTTACACTAACAGACACACTATATACAATTGGAAATGGTTGATTTCTTCTTTCTTGAAAAATCGACACATTATAAATTTAAATATATTTCTTTAAATACTACGGTCGATGTTAAAGTTTTCAATCAAATTAGAATTAAATTGGAATTCTTTGCAAATACGAATGAATAAGAAAATACTTAAAAAGCTGACACTTTGAAAAAATATGTTTCATTCTAAATTTGGATTATAGTCAGTGTGCAACATGAACAAAACGAAAATGGTGATTAATTTTTTAATTTTGAATTAAAAAAAAAAATTACGTCAGGCTATAAATAATGATCATGCAATGCTTTTCAAATAACACATTATTACGCAGGATTTATTGACTTTATTTTTATTTTCAGTAAATGATTTATATTTAATTTAATATTAGATATTAGATTCGTTATAACTCGCTCTCACGTCGTCAAAAAGAAGATTTTCTGCAGTCAGAATTATTTATCGAATTTGATCAAAATGTGGATTTTAAGTACATTTATAGATAGGGTATTTCGAGGATTCAAACTGCCGTGGTATCGTTGTAGGTTGGTTGCTTATGGAGAAACGGAACACGGGTTCTATGTATAGATGGGAATTTTGGCTCAGTTTGTGGAACCGGATCAGTGGAGGTCGTTCAGTTTGCTGAGCCGGCTCATTGATCCGGCTCAGTGATCCGGCTCAGTTGTTTCGACCAGTTGTCCGGGTCCGGTCAGTTGTCAGTTCTCCCACCGTTCAACACTGTTGTTGGTTTGCAATATGTAGGTAGAACGTCGCTCAGCAGGTTCTTGCATTATATTGCGAGTGGATTAAATTCGATAAAAACGTCTGAGTATTTGCCGCTTTATTACCTTTATTCTTGTTAATCTTCTTAGTATGAATTCAAGACGTAAATTATGACTTATTTACAAATTCTTCTCTCTCTCTCTCTCTCTCTCTCTCTCTCTCTCTCTCTCTCTCTCTGTCTTCCTCATTATCTTGTTATAAAGAAATAATGAAGTTTAAGAAATACAAATCTATAAAAGTGAATTATCTAACATTTTTCCGGGTTAATACTAAACAAACAATTCACTTTATGTAGATAATAAAAAAAAGGAGGATCTTTTATTAGGAGTTAGGGGAAAATATTCCACCTCCTGGCAGAAAAAAACATAAAAAGGGTATAAAATGTTAAATATGGCATGTTAATTTTAGGGTTGCGTATTCCTTAAAGGACCTAGAGAAAGAAGATGAGAGCGCAAAGGAAAGAGTAAGAAGTGAGGAAGAAGAAAGCAAAAATGAGTCTATTTTTAAAAATAATATTAACCCTCCAGTACCCTCCATCGGTTTGTGAGGCCGACCTGATACTTAACAGCGTGAATTTTACTAGTATTGATTAACTCGCCGTGGCACGGACTTTTATAGTTCCGCCATTTTATTATTATTATTATTATTAGAAAATCAAGGCGCTGAAGACAAGGCTTGTTTTGCTCCCTAAAAGTAATACTATACATAGTGTTCATAAACTTACATGAAACATGTATATCAAAAAATCAACAGAAATTGAAAGAAATAAAGAGAAAAACAAATAAATATGGCGGTTTATAAATGAATGTCTAAAATGTTCTTAAAATTATTGACACTACCAGAGAACTCACTTTATTATACAAAAAAAAATAAATAAAAAAAAAATCGGCCACCTTAGAACCGACCGTCACTACAAAGTACAGTATCTTCTAACAAAATATTATTGAAAAAGTTAATAACTTGTTATAATACGTTGACTAATTTCATGTGTATTTATAACTGACCGTAATCATGGAAACGTACCTACATGTACATCAAAATAGATACAAAATATAAAATGTTGCAAAAATGTATTAACTTTGTATCAAAAAATATCTCAAAAAATGTAGCTGTTACTTGTACCTGCAGTAACTTTTATTAAATAAATTTTTTCGAAATATTTCTCTTTTGCTAAATATTCATGAAACACATACAAGTAAAATCAGTGAACTATCGATTGCAGTGAATGGATCAGTAGGTACTAAAAGTTGCTCAAATAGAGATATTCCCGCCCCAAGCTTAAATATGATTTTTTTTTAAAATCCGTTCTACCATATTTGCTCTACACATGATTACAATACTTCTCTATTTGTGACGATTGATAATAACAAAAAAGTTCGTAAATACTCGCAAAAAAAAAAAAAATCACGCATTCGCAAACAGAAATCAAGGAAATTTCTGTCTTCTCGCTGCTTTTTTCAGAACTATTTAGACGCGCCAATATAATTAAAAACAAAATTCTTAAAAACGGTCAACGAGTCTAGGAGTGCATAGCGAACAAACTTTCATCTTTTACAAATATAGTGTTATTATACATGGGCATCTTTAATGCTCGTGTCAGTACCTTCCCATATTGAAGAAATATTACTTAACTTTTTTGATTTTTATGTTTGTTACACTAAAAAGGGTATTTATAGTTTCGGTCTGTAAGAGTGAGGCGGGTAGTGATGCAGTTTTATTTTTTCCTTCTATTTTAACAGAAAAGAAAGTTTTCCCGCCTACCAGTTAAGCTAGAGTTTTTATATTCTTAATTTTATACTGTAAGAATATTTATTTTTATATTACTAAATATTTCTGATTTTTCGTTTATTTAAATAAATATGTTGTTTTGCATATTTTTGGCTTATGTTTAGCCCTAAACTTGTCCTAACTAATTATATCATTCCCTTTGGAAAAAAAAGATATTTACTAACGTTTAGGGCGTTTATTAGTTTAGAGTAGAATGTAATGAGCTGTTAGTAAATAAATCAAGTAACTACTATCCCGAGCTCCATATCTAATTACAACAATATCAAATTAATAAAGCAACCATCAATCACCTTTATCGAATCTCTCAATTAGGCGGGGGCCTTAGGTCGGGTCGTCTGCAGCAGTGTGTGACAGTGGTCGGACATTGAGTGGGTAAGGTTGTAAGCGGTAAGCGGGCCCAGAGCCGGTCCAGAGCGAGGCGCCAGCCCGGACAGTACATGTCTCTATCGGCGAGCCGCGGGATCTGTTCTCTCTTGTCGCCGCATACAATTACTCGCTTAAGTGGTTGACTTGCCACACACTCACATACCGACAAACATACGTGCTGGATCTGTTGGCCTGTCCTGGCCCTGGATGATACACTTACAATTAGGACTGCTAACACACTCACAGTTTTTGTAACATTTTGGGCATTCAGAAAAAATATTTATAAACATTTACATACATTTAAGGGCAGGCTGTAAAATTTATTAACAATTATATCCAAATAATGCAATATGCTTCAATAAAATTAAATCCTATAAACAATTAGGAACATCTGATTTTTTGTGTCATTCTGAAGAAATGAAACATATGTTAATGTAACAACGTACTGCTAACGCCATAGTCGTGACGGGTGTTAGGGAAACATCTATAATGTTAACCTAGACCAGGCAGGGCGAACCTAAGACACGCGTGACAGTAGTGACACGTGAAAATTTATAGGCACGCTAACGATTTGGAAAGGATTGAAATTATTTTTATTGTAATATATTAAAACGAAGCATATTGCGGAATAATGGGCGAGTTTAGCTACCGTAGCTGCTGAGAATCAACAATTAACCAGATTACTTTGTGATTATAGTCAACTCTCGTCAGTTAGCTAAACTAACAGCAAACAAAATATCATGGATCTGTAAGTCAACATACTCTACAGTTGCGTTCGCTAAATCCGCCAATTATTAATTTAAATAACAAATAAATTATAATAATAACAGTCTAAATTCGACGTTGAAATTATCCAGAGAATATTACCACCTTAAAGAAACGGAAAGAGAAAAGAGCATAAATAAAGTATCTTCAAGAATATTATATAGACAGAGGTTGAAGAAGGAAGAAGTCCTGAAGGCGCAAATAGATGTTTTTTGTACTCCAAAATTTTTAAATAACTAAGAAGATGTCCTGGAAGACGAAGGATGATTACCTGGCTCGGTAACCTAAGGAATTGGTTTGAAGATACATCCACCAGTTGCGCACCCAGGATTTTTTGTTAGGGGGGGAGGGGCGGAAGACAAAATTGTTATGAATAAGGTTCACACTTCTAAATTTCAAGTGATGATCTAAAAAAAGGTCCTCGCTTCGGAAATACAAATTGACGACCTAAAAGAAAGGTCCTCATCTCTATTTTAAAATTTTTCTAGTGTATTTGTGTGATTTTATTTTTATTTCGTTCCTTCTTAGGGGGGCCCGGGCCCCCGGGCACCCCCCCCCCCCGGGTGCGCCACTCACATCCACAGAACTATTTTGAAATGCGACAATGGATAAGACAAGAGAAAAAGATTGGCAACGCCATCACTTGTTACCAATATATACGTAAAGTTTATATTAATGGCACGTGAGCACAAAGAAGTTCACCACCCCGGACATAGACCGATGAAGGTTGAGGACAGTGGAAACCACATATTATTTAGTGCCTCCTACAAAAATAACAATCTGAAATAAAATTAAAAACAATCTACATAAAACAACAATCAACATAAAAATTTGCAGTGAATTTTTATCTTTCGAATAGGATATTTTTTATTTAAAAAAAATGTAAGTGTTGTCACTCATTGACTTAATAATAGTTATCAGGTAACAATTTTCCATATTTTTTAAAAATATTTGTGAGTTTCAAATAGATTTTATATTTAAATAGTTTTGTGTAGAAATAATTCGTCAATATTTTTTTGATATGAATGTATATAGTCAGGAACCTTCATGGAAAAGTACTGAACTTGATGATAAGGCTACTTGGTGTATATGTTTTAAATATACGAAAACTAAATCATTTTGATTGGCCTTTCAAATAGCTTATATATTTAGATGGTTTTGTGTAGAAATTATTCGTCAAAATTTTTTTCGATATGATTGTTTATAGTTAGGAATCTTCATCGAAAAATACTGTATTTAATAATAACAGACTGCTACTTGGTGCATGTGTTCTATACTCTATCTCAGAAAGATTGATAGTAATAAATCTTTTTGACAGGCAGTTACCAGTGGCGTGCACATTTTAAACACATTTAAATTGATTTTTTGTATTTCTATATTACTATTTATCATTTTATTAAACGCACGCCTGTGACCATATTTATCATATCATTAAACGCACCCCTGTGACCAAATTTTTCCTCAAAATTTTAGGGTAACATTTTTATGATCTATTGTGTTTAACCCTAGTTCGTATTCCCATATATGTGCGGCACACTCGGTTGTTTTGAACAATATTTCGTTTCGAACTATTCATATTTTGTGGGCCGCTTCTGTGTGCAAAAACAATAACTTTTTACAAATAATAAATTTTATTACTATCAGTCTTTCTGAGATAGAGTATAGATACATTAATATTAAATTATTTTTACTAAAAATATACCACCAAGTACAGTAACCAGTGTCACAGTCAGAATTTTGGTTTCCTCGTCCCTATTTGATTGCGTTACTGACATTAACTATAAGTAATTTTTACAATAGAACAAAATGAATAGATTCATATTTGTAAAATGCTTTTATGCTTTCTCTTAGGGTTGATTTCTTCCCAAGATTCCCCAAAGAACGGCAATTTTGTTTGTTAACATGCCAGTGTAAATTAGACATGGGTCTAATTACTAAAAACGATTTTGTTGAAATTTTCAAGCCCGACAAAATTGTCATCGATACAATAAGAATTGTTTAATTTTTGGACAACTTGGATCTTGTAAGACTTTAAATATTAAGATTTGGTGCTACCTAGAAGATTCAATTGCCCGGACCATACCGAGCTAATTTGAAGTAATAGTATATTATTATGTGAGCGATTATGACAGCCATTATTCACGAAGATGATGTTTGAGCCCACGAGCCACAGGAGTATGGCGCAAATCATGTGAGTAAATAATGGCCATAATCGCGAATGTAATACTATACTTTTTCCACACCTATTAACACGTTGACTGCCAAGGCAAGATTCAGGATTCTTGTTGCAGAAGTCAATTTGATATAGCCATATTATATTATTAAGTCAATGTACTACAAGTAATCTCGTAGTTGGCGTCTTGGGCAAGAACGCTAACTACGAGAAAATTCGTAATTGGCAGTCAACGTGTTAAACAAATAAATTATACTCAAAATTGATAATTTTAATGGAAGTGAAATAACGTCATCCATGTTGCCTGCTACCACGGCAGTTTTAGCTCCTCCCATTGCCCTTGTCAAATATGATTGGATCAGCGAGAGTGAATTATGGAAATGTAGGTTTGTGATTGGCCGTAAACAGTGAATTATGAAACCATAATTAACTGTAGTTATTTATGGGTACCTACTATTTTCCACGAAAAAGTGCTAATAATTGCAATATAATTAAATAGGTGTGGAAAAACTATATTAACTATATATTTCTTTAAAAAAAAAACAACAACTTTATTATACGATCTAATTTTCAAAAAAATAATAATTTTTGAATTGTAAAGATGAACAGATGAAAGTGGACCACAAGATGAATATCATGAAGATCAGTCACAAATTATTTCCCTTATTTCAGTTTTGGTACTCCTTTTCACTTTTGGCGCCCTTTGCAAAAATGAGACGAATGCCTTACTGGCCGTACCCTCGGCATGGCCCTGATAATTACGATGTCGTTTTTCAAACTTTTTTGTGCATTTTGTCTTATTGATTGACAAACAAGTTAAACATTTTAACAATTCCTTGGCGTTTTCTTTTATGCTATGGTGAAGCCTGTAGGTTAAAATGGCATGACAGGATGTCTGTAACTTCAAAATAGCAGCAGAAGTCGGTACTTATATAATATTGTGGAAATCGTAATGACTCTGGCACATAGAGGCTCAGCTATGTAGTTTGGCATGGCTACTAAATTTCTGAGACATTCTCGTTAACATGAGCTGCGTATTTCTCACTCCGTGTACACTGCGGTGAATAATTCCAGTTTGCAATGTGTACTAAATAAGGTTACATCGATAAAAAAATTGGTGAATTACCTATTGATTGGCCATGCCTTGTCAGCCGATGCCGATTAATTGGCTGCCGATTATCTATAAAGTATATGGAATCTGGTGGCTAGCAGTACATGTATAGTACCTCTGGCTGTATGGTTTGTACGATTGTATGATTTATTGTTATGTACCGGGGGGGGAGGCAAATACTGTCTGCGGCACATATGCGGCCCATGTTTAAAACTTTTATGATTTTATTAACAAAATCAACAAATTAAATAAATAATCTGTGCATGTTAATAGATCTGTGCATGTTACTGTGTAAAAATAAATTTCAATAAACTGAAATTTTTTAATCATAGAATGATTTTTTCCTGACATACACTTGCGTTTTATATGTTCAGATGGAAATACATAAACAAAATATTTTGGAGGATAAACATAACAAACAGAGAATACAAAAAAAAGATAAAAACGGATGTTTGTAAAAACAAAAAATCTTTATTGCCTCATCGTATTAATCTCTTAGCAGAAGCTCTAGCAATTCTGAAAGCACTCGCAATGGCATCAGATACCACCTACCGAAACATAGCCGTCTGCACTGACTCTCCCAGTGTACTACAAGCCCTCAGCAACACCTACTCAAAAGAAACGGTTATACAACAAATTCAAGACCAACTGCACCAGATGACAGCGGAACCAACGAAGACAGTTCACCTCATCTGGGTTCCTGCCCACATTGGCATAGAAGGCAACGAACGTGCCAACACAGCCGCCCGAGATTCCACCTGTCATGAAGATATACTCTACCTACCCCCTAACAAAACCTACATAAGACAGATCATCAAGACGAAACTCCACACGAACAGACTGACTAAGTGGCGCGAAACTACCAACAACAAACTACGAACAGTTAAGGACGACATACAAAACTGGAACTCAGGCACTAACAGACGAGAACAAGTAATAATGACAAGACTCAGAATCGGACACACCAGACACACACACGAACACCTCATGGCAAGACTAGACAACAAAATATGTGAGACATGCAACGAACAACTCACCGTCAACCACATACTAATTAACTGCCAACTCTACACTAACTTACGTACAAACTACAATTTACAACAAGACCTTAAAGACAACTTAAGACTAGACTCAACAATGACTAATAACGTACTGAACTTCTTACAGGCAACCAATATTCAGCATCTAATATAAGTTTAAAATTAATAATGTATCAATAAACTAATTATGTATCAATCATGTAACCTTAGTAATTTCAGACACTAATAGCCAAGCAGCTGAAGTGTCTTAAAATATATATATATAAAAAAAAAAAAAAAATTAATCTCTTAATACAAGTAGTATTACTCAAATTATAATATAAACTGGTGAATATGGAAATTCGGTTAAAACCGGTATTGAATATTTCCAAATTTGTTTTCGTTCTTAAAAAAAAAAAAAACAAAATGTTGTCCCCGTTTCCGTTCTTCAAACAATTCTAATAATATTGTTATTATGTTTTTATTGTCAGTGTGTTAGTATCCTTGATAAAAATTAAATCAAAGAGTCGGGAGTCGATAATTTTTCCGATCTCGACTCCGACTCCCGACTCCGACTCCCGACTCCCTACTCCGACACCGACTTCCCACTCCGACCCCGACTGCCCATCCCTGGTACTAAGTTTTAAGACATTTGTCCTCCTAAGTTTTTAAAAACGTGTTAGAGACAATAATTTTCTTTTCGTACGATAATTGAAGTTAACATACTGCTTAAAACTTGTTCTTTCATTCATCAGAACAAAATTCTAGTACGTTAACAAAACCAAAACAAAGAAAACTAGTTTTTAATTATGCTGCAGTATAATATTTAATTACATATTCATTCAGTAGACAATATTATGTGATTAGAAAATATATTAGGTTGATAACTAAAAAGCTTTTTATAAACCTGCTCTTGCATGTGATGTGAATTGAGTGTGAGCAAGATTTTTTGGAAGTGGTTCACCCATATTCGAAATTAGTTTTTAACTGTTATTCGTGATTGCCCGTTGAATTTATTTTATATCAGATGACCGAAATAAAAGTGATTTTTTTAGTTTGTTTCAAACTCGGACCGATTTTTTATTGTTTTACCGCGAAAGTTAATTTGTTTTTTACAAGGTATCGTAATTAATTTTGATCCCATTCTGTTTTAAAAGTAACTTCAGAAAATGTCCACAAATATTTTAACAAAAAGAGAAAATATTTGTTGACAGAATTAATGAATTAAGGCTATAGAAGTAATAAAATGGTATCAAATAAAAGTTTTACAACCTAATATATACTTAAGTAGTTCAGTTAAGTACTTTAGATTACAACCAAATATAGGGTTGCCGTACGTTCCGTATACTGTCACTATATTTAGGTCTTGTGTCCCGTACAATATTCAACCAGGCCCGCGCCGTACATAAGTGCAAGGTTATGCGCGTGACCAGGTCTCTGGTTTTCACCCGGAGTCTCAGGGTTTCGGGCCAGAGTCTCAGGGCTCCGGGTTTTGCTATAAAATCTCCGGTTTTCTCCGGTTTTGTATAGTTTGGAGGTGAAGACTTGTTTTTCTTTCTCATTAGTTGGATTTTGGAGGTGAGGACGCCTGTTTTTTTTTTTTTTGCTCATGATTTAGATTTTGGAGGTGAGGACCTTTTTTTTGCTCATCACTTATATTTTGGAGGTTGACAAAATTGAAAAATATACTGTAGGGGAGACCGGGGCTGGTTCTAACAATTTTGAAACTAACTTCCATAGCTACCCAACCTCTTGCGTTAGAGACATGATTTTAGACCATGTAATTCATAATTTATAGGACTTTACATAAAGCATATCAAAATGGTTGTTTACGTATTACTTTCTGAATAATAACGGTTTTTTCCAAAGAAACTCACATCTTAAAACTTACCCCAGCCTTGGGGCTAGTTCTAACAGCCCTGGGGTAAGTTTTAACAGGAAGGGTAGTTATAAAATTTCAACTTTTTTCCAAATAATTAAACACCAGTTAATCTACAAAAATCAACATTTATTTTTTTTATAATATATATAATATAATTAACAAAAAGTTATATAAACATCTTCTTTGAAAAAAACAACGGTAATTAACACACAAAAAATAAGAACTCTAGCCTTAATATCCTAACACAGAAATTCTACTCTTTGTAATCGTCGTCCGAATAGCAGTTCGTACATATATATCTCAATAAATCACCTTTAATGCACTTTGCATGAGACCAAGTCTTACATGTGACACAGTCGAAACTGACGAGTCTCGACACGTTTAGCATTGTTTACAAACGCGGCAATCGTGTTTATTTCTTTTCTTTGACCAATAGTTTGGCATGAATCAGCCTGTTAATACCTGCCCCTGTTAGAACCAGACCCGGTCTCCCCTATTTCCATTTTTTTTTTTTTTTCAATCTTAGGGTTTACCTCAACTGAAATCTGGTCATCCTGGTTGTACGGTGTACAAAGGCGCCGAGGCACCAGAGCCGCAAGAACTCCAAGAGAAAGATAGATAATATGCTTTCTCAATTATAAACGGTATTATACGGTATATCCAAGGTTACAGGGAATCCCCAATGTGTAATGTTTATGATAGGCTCGGAATAATGTGTGGCCACACCTCTACCCAACCCAAGTCGGGGAAGTCCCGATTTATATATTGTTTCTTTGGTCGGTCTGTTTATATGTTTTACAGCAGGGGTGTCAAACTCATGTCAGCCTCAGGCCATTTGTATAACAAGTAAAATTCACGCGGCTACACGATATTTATTTATATTATTATTCATTCTGCTTTTCATTTTAATTTAAATAGATAAAAAAGAATAGCAAAATTAAAACATATAATCATAGAAAGTGTTATTTGAAAGCTCTGATTACGAGTATATTATTTAGAATCACGGAGAATCACCGATCTACAGACTATCGCACGGCCTTGGCCAACTGCAACAGTTACTGCCTGACTACTGATTATCCGCCCTTAGTCTTGAGGCCGCGTCCCGCACAGATACTGTCATGAAATATTTTCGTTCAAATAAATTTTTATACTATATAAAACATATAGTATTCATATAGACCAGGAGCTCATGACAGTTTTTGGTCTCCGATTTCATACAGCATGCCTTTTGGAGGAGAGAATATTTACCCTGTGACAACAAAAAAGGGATGGTACTAAACCCCTGCACGCTTTCCGGTCATAGGGAAAATTGCATTTCCACTTAAACACAAAATTTTTGTGCTTTTCTCTGATTTAATATTGCTCGCTCTTTTGTCAAAAGAAAGTTATAACAAATTTAAAGTCTTTTAAATATATGCATGCGATTCGGAGGGTCCCAAAGGGCTCAAACGGTCATGTGATCTTGTAATAAAAAAATATGATTTTCCGCGTTTTCATACAGCATGCCTATAATTAAAAGACTTTAAATTTGTTATAACTTTCTTTTGACAAAAGGGCAAGCAATATTAAATCAGGGAAAAACACAAAAATTTTGTGCAAGCGGAAATGCAATTTTCCCTATGACCGGAAAGCGTGCAGGGGTTTAGTACTATCCCTTTTTTGTTGTCACAGGGTAAATATTCTCTCCTCCAAAAGGCATGCTGTATGAAATCGGAAACTAAAAATGTCATGAGCTCCCGGTCTAATATTTTTAACGCCGACCGGCGTAGCGTAGTGGTAACACATGTGTTCTGCGTTGCTAAAGTCTCGGGTTCAAATCCCGTTCAGGCATGGAATTTTCTGAAAAATAAAAATTGTTCTGGCTAATTGCCGAAGCAGCAAAGGCCAAAAATAAAAAAAATAAATAAATAAAAAAACTATTATAATATAAGAAGTCGTTTTGGGCCACAGAAATGCAAGACAAGGGCCGCCAGTTTGACACCCCTGTTTTACAATTTTGAATGATTTTTATTTTCGTACTTTCGTCTATTTTTTTTTTCCTGTTACTATGTTTAAATCTATATTATAAAATTTATAAATAAAAATAAATTTATAAAATTATTTTTAAAATTATCTTCAACATCGATATACTTTACATGTTCCTATGAGGGAGACATTTGAAAAGCTTAGCTTTAAGATGTCCTCCCGTAACTCCCTAAATATTCATCTAAATGGAAGTATACATATGAATAAAAGATTTATTTCCTCATTTTAAACTATTTTTGGCATACATGATTTTGCTGATAAGTCAATAATAAGGGAGATATATGTAGTTTTTTGTTTTAGGATGTCCCTCCACAACACCTTAAATATTCATCTTAACTGAAAAAATGTCGAATAAAAAAGATTTATTTTATTACTATTAATAATTTTTCTTGTATATATTTTTTTGTTAAGTCAATAATAAGGCAGATATTATAATAAACAGTTTTAACCCCGAAACAACACCCCAGAATAAAAACTTTGTCTTAAAGCCTATGTTATAAATCCTCCTTTGGTACGATAATAGAGTATATCGTACCAAAATTTCGTAAAAATATGTCCAGCCGTTTATGAGTGAATCTCGGACAGACAGACAGTGTCTGTCTGTCTGTCTGTCTGTGATTTTGGTCAGCACCGACTATTCCCTGGTCTTTACCCTTATAAAACCATTTTGTTTTCTGAGCCTCCCCCCCCCCCCCTCCAGGAACAATTCTGGGTACACGCCTGGATCTGATTCCCTGTTTTTTATCTTTTCAATAATATGAAAATGAACGTCTTTTTATCGAACTCTTCAGTTTTGGGAACAAAGTCACTAAAACCCAGGAACTGAGGATGAAAAAAATATTGTTCGTTTTCATTCAGCACAGAAACGCAATATATCGTTTCCCTTTTTTTCGTTGTCTCCTATAATATTCCTCCGAATCCAGTTTTCACCGAAATAAAATACCGGCTTATCAATGTAAAATGTATTCGTAAATACATACAATTTTTTTTTTAATAATATCTAACTTTACATGCATTTAAGCTTATTGAATGAATTAAAAAAAAAAAAATGACAAATTGCTCATCTTTTACTAATTACAATTTTACTTAAAAACTTGTGCATTGACACTTGACGTAACATAAAAAATCATTCATAAAAACTTTCACTTGTCTGGCTAACAAAACACTTAACAAAGAAAAAACTCCTTGCAGGCCTGCAAGGCTTTTAGCGTTCGAGTAGAGATAAGAGGCTACCAGCGTCATACTAATATGTGAATACTGTTTATTTATAGGTTAAACCGGCGCTACAGATGAGCCATATCTGACCGTGTGATTTGATTAAACTCGTGCGATATACAGCGGTTTATAACATATGATAAAATGAATCAGTTACAGAGATATGATGCGTATTTTTAGATTATATTACCAATTATGAGATTGTTGGAATTTTTATGATGAATTTTACTTTGTTTTTATGGAATTTGCGAAATTTTATTAGTTGATTGTAAGAGATAATTTGCATAATTTATAGTAATTTATACTTGTCACTGTGATTTTATTAGGAAGTTATGAGAGGTTAGAAATGTTAAATTAAAATTGTGTAAAATATTTTTAGAAAATGAACATTTTTTAGTGTCATAGCTTTGAAGATCCTTGGTTCATATCTTTTTAAGTTATTTTGATACATCGCGTATTTCTTAATTTATTTTCATATGCTAATAATGTTAATATGCTGGTTATTCTATTCATTAAGAAATACAACAAACACCTTATACAGTGACGGCACGTTAGACAACGCAAGTAAGGGCCAAGCTACAATACACTTCTATTAAACACTAGCTGGAGTACCCGTGCTTTGAACGGTTTTTGTAATTTACATTTTTCATGTAACGTAAATTATACCTAAGATATTTCAATTTAAAATAGAACAGAAAATAATTATTTCTTTATTCTAAACCACTTCTGTATATATTTTTGATGTTAAGTAAATAATAAGTAAGATACTTCGTTTATAGGTAGGGTGACCATCCGTCCCGGTTTTCCGGGATTGTCCCGGTTTCAGGTCAATTGTTCCGGTGTCCCGATAAATGTCTTCGGGACGGTCGATTGTCCCGGTTTTTACAAAATTCTGCATTTGTAAGAAAAGAAATATGGTATTACAACTAGTTAATCTGAGAGGTGAGGACCTTTTTTTTGCTCTTCACTTGGATCTGAAGGGTGAGGACCTTCTTTTTTTCCTGTGTCCCGGTTACACTTCACTGATCACCCTATTTATAGGTAGCCCTTCCCATAGCTTCCCACATATATATCTCATTAAAAGCTGCATTGAACACAGCAGAGCCGGCGCTAGCTCTTTTGACGCCCGGGGCAAACCCGCCAAACTGCGCCATTTTGTTAGAATATGCAGTGACGTACCGAAAAGGGAGGTTCGATGCCCGCAATCTTACTGTGTGTAAAGTTACTGTGTGTAACGTTACTACAAGATAAAATATTATAAAAGTATAATGACTTTCATTCCTGATAGTAACTGACCTTGATAGTAGTGACAAATTTAATTACTATGATCATAGTAACTGAGTTAAAGAATTGGTCTGTTTAAATCGAAAACTTTTGAACCACAAAACCACAAGTCACAAGAAAGTTGTTCATTTATTACAATTTAAAGGAAGATGATTTTTCATAATAAATTTCATAAATAAAAATTAATATGTAATGGTATACAAAATGCACATTTATAGTTATATCTCCGAAACACCGTCTTCAAACAATTCAGAAAATTGAAGAATGGACTTTTTTTGTTATTTATATACAAATATATGCATATATGATGCTTTATATATTTTGCAGAAGTCCAAAAGAAGACTGAATATTATTATGTAATCAATAAATGTGTACATCTTTAAATTCAATTTTGTATTTAATATTTATTTTGTTCTAAATAAAAATAGAAAAACTTAATAAAAACTATATGTATAACGAATATGTATATCTAAGCATTTGTTTTGGCGCCCCTAAAAGCTGGCGCCCTGGGCCTGTGCCCCTATCGCCCCTGCCTTTCACCCCCGCTGGAACACAGAGGAATAGTATCTTTTCCCTTATTCATTTTTGCTGTTACGTAAATGATAAATGAGATATTTCAACTTTATAGATAACACTCCGTTAACTAATCCCCTTGCCCCTAAATAATCTTTTAATTAAATATAATAAGATATTTAAGTTTTTTAATAAACGGTTTCAATCCCGAAATACCGCCCAAGAATAAAAATTTTGAGGTTGCTTATATACCTACATTCAAATCCTAGTACTTTATCATCATACCAAATTATGTGAAAATATTTCCATCCGTTTTTGCGTGAATCTCGGACAGACAGATATTGTCTTTTTTTGCAGATATTGTCGTATAATCACCTGAATCGTTTAAAAACCAAATATGAAGCCAAAAAAAATAAATAAAAAACAGATAGCACCTCCAATTTTATTAATATCAAAGATGTAAATCTTTGAGCACCGATGCCGTTGTTTGTATTAAAACAAGTTAAGAAAAAAAAAGGAGTTAGTTAAAATTTATGGTGCACAGCAACAAAGGATATTTGCGCAAAAAAAATGATTAATGTGTTATCATTTATAAAAATGTATGTATCAAAATTTCATTGAAATAAAATAATCAGAACTTTTAGGAGAACAGGATTTCGTTGGTATTTTTGTATTGTAAATAATATGACAAAACAACTAAATCTGGATAGTTACATTTTGGCATATATGTAAAGTTATTTGAGCTGTGTGTGGGAAATATACTGAGATTTTGAAAAAACTTCATTTGAAAAATACATATTGGACAAAATCGTATCTATATAATTTTCCCCAGTTTGAACAACCTTGCACTTCTGGCGATTTACGTTATTATTCAATTGCATGACACGTAATAACACTTTTTGTTTTAAAAATCAATTGCTGGAAAGTAAAACGTCAATATTCATTAATTAGTTCGATGAAACGAACCATTGGCAGAATTAAAATTCGCTTTCGTGACTCATTATAGAGTATGAAATACACAACCATACATCACTAGTTACGTCTATTCCCAACCATTTATCACGACTTATCACCTTCCAATTATCTGCTAATCAGAAGCAGCTGTCGTCATCATCGCATCGCATCGGATCGCATTGACAAGAAGTGAAAAAACCGGAACTTGGGTATACTTGCATTAGTGAAGAACAAAGGTAGCCCAACGATATATGCAGTGTCGTAACTTGATTATAATGTCTCCTGTGCTAGCTTTTGCTTTTGTGCCTTTTTTTATTCTTTCTTGGAATAATAATAGTAAAACAAATACTACATAACAATAATTGTTTATGCATACTTTTTGTGTACATAAAAAATATACAAGATCATTCACATGTACTTATAAATTAAAATGATTATTTTAATTGCACTTTACCAGAATGCATTTCAAAAAAATCATTGACTACATCATCATAATAGGGGATAGGCATGATTTTAATTTTTTTTAATTATATTCCTCTTGTTGCATATAAACATAAAAAACAGTTTTGCATTTCTTTTTTTTTAATTTGAAGGCTTAAAAAAATCATAAATGTATGTAGAGCGCGAAAACGACGTGTGACGTCATACCCCAACTAAGTGTACTGCGTACAGCCTACACAGTATGTCGTGAACTTATTTGCTTGTATAACTTTTATAGGTTATGTAAAGTTAGAGTGATTTTAATTAAAATAAAGTTTAATTCTATAAAAACAATTTATACATGTTTACCGAATTAAATTTTATATTAAAATATATAAAATATGGAAGATCCAGGCCCCAGTACTTCGAAACATAGTCGAAAATATTGTTTAGTACCGATGTGCAGAAATAGTTCAATTAGAAATTAAAAAAAACAATTTATATCATTACCTGATGGCGTAAAACCGATATTTCAGAAAAAAGTAAACTTTATGTTTGTGAAGACCATTTTAATGTGAGTACATATATTTTATAAATTATTTTAATAATAAATGCGTGAAAAATTGTTTAAAAACAAATATAAAACTCTCGAATAATACAATATACACACGTAAAGATTATGTTTAGTCTGTATCTGTGACGTCAAACCCCAGCAGTCTCAGTCGTATTTACTCGGCAACCTTTGCACCGTGGTCGGCTTATTTCAAATTTACAATATTTTAATTAAAAAATTTGGCTATAATATTAATTAAAATGTGATTTTTGTTTTGTTAGGTGACATAACTAACATTAACATATCAAAAAAATGTAGTTTTAAGGAAATATAAATTTTATGCGTATCCCCTATTACCATTATTATTGATATTGCAAACATTCGAAATTATGGAAAGATTAGATAATTGTTTTTGGCTATCAGTCGTTCTTAAATAATTCTTAATGAAATTTTAACTCGCTGAAACATCTCTCACATGAATCTAGAAACAGGCATAGTGAGAATTATTTGGAGGTTGACTCATTTAATTCATAATTATTAAGGGCCAATCACTAAATTGGTAATTAACGCAATGGGCTGCCTAGGCTCTGGAAAAAAAATTGTAGACCGGCCTTATTTAGAAAAAAGTCATTATCATCACTGGCGCGAAAGCCCGAAGTGAGCCTAGACCTCCTGTTTCCAGGTTTCATGACCATATTTTTAAATCTATGTACATTCAAGAGTAATATGGTCAGTGTTACGTCCATTTTTTAGCGTACACAAAAAAAACGTATACACTATATTTTTTTTTATATTTATTTAATCAAATACATACATACGGGTCGTGCCCAAATTGTACATAGCTACATATATAAATATTAACACATACACATACATACATATATATCAAAATTCATACATAAAAGAAAGAATACAATATAAAAAAATTTAAAAAAATAAAAAATATAATAAAAATAATATATATAATATAATATAATAAATATTGATAAAATATTCCTAAAAAAAAAATAATAATAATAAATTATAAAACAAAAGAACAAAAAATCAATACAACTCAATTTAAATAATAAAAATTTTATAAAAAGAAATAAACAAATAAACTTTGAAACAGTAGAACAAATTTTAAAGAAATATCGATAATAATAAAAATATAAAAAAAAATATTAAGGCACCCGAGAACGATGAAATTACAAATACTCATTTAAAATACTTAGTTTACAAGTAGTACACTCTAAAAAAAGTGTTAAAGGGACTTCGTGGTACACTTTAAAATGAACTTTTTGTGTACCATGAAGTCCCCCGTTTTTCGTGTTAATTATTTACACTTCTTTTTTGGCTAAATTTACCTACCCAGTTCCGTAATTAGGCAAGGGCAACAGGGACACATGCCCAGGGCCCAGAAAAGAAAATATTGGCATAATAATTGTATTTGAGCGAGAACCTTTTTTTAGGTCCTCACCACTTGGATTTTAAAAGTGAGGACTTCACCTAAGCTAGTAACGACAGTATGTAAGTGTAAACGTTACACTAAATTCAATCAAAAAAGAAGTGTAAATAATTAACACGAAAAGCGAGGAACTTCATGGTACACTAAAAGTTCATTTTTTAGTGCACCATGAAGTTCTTTTAATACTAGAAGTGTAATACCAAAAATGAAAATACTTAGTTTAAATTGACACTTCTTTAGGCTTAAAAGTGTTTAGGGTTTCTTAGTTATATCTACAAAACCCTAGACCAGTGTTTCTCAACAGGTGGTCCGCGGACCACCGATGGTCGGCAGAAAAATTTTAGTGGTCCGCGAACGTTTTTCTATGTGTTTTTTTGCAGTTTTTTGTTATTTTTTATGCGCATTTTTTATGTAAATAATTTATATTTCGTTTATTTTCTGTAAACTTTCTGTGATTTTCTACAAATAAAATAAATATATTTAGTAGCACATTAAATATATTTCTTTTCTTGCCAAAAATGAACCAACAATTATTATTAGTGGTCCGCGTTAGCAAATTATATATTTTACTGGTCCGCGGTGTGTTTTTGGTTGAGAAACACTACCCTAGACAGTTCTATGCCCCATTACTACCGCAGGGTCCTAAAGAGTATCTGGCAAAATTTAGTCCAGATCGGTCAAAGGACCTAGGAGTGTATATCGGACAAACAAACAAACAAACAATTTTCCTCTTTTATATATTGCGCTCTACGGCGTCTTTCGATTTCCAATCTCCACTGTTGTCTAACCTAACATTGCTCTTCCCCCTGTCCTTTTCGTGAATCTGTTTTCTGAATTGTTCTACCTACCTTTTTCTTGGTCTTCCCTTTTTTTTCTCCTTCTCAGTGGTCATGTTTAAACAATCGTTTAAATAATATAACCGTGCCATCTGATTGGAATATCGAATTTTTTCGTTTCTCATCTTTTCTCTCCTTGATATTCTAACTGTTCTCAATTATTATATTGATTTTTACAATAAATGATACGTATGTAGCAACCTCTAAATTTTATATAATTTGATAAACACATGAAACATAGATTAAGTAAATTTTAATAGTTCTTTTTACTTTGCAGTCTACTTGTCTTTAGCTTTTTAGTTAAAAAATATCTGAAAGGGAGAAAGAAATGATTGTAAAAGAAACCTAAACAGATTTAACCTAGCCTAGAGGTCAGGGAGATAAAACTATATTTTTAACGATATAAATTTATATACTAATTAAGTCTTAATGTTAAATGTTATCTAAAGCTATTTTGGAAAAATCTTGATTAAAATGTTAATTGTTATATTTCTTTTTTTCTAGATATTAGAATAACTAACTAGACCTACTTTATTTTCTTAAAGGTAAGTGAATTAAGTTTAATTTTCCAGGCTTGATGAATTATTGTTCTTAGGGTAATCAATAGTTGGACACATCAGTAGAACTACAGTAGAACTTCCATATATCGATAATGTAGATCAGTGGTTCCCAACCTTTTTTGTGGTGAGCATCCCTTTGAATGTGAAAATAAGTTCCCGCACCCCCATAAAAAATGTGTTCAGATTTTTTCAGTTGAGTCATACCTATTTATATGTCAAATTGATCAAAAAAGTGAAGAGCAAAAAAAAAAGGAAATCGCATGAATATTTCTTTAAAATTGATCAAATTAATTGATGGAGCATTCAGCGGTTCTTAACCTTAAAAAATCTAGACTATTTAAAATTTAAATAAACTAAATTTTTTATATAAATTTTATAAATTTGTATAAATCGTCTTGCACCCCTCAAAATGCTTTCCCGCATCCCCGGGGGTGCGGGCACCCCCGGTTGGGAACCACTGCTGTAGATCCTCCATAAGTTAATGGTTCCATAAAAATACTGATATTTAGAAATTAACTTTTTCTTTAATAGAAATTACATATTTATATAAAAATGTTTATTCGTATAAACATATGTGCAACGAACCAAATTATGATAAAAAACACAATTAATAAAAAAAAAAAATACATAGGTATTTATTTAACAAATGTATTATACAAAGTACATACTTTGACAACTCATTATGTATACATACATTATTTACATATTTTTTAAAATCCTATTGCTGAACGCAACATTTTGATGTCATTTCTTCATAAAAATGTTTGCACATACAATGGCCACGAAATACAAGTAGCCCAAAAGTTGTGCTACTATTTATGAACTGAATGACTTTTTTATTTCTTTATTAAATGAAATAAGGCTTCTGTATATGACAATATAACATTTGGAATTTTTTTTGGTCTAATTATGGAAGATGATGTCACGCAAATGGCTTCCATTTTCAATTCGCAAGCGCGCGCCCTTTCCAGTAAATTTCCATCCATTGCTCGTATTTCTGTTGGAATGTTTTCCTTCAACTTCTGGATATTTTGGGGTTTAGTTCTGTGAACACAATTCTTTAGGTAGCCCAAAGAAAATAATCTGGAGCGGTTAGATCGGGAGAAATCGCTGGCCAGTTGAAATCGGCATTTCTTAAAATTAATCGTTCTGCAAACATGTCTCTCAGGAGCTGTATAGTATATCTCGCGTTATGGGCAGTCGCTCCATCTTATTGCCACCAAACCTCAGGTGTATCCTGAACAGCTGGACGGACAAAATTCTCTAACATTTCGCGTTACTGGGCCCCAGGCACCGTTACTGCATTACCTCTCTCGTTCTCTAAGAAGTTTGCTCAACACGAGACCTGTTTTCCGGGGTTCGCATGAAACTTGGTCTCCCGACTCGTGGCAAATCAGTCACAGAGCCTTGTTGTTGAATTGGACGGAGTATCGCCGATTTAGAGGGCAGATACCTCACTTGATAAAGACGCATGTATGCTCTCTGTGTGAGCAATATGGACCGCCGATTTTCAAAATAAAATTCTACGATTTTGGTTCTTTGGGTTGTGCTAAATTTCTCTATAACAAATCTCCAAGGGTTGAAATGTTTATCTGAAAGAAAAAAAAAGAAAATTGTTATGACTTTTGGGCCACCCTGAACATCGTCAGGAACATTTTCAGAAAATTGGAAGCGATTAATTTTCTACTAATAATTTAGATTTAAAAATCAAAATTAAATTTAAAAGTTTTTCTTTAATGTAGATTCCTTCAATCAACGAACTTAATGATTAACTATTTATGTAAATAAAAAGTAAATGAAATGTGAGAATACATACGTAATACATTTTTATTTCGATATTCAAAAACAGTATATTATATTTAGATATAACTTAAGCAGTGGCGGCTAGTAGTTATGTGTTATTAAAAGGTTATGTGTGTTCGATGTTTTAATAATTACATTATTAAAATAGTGTTTTATTACTATATTTGATAATAATTTACTCCCTACATTTTCTTAAGTTTATGTCATTGTGTTTTATGTAAGTGGCGAATTTTGGAAAAAAAAAAATAATAATAAATAAATAAATTTTAAAAATGAATGAGAATGAAAATAGCGTGATTTCAATTTTAGAACTGGTCTCCAAAAATAATTGAACCTATGATATAAAAATTAGACTTAAAATTTTAGGACCACCAAGATCGGAATTCATTTTAACGAGTACCGAAGAAAATAAAAAAAAACAATAAAGTTATTTCAAGGAAATTTCATTCAAAATCTTTTTGATAAGTTTTTGCCCTAAAAAACTTTTTGCCCCACCAGAAAATAATGTATGAAACACGAGCCGCCACTGAACTTAAGTCACACAAAACTAACAATCTTAAATAATATTAGTAACAATATATACATCAATTTTTGCTGCAAATTTTTATCTTTTATCATTTATCATAATCAATTATTTTAATTTAATAGACGCTTTCCATTTTAAAATCGCTAGCAGCGACGTCGAACTATTCTGACAAACAGTTGCTTTCCTGATACTGTTTACCTATTAACTGTTCGTAAACGAATCTATATTTATCAGTAACATTTTTGAATACAATGATCTCCTATTTTACAAATTTAATTTCGCGCCCAGTACTTCGCCTTCGTTGAAAATAAAGTTATACATTATACTCCGTCAATGAATTAACAGTAAAAATGAGATATTTGCACACTGTCGCTAGTGTTGCTGATGTCACTTTAGATATCGGCTATTGTAAACACAAAAATTGTTTTAAAAATGTTATCGCTCAATAACTTAATAGCAGGTATAAGCTATTCCAAACGTTTAAGCGGAACTAAATGGAATTTTTATTTTTGTAAGTTGTCACGAATTCACTTTTTGTGATTGGAGTGGGCTTTTGCTAAACAAAATGATCAAAAGCCTCATTTAATCGATAAAAATTATTAGTTTCCAAAATCTAGTTTGGTTTAAACCAGACAGACTATATCAGACAACATTTCTGTATTTTTACAGAGGATATTTGTGGGCTTCAAGTAATTTAGATTTAGTTAGTTTTATGTAGAAATAAGTAAATATTTATTTCAGAATTAAAACCTGATTTGTCAATGTAATACAATTTTGAGATAATTATTTATTATATTCCTGTTTGCAACAGTTGGGAACTTAATTTTTCAACCCACTTATTTTTAAGGTTCCAAATATTGAATTCAAACATGTCATTAAAATTTTAATCAGCAAAAATAGGAAAAATCGATTATTTAAATTTGGACAAATCATGTTTTGCATGAACTTAGTGGACCAATTAAAGTGTAAATGGACGAAACATGGATAAAGTCTGATTTGAATGAATGTTTATTAGCAAAAATAGGTTCACATTATTCTATTGGTTCTTTTTTTATATTATTATTTATTTATCATTTTTTAAACATGCAAGTGACAACATTAATTTTCCTAATAATCACATAAAATTTCTTATTGTAGAACTTCATTAGTTGGAAGATCGGAGAACAATTCTTTGTACTATTTTATAAGTTCATCAATACATTTAAAAAATTAAATAAAAAAAACTTTTGGAAACATTTTTTTTTTTATTTATTTATTTATTTATTTATTTATTTATTTATTTATTTGTTCTTGTTTGCGCGTTTGAGATCGTACAAAACACGTTATTAATTAAATTAATATTTTTATTTTATACATTGAATCAATATCTTCATTTTGAATTTGAACACTTAATGGAATAATACTTAGTACACGTGCTTTTTACGAAAATTCAATCATTCCAGCGGCAATTGTGAACCGAGACAGATTGGCGGCAAAATAGACCACCAGGTACAATAACTATAAATAATTTTCATAATATAACAAAATAGGTACAAACATATTTGTTGCTCAAATATGCGTCGATTGGTTACAAGATGTCATCTATAATGCTATTTGTTTATTTACAATTGCATTACAATTTAATTTGCTAAAAAAAATATCCTATTAAATAGATAAATAGCCGCTGCAAATTTTTTTGTATAGATAGTGACTAGTTACTAATTTTATTTCAGATTGTTGGTTTTATATAACTTGTGAGAATTGTGGTGTTTGACATCCCTTTAAAACTATAACATGATCAGACTTTTTATAATACCAAACTATGATGTTATATTTATCGCCCCCATCGCCTACTAAGGCGCAAATAGCCTTTGTTGCTGTGCGACAAAAATTTTAACTAACTAACCATCGCCTAGTACGGTGCTATATTGCCTCCGTTTACAACCTGTATGGTTTGCAGTCTAATTTGTATTATCAATGAATTACTAATAACGCGAAATTGTTTATTAAGTTTATTCTTGTTAGGTAATATACACTTGAGTACTGCATTTATGTCTACGACCCTGTTGTCCAGGTAATACACAAGGTGTCCGCCGGCGACACGGGCGCAGTCAGTCGAGATCGTTATCTCTCCAAGACAACAGAAAGCTATCCCATGTTTAAGACAGCATCAGCACGCGACCCGACCCGCCTTATAACTTATTGCCACCAATTTGCCAAAATTCGTAATTTGAGCGTATTTCCGGTCTGTACGGTAGGGATGGGTTCTGGGTTTTTGGGTGGGATCTTTGTGATAGGTATGACGTTAATTGTGGGTTTCAGGTGAAAATTTGTTAAATGGTGCTTAAAGGTTACAGTTATTTACACTAGTAGTTATAATTCCTGCAACGAATAAACGGTTTACGTCATTGCTTTAAGAATATAGAGGTTTACAAATTTGCTAACATGTCACAAAAATAACTTCTAATTACAATTCTTTTTGTTGTCAGTAAAATTTATTACAATTATGTCTTAAACTAAATTAATTAGACTAAATTAAGTGGACAGGTATTTCCAAAATGAAATGGCCTCCTTCACTTATTGATTCCAATAATGGTTGACAGTATAACCATACATGCTGAGTTTATGGTTTTGTTAATAGTAGTTGACAGGACCGTAATAATTATTTAAAATAAACGTGTTTTCTTATATGCTATTTAGAATGCATATACTCACATGACATTCCTTCACATTTTTATCAGGCTTAAGACTGGCTATGTTTGAATTATAAATAAAGGCATGCTTAAAAATCGTTTTGTTTTAAAGTCTTTATAGTCTATATTAAATACTACAAATCTGTACAAACAAAAATCATTCTTTTTTTGAACTTGTCAATTTATGGTAATTTAAAATTATTAAAATATTAATCATTATCACTATTATCATTGTTTATATGACTATCAGAGTTTGTGTCACTACTACTGTTATATTAATAATTATTGAAGATTTATTTGGTGGATTTATAAAAAAAATCGTTTCAATTGTCTTTACGAGTTCTACACATTTTTTCCATAAATCACTACTTATTGCACTTGTTTCGTCTTTAATTAATTGTACTACAGTGTCACTTTCTGTCGGTGTTGTATTTTTTCGGCGCACATTACCTTTTAATTGGCTCCATATTAGTTCTATAGGGTTAAACCCTTTAAAACACAATAATATGGCGGTAGCCTTAAAATACTGCAACGTTCTTTTTTGCCATTTCGTCCCCCACAAATATGTTTTTCAACTGTTTCGCCGTGATATTTTTTAATAAATCTGCTTTAGTCTTTTTACTGACATTTTCAACAAATATGTTTTCCTCTTCTAAAATATTTATTATATCAGCTTTTCGTGTTGCTGTAGTTTTTTTTTTTTTTAATTGCCGAGAATGATACGAAGCATTGTCCATTACGATCATCGTATTTTCTGGCACATTGGGCGGAAGTTGAGTTTTGAACCAAAGTTCAAATAATGATGCCGTCATATCTTCGTGATAATCGGCGTTACAATTTTTATTATTCTTAGCTGATATCAAGAGCGCATTCTGAACCCATCCTTGTTCACTTCCAGCATGTAGTATAATAACACGTTTCCCTCTGGAACATGGTGTTTTTAAAACACATTTAGAGAAATTGTCTGATAAACCCTTCTTTGAATATCATGCGTGTCGTACCATGTTTCATCTAAATACACGATGAGTCTACCTTCTTCTCTGTTTTTGTGTAATTGGTTCAAATACTGCGATCTCGCCCTTACTAATCTATCTGATTCCATAATATGTAAACGAAGAATTTCTTCAAAATCAAATGGTCGCCAAAGAGCCATGTTTTTAATGTATGCACGCTATGAACGTTGAAAATTAACTAACAAACAAGTATAACAACCCCTAAAATTTAGAAACAATAGGATTATAAATTTGGAAAATATCCTTAATGGTTTCTAAACTGTTGTAGTTCAATTATACAAGGTGTCTCAAAAGAAATTTTATATTTATTTAGCTTACTGCGTGAACGCAACGTATCCGAGGGGCGCGGGGGTTATGTCAATCGGTAGCCTGGCTCTTGGGAATTCAGTCGCTATGGAGCGTTTCTCGGGAGCAGACCGCGCGTTATGCGTGCGAGAGTTTTACAAAAACGGTGATTCGGCGACTGTAGCGCGTAGAAAATTCTGCAGTATTCGAGGTTTTCGCCACTTAAATGATGCGCCAAGTATTCCTCTCATTCGACATTGGGTTAAAAAGTTTGAAGAGACTGGTACAACGCTGGATAAATCAAAATCCGGGCGACCTAGGTCATCAAGAACGGTAGAAAACGTGGAGAATGTTAATCAGTCTGTTCGTGACGACTCGAACCTTTCAATTCGGAAGCGCGCAAGTTGTTTAAATGTGCATAGATCATCATTACATCGCATTATGCACAAAGACCTAAAGCTGCACCCCTACAAAATTCAATTGGTGGAAGAATTAAAGCCCCAAAATGCCAGTCAGAGGCTTAATTTCGTAAATCAGGTGATTGAGCGATTTTCAACGTTTACCAACATTTTGTTTTCGGATGAAGCTCATTTTCATCTTAATGGCCACGTAAATAAGCAGAACTGCCGCTACTGGAGTGCAACGAATCCGAAACGCAAACATCAGAAACCCCTACATTCGCCTAAAGTGACCGTATGGGCTGCGATGTCGGCGCGAAGAATTATCGGCCCTTACTTTTTTGAAGACGAAAGGAGGCGTGCAGTTACAGTGAATTCAGAGCGTTATGTGGAGATGTTAGACAACTTCTTGGTACCTGAACTGCAAAACTTTCCTGGCTATAACCAAAGAACATGGTTCCAACAGGACGGAGCAACTTCACACACGTCCAATATGTCTCTGCCACGTGTTCGTGAAATTTTCACAGACGAATTGATCTCCCGGAGAGGTGACATAAATTGGCCTCCACGCAGTCCAGATTTTACCCCTATGGACTTTTTCCTATGGGGTTATCTTAAATCTAAAGTTTACGCCAATAAACCGACTTCACTGGCGCATTTGAAAGAAAATATCCGACACGAAATGGCAGCCATCCCTGAGTCCACCTGCCGAGACGTCATAAGTAATTTTACTGTTCGATTAAATGAGTGCCGAGAACGCGAGGGTCTACATTTAGACAATATTATTTTTAAGAAATAAATCCCCAAAAAGTGTATTTTAATAATTAATAAACATTTTTTCTATATACGGCTTACTTTTTTTTTAATCGATCCACTAAATATAAAATTTCTTTTGAGACACCTTGTACATCTATTCTATTTAAATTTAAAATTCCCTTAATATCTTTCATATTCTTTTTACGGCATTAAGTCTCAGGATTACTGCCATTAACCCATTACCACATTGTTAAGCTGCTTAATAAGACCGGCCATTTTATTTTGGAAATAATTGGATAGTATAATCCAATTTAATTCGACCCCGACTATAATTTTTTCAAAAATCAAATTTCATCAATTAATCTATGCACAAGAACTTTCATTTGATTCTAGGAACATATCTTGCATGTTCTACGAGGTAGGGTTGTACATCGAAGGCAAAACATCGATGTTTAACATCGATGTTAACATCGGCGCTTATTATCGATGTTGAAAAAACATCGATGTATCGGAAACATCGATGTTTTATTAATATTAAAAAAAGCTATTTATTTATATTATATAGGTTTTATTTATAATGTAAAGATAAAATATGGAAAAAGTAACATATAATACACAAAAAGCATTTATTAGATTTTGAAATAGAAATATTCCTTTTTAATAGTAATTAATTTCACATTAACATTATTATACCCAATATAATAATCCTAATTTGTACCTACAGTCTTTTCATTTTTGTAATTTGTCATTAGATATTTTTTTATATATTGAAGTTGACTTTTCCTGAACAAACTGATCAAAAGCTTCAATCAATCGGTAAAAGTAACTAGAAATGAAAATCTAGTTCCGCCTAAACCAAAGGAACAGACCTTATTTTTACATTTCTAAAATGAAATATTGGATTTTATTACAATACTAATATAGTAATCTTAATGTTAATTTTATATTATTTAACATAAAAATAACACTGTCATACACAATTATTTTTATACTTTTTTAAGTTGAAATTAAGTCTGTTCCTTTGGTTTAGGCGGAACTAGATTTTCAATTCTAGTTACTTTTACCGATTAATTGAAGCTTTTGATCATTTTGTTCAGGAAAAGCCAACTTCAATATATAAAAAATTAGCTAATGACAACTTACAAAAATCCAGGGATTGGAGGAATAACAACTGGGAAAGTGTCAACAAGACTCAAAAAGAAAAAGTGTGTTAGCGTCGTTGGTCGTTCGCATTGTTAAAATTAGAAGTTTCTTCTTATTTTTTCGTATTCTGCTAACTGCTAAGAAGAATAAGAACTAACACTATTAGTATTGTTATATTACAATAGATGGCGCTTATATTTTGTGTACTAATTTTAATAAAAATTAAATTTTTAAAATTCCAGCGCCTCTAGCGGTAGTTTCTGAATTTCAAAGTTTAAACATCGACATCGGTAGTAGACATCGATGATTTATCGATACTATCGCCAGCTGACCATCGATGGTAAAAACATCGATGTTTTTAAATCAAACATCGATGTTTTCGATACATCGATGTTTTCGATACATCGATGTTTTTTTCCCATCCCTACTACGGGGTATTATCGATTAACACTGTTTTGGAGTTATGACCTTAGATTCAGTTGATTAGATTATTTAAGAAGAAAAAGAATCTGTTCTTAGTTATGCTGATATTATTTTCGACCCTTGGTTTTTAACTTCGGCATTTCAGAAGTCACGTAAATTTTTAATTGTACTTCGTCCTCCCTGATATAAAATTAAGTTCTTTACTTTATCAGAACTAGTGTTTTATTTTAGTTGTTATCAAAGCCTACTAAATTCTTTATTCACCTTAAATTTACAATAGTTCTTACATATTTGGCATAATTTTCTATGGTAAATTCTCGTATTATACAACAGAAAAACACTTTGTAGATTAATGTTAAATGGTCATGCAAGTATGACGTCATTGCGATCAATACTTTCTTCTGTTTTACACTCCACACTTCCCAAATCATTAATTTCAACACTCCAACCAGGCAGAAAACTTAAGCTTTTATAGAATGTAATTTAATATCCATGAAATAACATAACTTAATTTCAACATGATTTTCTGATCTTGTTTTCTAAAGATGATTTTCAAACTTAATTAATGTATTCTTGATAATATATTAAGAACGGGTAAAGATTTTTACCTTTAAAGATTTCCTAGGTATTTATTATGAGACATTTTTGTTCAAAATCGTATTAAAATCAACAAACTTTTGAAACTCTTTTCCGTCCTTTCATCTTACAAGACCTCCCATATGATGTCGCAGATTATACTTTAAAAAAAAAACTTCGTTTGGGTAAAAAAATATATTATTTTTAAATATTTTTAATTTCAAAACAATACACGCACTATCTTATCTATAAATACAAAAAATCCATAACATTATTAGCCATAATTTAACTATGAATTAAAAAAATAATTAATTTTGTCAAAAACACAAAAACTGCCATATTTTTCAAAAATACAATCTAATCAAAAATTCCTCTCGTACGTTTCCGGCTCCAATCAATATACATTACCCATATTTTTTTCAGATTTTTAGTTTAACCCCTTTGGGTAAAAGGGTGCTGGGCAAGAGCATTTTCATCACCATTATGGCTTATATACTGTTAAAAGAAACGAATTTCAAAAAACTATTTATAGTCCCTTAATCTACGTCTTAAGAACTTTCTTTTGATAGCACATAATAAATATTTTTTTTATCAATGACAAAAAATCGAAATTTTTCGAAAAACTTATCTGATCAAAAATTCCTGTTGAACTATTCAGGTACCCATCAATGTTCATTACGGAGATTTTTTTCAAATTTTTAGATCTGCCCCTCTGGGAGATAGGGTGGGGGACAAATGTTTTTGAACACCGTTTCGACGAAATTCTCATAAAAAAATTGATTTTTCAAAAATAAAAATGTGCATGGTGATCGACAAATTAAGAGTTTCATTTGATATGCCATTCAAAATTAAAAAAATATATATATTTTTTTTCTAAATACATACCTAATTGTTTATATTTATCGAGATGTGTTTTTTGATACTCTCAGTATTTTTCCTATATGTGGGTCAAAGAGTTGTATAACCATGGCAAATTTCAACTTTGTATGTTAAGCCGTTTGGCTACAATTTCTACCGTACAGACAAAAACATGAGTGACGTTATAAGGGTTTTTTGGTGGTCATACCTACAAAACCCTAAATAAAGTAATTTTGTGTACAGCAACTTATCAAACAACAATCTTTTATTTTATTTTCTCCATGAAATTGTCGCTACTTTGAACTAATTAACTTCAATTTACAAAATATAAGTACACAATTATAAAATCGTGAAACAAGCACCAAAGAAATGTAAACTTCCTTTAAAATACATCCAACAGTTAAAAATGTGACACTAACACTTAAAACAATTAAAAATCCATACTGTCTTCGATGACACATCATTAAATGATTTTATACCCGTCTCCTGTTACCAGAGACAGTCAATAAAACATCCAATAAGTACTGAGACAATGGTGCAAATATAAAGCCAGGTAGAGTCTTCTGTCATGTCTGGCTGTTTTCGCTGGAAGTCGTAAATTGGATTTTGTCAACAGAAACACAAGGCTCGGTCCATAAACGTCCGTGTGTTGGGAGGCGCTGTTATTTACTGTCTCTGTCTGTCCCCAAGTCAAGGACCTTTCGCCCACGCCAATTGTCTTATTGATTGCTTCCGAATTACAATTCACGACGTGATAATTCATTAAAACATTAAATTATATTCATTTTGTTTTTATTCATATTTATAGACATTTCAGTATCATTTAGGATTCTATGAGTTCTGATAACTTTATATTCAGATACTAGCTGATAACCCGTGCTTCGATACGGGGGGAGCACAGGAGATACGAAGGATTTCTCCCGAATTTCATATCTCTTTGCTAAGGGACTTTCTATCGAATAAAAAATACCAATTTACTCCGTACGGGATGAAATTTAAAAAAACTGTCAAACGTTTTCTAAATAGAAACCTATGTACCAAAATGAAGTGTTATAACACAGGAAATACAAAGGTTTTTAAAATTCACCCCGAATGCATATTCACCCATTTAGGGGTTGATTAGGGTAAACTCGTGAATTTCTGTTTTAAACATTTGTATGGGTAACCTTTGTGAGCAAAAACCAAGCCGATATCTCATTGAGCCTAAGAGATATTGAGGCATCCCTAAATCAAATTTCACCTCTTAAAAATCGAATTTAGAAAAATCTCTTCTGGAGGGAATGTAAGCTCCGAATTACATGTCTTAATATCCATTGGATTTTCCATCGAATAAAAAATACCAGTTTACCGCTTTAGGGATGAAACTTAAAAAAACTGTCAAAATACTTGTTTTGTAAAAGATTTTGAAAAAGGTGTTTTAAAAAAGGCACGTATACGCCAAAGATGAATGTTATAACTCAACAAACAGAAAAAACTACGGGTACTATAATTCATCCCGTTTGGAGTGGATTTCATCGAAATCATGAATTTTTTAAAAATTATTGTGTGGGTGAAATCATATTTGACCCCCTTTTTAGCCCCTTAGAAGTCGACTTTCGAAGAATCTCTTCTTAGTGGGTGCTTACGTCATGGAAGGAATCAACTTTGCGAATTTCATATATCTATGTCAAAGGAACGTTCTATCGAGTAAAAAATATCCATTTACCCCATTAAGGGTGAATTTTAAAACACTGTCATAACCATTTCGGAACATTTTAAAAAGACACCTATTTGCCAAAAAGGAATGTTATAACTCAACAAACACATAAAATACGACGGGATATATAATTCCCCCGAATATAGATTCACCCCTTTACGGATTGATTAGGATAAAATCTTGAAATAAGTTTTTTGATATTTACATAGGTAATCTTTGTAAGCAAAAACCAAGTAGATATCTTATTAGTCCTAAGAGATATTAAGGAATCTTTGAAATCACAATTTACCCTTTTTCAACCTTTAGGGGTGAAATTTAAAAAAACTGTCAAAACCATTTCGAGTAATGTTGCAACTAAACGAACACAGGAAATACGACCTGTACAAGTATTTTAATGTTTTAAAACAAATATTGAAAAGTTCAATATTTGCTAAATTTTCTGTCAGCAGATTGTAAGAAATCTGCTGAATATAATTCGATCATGTAGATTTGATTAATGATTTCAGAATACTAATGTTCATTCAATTGCAGAATTGCATGACAAAATCCCTGTTTGATGTAATTACAACACATATTTTTAGGTCTCTCACCAGCCATTAAAAAAATAGTATAGTATATGTATTGACGTTTGATAGTGGTCAACATTTTTGGATTATACCTATCGTGTGATTAAAAAGGAAAAAAAGCGTTAGTGTAAGCCGTGGATGTGAAAGACAGCAATATAAGGAATTCTAGAGTTTAAAGCAGGGTAGCGCGTGGTTCGTTGGCGCTCTAGGCAAGATTAAATCAGCGCCCCAAGGCATATTATATAAAGTGATGTACTGAAAAAAAGTCCCTTACTTCTAAAATATAAGTGATGACCTAAAAAAAAGGTCCTCACTTCTAAAATACAAGTAATGACCTAAAAAAAGTCCCCACTACAAAAACTACAAAATTACATAACGCTAATTATTTTTACATTAATTTGGCGCCCTTTTCCACTGATCACCTGAGGCAAGCGCCTCACTCTCCTCACCCTCGATCCGGCTCTGGTTTAAAGTCCCTAGATAAAGAAAGTAGTGCAAAGTAGAAATGCCTGGGCCTAAAAGAGTTGCCAACACTACCTACTTGTTTTCAGTAATGAAAAAGGTGGATAAAATAAATGAAATGTGACTCATGCCCACAAATATTATATTGAAAACTAGATTGCACCTGAATACCAATCATATTATACAATTTTATGTGTGTAAGGAATAAATTAATACCATTTATTTTTACTTTGGTAACATGCTATTAATTTATCTGACGGTTAGACAATAATATACAAAAGTATTAGAACATATTAAGTGTAACAATTCCTTTAACCATAATTGCAATCAGAACCAGTGAATGGGATATACCCGGTCCGCAAATTTTATTACCTAAAGTAATACAATTTGTTGTCGAACAGGGGAACCAGTGTTTCCAATCAAACAATGGTTTGGGCTGCTTTCAGTATCAGAGACATTTAGTTAGAGATAATCGATAAAAATCAAAAACTAAAACTGTTTATTACTGTAATTTTTGACAATTTAGCAAGTTTAAAGAATTTTTGTTTAATCTTTACATCAATTAACAATAGAATCAGACTCTGTGTGGATGAAGGCGGTTGTCACATATAGGGCCGTAACTAGTTTTATTTGGGCCCTGGGCAAGACTTTATAATTGGGCCCCCTAAACACTATAATACGATGTCCTAAAAAAAGGTCCTGACTTTTAAAATTCTGGTGATGACCTAAAAACAAGGTCCTCACTTCTAAAATACAAGTGGTGACCTAAATAAAAAATCAGCTGTGGCCACCACAGGACCGACCGCCATTACAAAGTACTTGTATAAAATACATTCTAGCAGCAGAGTAGAAATAACTTGGCCCAATATTTTCTAACAGAGATATTTATCATGACCATGGAAACGTTACATATAAATATGAAAAAATAGATACATAAAAAAAAATTCGAAAAAATTTTCAAAATATTTTTGTTTTATCAAAAAATGTCTGAAATAAAAGTTGTTAGTTATTGCTTTTATAGCAATTTTTGTTAGATAATTTTTTTCGAAATATTGTTTTGTTAAATATTCGCAGAAATCTTAAAATCGACACAAGTAAACTCCCATTTATAGTCAACCGATTTTTACCAAAAGTTTATCAATTCGTGCCATTGATGTTAAAAGCTTAAATATGAATTTTCATAAAAATCCTTTTAGCCGAATTTGCTCTGCACGTGTACACAGACAGACGGACGGACGGACGGAAGGACGGACCGACGGACAGACGAACAGACGGACAGACGAACAGACGGACAGACAGACAGACAGACAGACATCATGCTAAAAATAGTCAAAACGTTATGTAGGGACCTCAATTCGTGGAGATCCATCGAAATCTCGCAATGTCAAAATCGGTATGTTCATAATACGTTCTTTATATATGTTGGCGGTCGGTAAAAAGGTCATCACTCAAATAACAATTATTATGCCAATATTTTCCTTTCTGGGCCCCCCCAAACAAAATTTATTTTTAAGAAAAACTAATCGGTTAAAGTAAAATTTTAATTTGCTGTTTAGCTGTGTAGTATCAAAGGTTAAGTGACTAGAAGACAGATTATTTTTTTCTCGGGCTCGCTGACGTTTTTTTTAATCACACCTTTAGTAGCTAGGCAAATCCAAAATTCGTTTTCTGAAATTTACGGCTTCATATTAATATGCATACTACCACATGGCTAGCACACTTTCAAACTAATACCTTAATAACCAGTCCTTATCACAACTTTGTCTGTTTGACTCCTTTCAAATGTCTAGACAAAAGTACCTATCTAAAATAGACAATAGACAGGTGGTTTTTTATAATATTTATCTCTGTTATAGCCAATGATCCCTTATTGCCATATCTATATATGCTCTTAATATGATAAGATTGTGCACAGTCCACCTCTGTTAATTACCTGCGGCTTGTGTTCCGGCATCGGTGGCGCCTCTTGCCGACCTTTAAAGAATTAACGAGAGTTGCAGATGCATTTGCCAAAATATGTTAAGAACAAAAATTATTGATACTCAGTGGCGTAACTATGGGCCCGCTACTGTCAAAACCGCGGGTAGGGACACAGTATTTACGGGCCCATCAGACCTCTAAATGATGTTTGTTTTTTGTCGCTTTATCTTCTGGAATGTTACTAGTAAGGGGCCAAAAGTACATTTTGCAGGTGCATAAAGTTACGCCGTAGTATTAAATTAGTTAGTTAATTAAATACAGTAACAGGCAGGGTGATTGAATAAAATATACTATATTTCCAGATTTTTTTTTCAATCTTGGGTTTACTGAAATCTGGTCACCCTGGTAACAGGTCAAAGTGGACTTCGAAGACTTCGACTGTTCTTCATGAACTTTCTGGTTCTCATCGATGCCCCAACTGGGATTCGAACCCGGGACCTTTAGAACAAGAAGCATCTCGCTATCTCCTAACTACCGAGGTCGGCCACCCATCCTTAGTTGTTTTTAGTTTCAAATAAACTGGAAACTTTCCAGGACGTCTCAAGCTATACTATAGTTAAAAAGTTAACAAATTATGACCAGTGCCAGTAGGCCGCGGTCTGACTGATCGAGTGCTGTCGATCGTTTGCTGTCAAGTAAATTTCAAACACACGTTAACTAAGGGCATGAGTCGCACTGAACCATCGTTTGCTGTCAAGTAGCATCAAGTTGTTTGTATTTCAAACCGGTTTGAATTTCACTCGACGCTCGAGGCAATAGCACATGCGCATTTAAGCATATACAGTTCATAACCATATATTATTTGACAGTTGGAACGTCAAAAAAAAAAAAAAAAAAACAAAATTACAATATAGAGTAAAATGGACTCGCTAATTAGTATTAACTGTTTGATAGTATTATTTTAGGTTGGAATATGCACTATTTGACAAGTGAGAAACAAATTTACTTGACACTGAATGATCGATAATACTCGACAGTACTTGATCAGTCAGACCAGCTTTAAATTTTTAAATGACGCTACACGACTCGACGCTACGTTACACGACGGCGCTCGATCAGTCAGACTGCTGCCTTACTGGGGCGTACCGAGCGGAAATACGGCCAGAAGTAAAAGAATTGAAGGATGGAAATGACGACAAAGAAAAAGACAAGTCGGATCGAAGTGATGGCCAAAAAAAGAAAAAAAGCCCTGTTGGAGATTAATTTATTTTTTGTATGCAATAATATACATAAGTTTATATTTTGTTTTGTCAGATGACAGATGACAAATGTCAGATGACAGATGATAAATGTCAGATGACAGATGACATTAGTAGTAGTGTGCTATGTAAAAAAGGTAGTAAAGGTAACAGTTTTAACCAAGTTTTTTGTGATATTTTTCTAAATTTTGCATTAATTAATTACAGAATTATTGTCTCAATAAAAGTGTGTTATTTCTTTATAAAATATATTAAACCTGCGCGTATGCGAAATATCACGGGTAGTGACATTTTAAATACGCAAATCGAACAAGCCCACTTCAGTGCCGGGCGCCCCTTCACAAAACAGCGCCCAGGACACATACCATGCTTACCATGCTCTAAATACGCCTCTGGTCTTATTTATATCGATGTACCAATCGATGTGCTTTATTTTCAAATTTTTAATCTTTAGAGTTTCGTAGAATAATACGAATTTCGTGGAAAGAAGATTTATGTAGTTATAATTTTTGAAGTCTCGGAATTTTTGCCTTCATTTGTAAGTAAGGGCCTTCAGACTCATCTCCCGCATTGTTTATGACCATCTGATTAAATGTGTGATTTCTAATGGTATAATACTTTGAGAATTAAAATATAATTTAAGGCGGCGCACAACCCTATAGTCCTCAATAGTTTCTTATACAAAACTAATAATAGGAAATAAACTAAATAACAATCTATATATCAAAATTTGCAGCGAATTTTTATCTATCTAATAGGATATTTTTAATTGTAGAAAAAACTGTTAGGTAGTTGTAAATAAGCAAATTGCATTATAGACGCCATCTTGTAAACCAATCGACGCATATTTGTGTACGATGCGGCAAATTGTACCTAAAGCTTCATTCTACAAATATGGTTCTAGATATTTTGTTGTATTGTGAAAATTACTTATAGTTATTGTACTTGGTAATCTATTTTTGCCGCCCTCTTGAATCTGCAGCGGTTTTCAAAATTGTTGTTACGGGTAAAAAAGATTTATTTTTCGTGAAGAATACGTGTACCAAGTGGCATTGTATTATCTTTAAGTATAATATTTTTCGACGAAGGCTCTAAACTATAAGTAATCAAGTCGAAAAAAAATTGACGTATTATTTGAACATTTCTATACAAAACTATATAAATATAAAATTTATTTGAAACCCACAAATAGATTTAAAAGATTACAGAACAATATCGCTGATGTCTATTTTTAAGATATTGAGCGATAATATTTTGACAATAAATGTTTCTACAATTAAAACTATCATATTAGATAGATACAAATTCGGTGCAAAATTTGATGTATAGGTTGATACTAATTTTATTTTAGATTGTTAGTTTTGTATAAGAAACTAGTAACCTCTGGGGGTTATACGCAGCCTTAAACGTATAACCCCTAAGTATAAAAGCATCAAAGTACAAGTTTTTTATAGTTAACTATACTCTATCTCTGAAATGCTGATAGTAATAAAATTTATTATTTGTAAAAAGTTATTGTTTCTTCACACAGAAGCGGCAAATCAAAAGCGACAACATATGAATAGTTCGAAACGAAATATTGTTAAAAACAACCGAGTGTGCCGCACATATTTTATAGGAATACGAACTAGGCTTAAATACAATAGATCATAAAAATTTTACCCTAAAATTTTAAGGAAAAAATGGTCACAGGGATGTGTTTAATGATATGATAAATATGGTCACAGGCGTGCGTTTAATAAAATGATAAATAGTAATATAGAAATACACAAAACCAATTTAAACGTGTTTAAAATGTGCACGCCACTGATAACTGCCTGACAAAATGATTTATTACTATCAGGCTTTCTGAGATAGCGTATAACAACCTGAAATAAAATAAGTAAGAAGCTATACATCAAATTTTGCAGCGAATTGAAGTTTATCTAATAGCATAGTTTCAATTGTAGAAAAAATTGTAAAATTGTTATCTCTCAACAACTTAATAATAGATATCAGACAACAATTTTCTATAATTTTTAAAATATATTTCTGGATATGAAATAGCTTATAGCAGTGGTCTTCAACCTTCTTACATCTGCGGAACCCTACGGTTTCAATGCTATTTCTTTGGAACCCCAAGGCAAAAAGCTACAATAGGCTGTATTTTTTTAATTTTAAGATAAAACGTTTTAAAATAATAATTTAGATGTTTATTATTGAATTTAGTCTTTATCAAAATTAAACAGACGATTCCGCTTAATTGGGCCACCGCTTAATTGGGGCAGCCGCTTATTTGGGCCAAATCTCAAAGAACAGAAACCAAACCAAGGAACCAACAGTAAATTTATATGTTTAATTGGGACAACATTCCGCTTAATTGGGACAGTCAATTTAAGATCACAGTACATATTATGTTAAACATATTCTCAAGAAAAAATATGTTCAAAGAATTTAATATTACAGCGTTATTTTATGCAGGAAGGAAATGAAGGGAGCCCTACATCCGCACTGAATACCTGTGCTGATAGACTACACTTGACGCATTTTTGCATTGAATTAAATTGTATGTACCTATTTATTATTTTATTTTGCAATTTATTATTATTTTTTCTTAAAAGTTTATATTTTTTGGTTACCTATATGTAATTTATAGTTTTGTCCAAGAGTTTATAAAATAAAATTATTGAAAGAAAAATATGCATTGTTTAATTTTATGTGAAATTCGCTTAATTAGGGCAGCCGCTTAATGCCAAAATGCCTAAGTCCCGATGTGTCCCAATTAAGCGGAATCAACTGTATTTTATAGCAGCATATATTTCTATATTTTTAAATGTGGGTATACTATTTTACTTTTAAATAATGCAATACCTACCTAATATAATATTTAATGCAAATTATAAACAAAAATTGAATCGAATAATTAGCGACATGCTGTTTCGAATCTTATTTATTTATTTATTATAAACATTTATTAGTAATCATTATAAAATCATTATAAAATCAAAGTAATATAGTAATTTATAAACATAAAATCCAATAATACAGTACAAAGTACATATTTAAATGGTAGGTGATATAAGAAGTAAATAATGATCACTACTCAACAAATTTGAACTTATTGTCGAGTAAAATTAGCTGTTTTGTTAATAAATATGACTTACTGATGACGAAGATGGTGATCAAGAAATTTGTAGCACCTTCAGTTATTCAATTTTCAAAATTTATCAACATCATTGTATCCGAGCATAGATCATTAAAAAAAAAACAAAAACAGAATAAAACGATTTAATTAAAGTTGCGGAACCCTTGAAAACATTCACCGGAACCCCAGGGTTCCGCGGAACACAGGTTGGATACCACTGGCTTATAGTTTTGTGTAATGTTCAATAATACATCAACATTTTATGCAAATACGCAATAAATATAAGTAATTTTCACAAAAGAATAAAATAACTAGAAACATATTTGTAGAATGAAGCTTTACCTACAAGTTTCAACATCGTACACAAATATGCGTTGGTTATTTACAATCACATAAAAAGTTTTTTTACAATAAAAAGTATCCTAATACTTAGATAGAAATTCGCTGCAAATTTTGATGCATAGATTATTACTAATTTTATTTCAGATTGTCAGTTTTGTTTAACCGGCAATCTTAAATTCTAAGAACTATACTGTTGTGCCTCCTCTTAACATCTTCTTCGTTCTACCATAGATTAGGTCAGGTTACTTATCCTGTGTCCATCGTGTTTCTCAACCTTTTCTGGCATGTGACCCCACCAGGATGACCAGATTTCAGTTGAGGTAAATCCTAAAATTGAAAAAAAAAATGGAAATACAGTATAATTTTTAATTTTGTCAATCCTAAAATATAAGTGATGAGTAAAAAAAGGTCCTCACACCTCTAAAATACAAGTGAAGAGCGAAAAAAAAACGTCCTCGCTTCCAAAATCTAAGTAATGAGCAAAAACAAAAAGGTCCTCACTTCCAAAATCGAAGTGATGAGCAAAAAAAAAGTCCTCACCTCCAAAATCCAAGCAATAAGCAAAAAAAAGGACTTAACCTCCAAACTACAAAACCAGGGATTTTATAACCAACCCGGAGATTTTATATCAAAACCCGGAGCCCTGAGACTCTGGCCCGAAACCCAGAGACCTGGTCACCCTGGACCCCACTAAATTTTGTAAATATAACTCCCTATACAGGGTGTTTGTTTGAAACGGGGCACCCCGAAAATCTCCTTTATTTGTAAAGATACAAAAAAATCTTCAAAAGAAAAGTTAAACTAGACAAAAAAAGGCCCATCTAAAGGTTACTATAAGAATTCTGAGGCACTTCCTTTTTCACCGGAAATGATGTCAACTTTTGATCTAGCATAGGGAATCGATAATTTTTTCCTAAAAGTACATTAAATCAGCTTTACAATGACATCAAAAAGTCATATTTTTATGTTAACCATTTCAAAATGGCGACCATTTATTTACAAAATAATAATCAACATAAGTTTTACAAAGTTGAACGTAGTAAGCTTTGAAAACAATAAAAAAAGAAACAAAATATCTCTAAAATAAACTGTTATAACTAGTTATTATATGAAATAACATGAAATAACTTAAATTTAAATTTTTCAATTAAATGTTTTATAAATAACAAGAGTTTAATAGTTTATTTTGCTTATTTTTGTTTGAAAAAAAAATTGTATTTATTGGTAGTACTTATGTTGATTATTATTTTGTAAATAAATGGTCGCCATTTTGAAATGGTTAACATAAAAATATGATTTTTTGGTGTCATTGTAAAGTTAATTTAATGTACTTTTAGGAAAAAAATATAAAATTATCGATTCCCTATGCTAGATCAAAAGTTGACATCATTTCCGGTGAAACCGGAAGTGCCTCAGAATTCTTATAGTAACTTTTAGATGGGCCTTTTTGTCTAGTTTAACTTTTGTTCTGAAGATTTTTTGTATCTTTACAAATAAAGGAGATTTTCGGGGTGCCCCGTTTCAAACAAACACCCTGTATATATGGTGTATCAAGATAGAGGGAATATGATTTTTCTCGGATAGGCGAAGTGTGAGCAAGTTGGGGGGGAAAAAATGATAACCAAAATTTATATATAAAAAAAGAAAAATGGTAGTATTGAAATTTTCCGGAATAAACCGGAAGTACAAGATATCAAGGACAATTTCGAATTTTTAAAATGGGGACGTATGTCATATTAGGTATTTTTGGATAGAGTTTTTGAAAAGAAACAGTTTTTACTTAAACATTTTTTTAATAAGTTTTGCGGTTGACAAAAAATTGTGATTTTTTTATATGACGGTTATATGCTCCATAACAACTTGAAAGTAAAGTATTTTTATTTACAAGTGTTCAAAGTGTCTTTCATTTTGATTTAAACACTTTCGTATCCTTACTCTTGAATGATCTGTAGCTCGGAGCATAATAAAAAAAAATTATAATAAAAAATATTGCACTTCCAAGTCATACCTACTTCAAAGTACTTGAAGTAGCTCCAACGCGAACCATTGTCATAAAAACGCATCATTCGACACTTACATTTTATTTGACCTTGATATAGTTTACTTATAGTCGGTTTCTTTGGTTTAAGCGGAACTAGATTTTCAAATCTAGTAATTTTGTCGATTGAATGAATCTTTTTATCATTTCGTTTAGCTAAAGCCTACTTTATAAGCAGTTCACTTTTGTAAGAACAAACTAAGAGGGAATTTTGTTTTCAATAGTTTGCACCTTTGAAGCTGTATGTCATGTTGGTATTAAAAAATGTCACTTTTTTAAAATGTCGATCCATTTGACATATGTCATAATGAATATGTTAATTATAATGATCATAACCTTATCAACCTAAAGTTGGTTTTACAGCGTAAGGAATATTTTTAATTGATATTTAAAGTCAGTAACACACCATAAAAGTAACCAAAATAACCAGATCTAGTGTGTTCTTACAAAAGTGAATAGCTTATACTGCTGTGAATTTATTTTCGCGCTGTAATTAGTAACGATATCTACGAATCATGCCGTTTCTTTCTAATGCTTTGTTTTTTATTAAAATAACAGCTGAACAGCTTATACTCATTATAAATTTAGTTAGGGACAACTTAAGAAAATTTAAATTCCATTTAATTCTGCTTAAACATTTGGAAGAGCCTGTAGTTTAAATTATTTGTCAAAATAAGTGTATTAGATATAATAATAAATAAAATATTTATTTTATTTATGCTATGAAAGGTGATTTTTATGAATATAAATGTTAGATATTTATAAATATGGATAAAATTTATATCTTGCAAGATTGATCCCATTTCTATTATATATTCATGTTTCGCTTTTGTATGACTTCGCGACCCCCTGGTTGAGAAACGCTGTTCTGAATCACGTTGTTTTGGGATTTACGAGTTATACTTAGTTGCTACGACAATTCTTAATTATTTTTGGAAACAAATTTAAGCAATTTAAAAACATCATAACCCTAACATAACCTAACATATCTTATAAAATGGCCGGTAATGGTGATTCGATTCAGGATATTTTGTAGCAGTAAATTCGATGACTAATATATTCCATAATAACAAGATTAAAACCGCCCTTATTAAGAACATATAAATGTATGGGTGGTATATTATTATTTTTTTATTGGACATTAGATTACATTATATTCTATAATTATTTCCCGTTACATTGCGTTGAATCCCTGTAGGTATATTATATACCTATTCTTGTGTTTTTACGCACCCGTTTTACGAATAAATGTATGTTTATAAAATGTTTGCGATGTTCTAGTATGTTATAACATAAGTGGTTGCTTTTAGAAGACACTCTTAACTTTACCGCGGAAGTATGAACCCTATTTAATGCTGTGATAGGGGTGTGTAATAGAATGTCTGCCGTCAGAAGCGTAGCATAAGACATTGAACAGACGAGGCGGTTAGGTCAAAGGACAAGTGTTTTTCTGCTTAAAACTGTACATTTTTTTTTGGCTCTTAAAATTAGTTTATTATGTACGTTCATCAACTTGTCTAGGGAAGAACGAAACATATTGTACATAGTAATAAATGTTAAACTATTAGCTTTTATGAACTGTGTGTATATTCACTAATTTTTTACGTTAATGAAACAATGAATTTGCTACAAAAGGAGTATACTATGAACATGTAAGAAAAGAGTAAATCTCCTGAAGGCATTAAAGCCATTTTTAGGTTTTGTCCTAAGAATCGTAGGTCTCTTTGTGAGATAGAAATTGTAGCCAAACAACTGGGCCTGAGGAGATGAATTTTGGCATGCTTGAAAAGTTCTATACGCACACAAAAAAAAAGACGGGAAAAAATATACTTATATACAACATACATTTAGGTATATATATTTTAATTCTTATTCATTTTATATTATTATTTTGGGTTTGTCAGGTCTTTGCAACCGTCCATTAGTCGCAAACTTCAGCAACCCTTTGAGCCCCGTCATACTAAATATACACAGCTGCATCCGAAACCCTAGCGATATGCAAACGCGGAAATTATGCCAGATGCAGTGCCCGTATAATGCCGAGCAATACTGCCTTCTGCACCCTACATATAAAAGAAGCGGCAGAAGATCTGTAGGCGGGAATGGACTCGATTTCCCTTCGGTAGGAGGTTTTCATATCACCCAAAACACCAACTATCAGGACTACAAGCTTAACTTTGTAACTTGGATACAGCTCTCTAAGCTCGGACATGAGATCCATGTACTTGAACCTCTTTTCCTTTTCATTGAGAGAGACATTCTTCTCAGCAGTACTTGAAAATTCGATCACAAATATCTGTTTGGTCTCGATATCCAGGAGGGTTATGTCCAGCTTAGTGGCTGTCAATAAGCTCGAGGCGGGGAAGGAGTAATTACAATAAATGAGGCACTTCCACTACCGATTCTACGTCTGGAGGGACGTACGGTATAACCCGTATTGGGTCAATACCATAGTCATGTCTAAGATGGTAGTACAGCACGAGGAGAGCAGCATTATGTCGAAACACGTAGCTCGATGCTGCAAGAAATGGACAAGCAGACAGAATATGCATAATGGTTTCAGGATGGTGGTGGCACAACCTACAGAGTGTGGACTTCGCCATTTGAAATATGTGGGTCTTGTACGCCATAGTATTTATAACACTATCCTGACACGCAGACACTTCGGAAGACAAAATTATTTAAATTATTCTTATTTCTAAAAAAGTAATGATCTAAAAAAAAGGTCCTCTTTTCTGAAATACAAGCTATGAACTAAAAAAAGTCCTCACTTGTGAAATATACATGTGATGAAAAAAAAGGTCCTCACTTCTGAAATACAAGTGATGACCTAAAAAAAAAGGTCCTCACTTCTGAAATACAAGTGATGTCCGGTCCATTTTATAATTTTTACGTAGATGTAAAAAAAAGACAAACATTTAGAGTTCGGCCGCCCCGTGGAAGCGAGTGTGAATACGTTGAGTTAGCGCTGCGTTTTCGGAGCAGGATTATAATAATTCGAGAATATTGCAATAAAAATTTTATATATTTTTTCGTATTTAATGTTTGTAGATATCGTATTGTAATTTTTTTAATGCAATGTACTCCTTTGTGTTGTACGTTTTTCAGTAAATGTTTAAAATTGTATGTTTTTTTAGCCTATAGAAGCGTTTTTTTATGGAGCGGCCCGAGCCACAGGATCGCCACGGGCCCGCCACAGGATCGCCACGGGCCCGCCACACGCCGAATATTACTGACGGTGGCCCTGCCTATAGTTGACAAGGGCTCGTAATATTGTAATTTTTAGGGATTGAGAATTTTTACATAATTTTAATAAATAATATACAACTTATCAAAAACTTGTCGCTATCATTAATTCCCTTCAAAATACCACCATGCGATGATATATTTAACACTCCCCAAAAATTTGAACTGAAGTACAATTAAGAAATAAGCAACCCTCTATTTTCTTACTAATTATGACATTAAGTTCATTTATTGTAGAGGTGTGCCTCGGTTAGACCCGTAGGGTTCTCTACTCTTTGCCCTAATTCATTGCGGAAGTGTGGCGGTCACCGCGGCCAATGCAAGGGATGATCTATAATCGTTGCGAGGGTTGACCCTTAATATCGCATTATCACGCAATGCGTGAGAGTAGGGTGGAAATATGGTGGATTGTGACGCCATTTTGAATCTTTTTAATATAATAAGAATATCTGAGTTTATAAACAAAGAAGAAAATAAATAAGGTTCTGTTTGACACATACAAAACTATAATGCTGTTTTTTTAATTTAATTGTAGTAATTGTACAAATTACAAAATTTTGGAAGTGAGGACCTTTTTGTTTTTGCTCATCACTTAGATTTTGGAAGTGAGGACGTTTTTGTTTCGCTCTTCACTTGGATTTTAGAGGTGTGAGGACCTTTTCTTTACTCATCACTTATATTTTGGGAGTGACAAAATTAAAAATTATACATAAAATATACATTATTATATATAAAATATTGCAATAAGGACAAAACGTGAATGTTGAGATTGAACCGGACAGCATAATTTTTGTTGAATAATCTAGCATCATAAAACTTTATTTTAAAAAAAAATTATATTATTTTCTATCAAAATGGTCCCAGGTCCCATAAGTTCATAATTTTTTTCGTAAACTGTAAAAGATATTTAAAAAAAATATATATAAGTAAAAGTTGTTTCTTTTTAAAAGCTCTATCCAAAGATAATCAACTCGATACACATAAAATTTAAAAAATTAAAGTTTTTGATATCTTGTAATTCCAATTTGTTCAATTCAATACTGCTATTCGATTTTTGGGTTAGACTTTGGTGATCAATATTTTTTCTCAACTTGCTCGTAACACATTGCAACAGGGGCACATGTCCAGGGCCCAGAAAGGAAAATATTGGCATAATAATTATAGTATTTGAGTGAGGACTTTTTTAGGTCAATATTTTTGTATTTTAGAAGTGATGCCCTTTTTTTAGGATTCACTTGTATTAGAGCTCGTTCAACTGAACTCCATCACAGGCGGATGTTACCGAAGAAACCAAATTTCTTCCATTACTTTATCAACAGTTAGTTTAACACATTTCAGTGGCGTCACTTACTTTGGTTTGTTTTTGACTACGCGTATTGTGCGATGTTGTTTGTTTCTTTCCGTTATTATTATTTATTTCTTGTACGTTTCAAGGTATACCGTGTACTAAAATGAGTAAAAATATATTTGAAATACATGTGTTTCGTTTCCACAACAATTGTTTAAAACCCTTATGTACGTCAATGTGATCAGCTGTTTTCTCGAGTAAAATTGATGACGTAATTTATGATACCGTGTGCTGAAGTTAAGTTGAACGAGCTCTATATAGTGTTTAGGGGGGCCCAATTATAAAATCTTGCCCAGGGCTCGAAAGCTAGTTACCTTCATCATTAATATCATTGTATGATAAAACCACTCTGTATTTTTAAAAACTAATATTTATGTTCAAGGGCGGATTTTATGAAAGAGCAAATGGGCAATTCCCCCAAGAAAAACTAATTGTTTTATACAGGGTGTTAGGTAAATGTCCGGCATAATTTTAAAGGCAGCATGATGACGTAGAATGCAATCGATTTTTCCTTTGCCAATTTTCTTTAAAATGTTAATTTCGTCCAAAAATAAAAAACAAAAAGATGCCTCAAATTTTGAAAACCACTGACTTTTTTTAATTTTTCATATTAATCCTATTCTTCATAATTAAAGTTGTGTAGTTACCATTTTCATTTAATAGCCCTGACCTAGGGCAATCCATATCGTTCACAAATCGACAAAGAAAGGAAATTGAGAGACATATTACTGCAGGTTTGAAAAAATTCTGGGGATTGAAAAAAGTGATGAAGGCACCCATAACATTTAAAAGCAAGGTGTTCAGCAACTCCTGTATAATTTCCTACCTTACTTATGGATGTCAAACTTGGTCTCCGTCTCAAAAAAATTATGGAAAACTGGCAGTTGCTCAGAGGAGAATGGAAAGATCCATAACTACGAGTAAAACTGCCAGACAAAATACCAAATAGAGAAATCCGTAAAAAAACTAGAGTCAGAGATATTACAGACTGCTGTAGAACGTTAAAATGGAGGTGGGCAGGGCACTTGGCGCGACTAAATGACAACAGATGAACATTTGACGAGATCTCGAGGGAGACAAAAGATAAGATGGAGAGACGACATTATTAAAACAGCCGGAGATGTCTGGCCCAGGATCGCTCAAGACAGGATAGAATGGAAGGACATGGGGGAGGCTTTGCCCAGAGATTTGGATAGTTTTAGGCTAACAGTATTTACAATTATGTTTAGTTAGTACGGTAGCTATTACTGTGACACAATAATAAATGAAAATCTAAATATGGATAAAAGTAAAGATATAGTTTTACGTATTTTAGGTAATACAAGTAAAAATAGGAATATTGAACTCGTATACAAAAAAATTTAACTAACCTTAATCAAATTCAAATAATGTTTTATATGTGTGATTTCGACCACAAAACTGTATAGTTAGTTGGAATATTTCACGCACTGCATCAATGGCTATTTGCCATATAAACTCTTATTCTTTACTTTTAGAACAGCAATAGAGTTAAGGAAAAGAAACTTCGAAATTCGGAAAACCGACGAGCAAAAAAGGGTGTTTCGAGAAATTTGGCTAGCAAAAAGAAACTGTTCCTGCAAATATCAAAAACCTGCCATATTTAGATATCCAATGAACCAGATCTAGCTCAAGAAACAATTTTGCGGACCCTTAACATAGGGTTTGAAAGTTTAAACTGCTTAAGATACTGACAAAAACTGGAATCTTCTACTATAGGCTGGATGTAAAAACAATGGTCTCTGCATCTTTAAATAAATTTCTTAATTCATAGACAAGTGTAACGAAAACATCAAACCCTACTTAACCAATACTTCTCTCATGACTCATAAAATTCTTTTTATCCTTCCAAAAATTTCAGCAATTTTCCAAAAATAGAAACTACTTGAAAAAGTAATTTGTCAAACAATAGCCATTGACGCAGGCGCCAGTATTTACTACATTCATTGATCCCTCGGTGTTGTACCTTTAGTTACGGATGTCAGACAGTACAGGTTTACCCCACACAGGTAAATGGGTAGAGACAGGTAAATTAGTCTGGAAGTTACAGTTTAGACATTTACTTCCGTTAAGGAGTTTGTTTTGTCAAGAGATATGATGAAGTGATATGACAAGCTGGTATCTTACCTTTGAGGGTAGCTGTTATAGTTATCATTTTACAGAGAGATAAATTGTGTGTACGATAGTGTTATTGTTTGCCTTAAGATACAGTTAACATCGCAATAGTAATTGTTACGATTACTGCCTGGAAATAATAATAATAATAATAATAATAATAGACTTTATTTCGGCGAAGTTTCAGCTATTGCTGGTCTTCCAACTTAACCTTAAAATATGTACATAATACAAAATACAAAATTCAATTATTTAGAAATTATTTAATATACAGAAAGCAATATAGGTAAAGATATATAAAATAATTTAAAAATACTGTCAGATGAGAATCATTGATGAATAAAACTTGGTTTACTATACATTTACAAAATTTACACTCATAAAGAAACTTTACACTATTAGACGAAATTAATCAGTTACCATTTAAGTTTTTACAACTAAGAAAGATTTTTTTTTAACCCTTTACTGCATGAATTTTTATTTTTATGAAAAAATAATAATTAAAGTAATAATTTAGGGTTTGTGCCATGCATGGAACATTAGGATTCTACATTATGTTACAAAAGAAAATGATTCCTTATTATTTGTTCGTCAATTGCTAGGTGTTCTTCATTAGGGATTAAAAGCAGTCGCCCTCGAATTTTTGAAAGAAAAGGTCGTATCTTCTAGTTGTCCTTTCTCAATAAATTCAGAATTATCGTTGAAGTGCAAATTCCGCTTGATATCCTCAAATCTATTGCAGCCCATTACTTGAGATACTGCAGGATCCATTGCTGTGTATGTGGCATATATGAACATTTATGAAGTAACGTTCTGATTCAGTTTTAAAACTAAAATAAAAAATAAAAATCTGAATGTGCTATATATGGCACACTATGCGGTAAAGGGTAAACAAACTGTTTTATTGCTTTTCAAAATGTTCGCCTTTAAGATTTATATACTTTTGCGTGCGTTCAAACCAATTCTCGAAATATTTTTTCCACTCTGAAGTTGGTAGCTCAAAAACATGGTTTTCGAAGGTTTCAACAGCTTCTTGTGGTGATGAAAAGCGCTGTCCACGTTTTTTTTTTTTTTTTTTGTCATTGAGGAACAAAAAAAGTCGTTAGGGGATAAATCAGATGAATACGGGCAATGAGACATTAATTCGATGTTTTTCTCCTTCAAATAATCAATTGTTTGACGTGCTATGTGGGAGCTTGCATTGTCATGATGAAAAATGATGCAACGTTTTTGGTTGTTTTTCCTGATTTTGTCGATGACTTCTAGCAAACAAATTGTTGTATACCATTCAGCATTAATTGTTCTCTGATCCTCTAAAGGAATGGTTTCAACATGTCCAGTACAACTGAAAAAACAAGCGATCGTTTTCTTGGAAGTGCTTCTGGAACGAACAACTTTTGTGGGTTTCGATTCATCTTGGAAGGCCCAAACAGTGGATCGTTCCTTAGTTTCCGGTTCATATGAATAAAATCAAGTTTCGTCACCTGTAATGACGTTGTATACGGATTTTGCAGTGCCCTGGTTGAATATTTTTAGCATTCACTTACACCAATCAACATGAGCCTTTTTTTGAGTTTCGGTCAAATTATGCGGCTTACATCGGGAACAGATCTTTTTCAGAGCTAAATGTTCATGCGAAATCGAATGTATTGCAGTCTCCGATATGCAAAGGATGCCTCTATCTCACGGTAAGTCACATGCCGATCTTCTTCAATCATTTTGCGCACAGCATGGATGATTTTTTGAATCACAACCGATTTTGATCGACCTTCACGAGATTCGTCACTGACGGATGCACGACCACGACGAAATTCTACAAACCAATTGTTTAGTTTAGTTTAGTTTAGTTTTATTCTTGTCTTTTATGTACATAAATATTACATAGTAACAATGTACAACAATAATAAAGAAAGTCAATACATAATAGTACAAGAAAATATATATAACATTAGAGACATGGACAGTGAAATAAAAAATAATAAATAAATAAACAGTAATAAACAATAAATAAGGTAAGTTAAAATAAGTTTTCTCATCCCGGCTTCCCTTTTCGATCTTCTTCATTCTTTCTTCCAGTTCTCTCGCCCATCTTTCTCCCTTGTCTTCCTCATTTATCATTTCCTTTATCTCTTATTTCCAGACTACCATCTCTTTGCACCTCTTAGCTAAATGCTCCAAGGTTTCCTCTTCTTCCTTGCACTTTCTGCAAAGCTTAACCTCTGGCTTTGCCCAGTACCTATTGTTCCTCTCGTCGTTGTCGCATCTTAGCTTCGCTATCCTCCTGACTCTACCCCCTGATCTTCCTCTTTTTCCCTTCAAGTATCTCAGTAGTCCTCTAACTACACCCTGAATATAACAATATTAAATATTTCTTTGAAGTAACGAATTCAGAGGTTTTCGACCATTTCTAGAAATGTGTTTTCTATTTCTACCCACTAATCAAATCAAATCATGCTACGATCCAATCTGATCTGAATATTACGGCAGCCTGCAGTTATCTGGGAATATTAAGATATCCCCCCTATATTTATCGACATCAATTAATGCAAATCCTCTAATAGATATGTGAGCATTAAGATTACCTGTCAAAATACGACATGAAACTTATAAAAATTCTTCTATAGATTTAGGAAACTACGAAATAAATATGCTATTAAGATGATAATATGAGAAAATAAATGATAAGTTAAATATTTCGAATTCTAAACGAATATATTCATCATTTTTTCTTCATTTTAAATGTTAGACCACGTAATCTTTATTGCTAATAATTTTAGTATTGTTTAAATGTATTTTTTGAAAAAAGTTACATTCTTGAAATGTAAAATTAGAACGTTTTTGATAAGGTGTTAATTAACGTTTGAAAACAAAAGTTTTTTGGAAACAATTGAGTTTTGTACAATGTAGATTTTTGTCAAAAAAATTTCTAATAAATTATGTTGCAAGAAACTAAGTTTTATATAATACTAACTGAGGAACTTCTTACGTTTTTTTGTGTTATACATTTCTGCTGCAAAATAAATAAGCGAATGCTACAATTTTATATAGCACTCTCCATAGCTCTCCGATTATGAATCTTATTTAAAATAAAAAAGAATCTTTTCTTATTCTAAAGAATTACCGACCGCCAACATATGTATATAAGCGAGGTATTGTGATCATACCGATTTTGACATTTCGAGATTTCGATGGATCTCCACGAATTGAGGTCCCTACTTAACGTTTTGACTATTTTTAGCATAATGTCTGTCGGTCTGTCTGTTTCAGTGTTGCCAGATTTATAATAGTTACACTAGATTCCCAATAATTTCAATATATTCACCACTGAATTTTTGATTATAATAAATAAACACAAAATAAAACCATGAATTTCAATTTTGATATTTTTGAAACTTTTTGATATTTTACCGCCAAAATATGAAAGACGACTCTCGGGGAATACCCTAATTACTTGCTATGTGTTTGTACCGGGTTTGTAAGTTCACCGACGTTGCGACGTTAGTAGTGGTTAAAAGCGTGTGAAATGATTTGATTCAGGGCAATACATCGGAGGGTGATCAACAACAGAATCCCTCGGTGGACCCATGGACACCTCCTTCGAGGTGAAGAGCCTCTTAATTGTATAACAAAGATTTGTCTGTACTATACATCATAACTCATTGTGTATATAGTTCGAGGATGTCAGGGAGAGGTTAAGCTTGTGCTATGACATGTCAGTTGCTTTAGGGGACGACTAGGTATTCATGAACAGGCTGATACTCTTCCTGAGAGAATCGAACTTACTGTTTTTTGTATGTTTATCTTAAGTTTTTTATCTTATTTTAATGTGTTTTATTATTAGACTGTGATATTTTATGGTAATTGGTCACTTTACAGCGTCTTACCATGACCCTACTTTTGTTCAATTTTTCGAACAGACTTTTTATCTTATTTATTTGTGTTTGTCCGTGCAAGGTTTTTTAATTGAGTATGTATAAGATTTTATTTATTTATTGCTTCATTTATTGATTTTAATCTTCACCTTAGTCATTTAGATGGGCTGTGTTAGGCACAAATAGATATTGTTGCTGTGCGCCAAAAAAATTAACTAACTATAACAGGATCCCCCGTCTAGACGTCTCTTTCGAACATTATTAAGATGATCTTGCACAGTTTATGTAAGGAAATCAATGCATTTGTAAATAATTCACAAAGAGTAAAAAAAAGAAAATTATGTGAAGTGTGAATTTTCACTCATTTCAGGGTTTCACAGGTATTTAGTAAGTGAATGATGATTATTTAGGATGCCAAACAAATTATTTGTTAACTTTAATTCGAATGCCTAATACCATTTTCCAGGTTTCTAAATATGTGCAGTATTTTTTTTATATGGCAAGGTTCATTAATATTTTGAAAATTGCGCCTATGGCTTCCATTGGTTGTTTTAAGTCAAACCCTCTGATTTCGTATACATTGTAACATAGAATTAAATTATTATTTCAACAATTCCCACTGGTTATTAAATTTACGCTTTTAAAAATTAAATGCAATATTTGCCAAAATATAACTAAAATTTTTACAATAATTTAAACAAAATAAAAATGAAAAAATAAAATTGTCACTAGCCCGGAAGCGAACACTAGTTTGCAATTTAGGAAGCGAGAAGGCTAACCATTAGACTATGAAAGCTTACTGGTTTACTGTGTTACATAACGTATTAAATATTTTACATCGTCAACACACAAAAACAAAAAGTTATTTTCTGAAAACATAATTTGATCAAAAATTCCTGTTGTACTATTCCGGTTCACACCAATGTACATTACTTAGAATTTTTTCTTAGGATTTTTAGTTTAAACCATCTGGGATACAGTGTGTGGGACAAAAATATTTTTGCACAATTTTGGCAAAAATCGCGTCATAATAATTTTGCAAAAATAAAATTGTGATCGTTAATCCACGTACTAAGGGTTTACATTTGATACCCTAATCAGAATTTAAAAAAAAACTTTTTTCGAGAAGCACATTCCTTTTTCCTATGTGCGTGTCAAAGAGTTGTATAAGCATGCCATATTTCAACTCTCTAGGTTTAGCCGTTTGGCTAAAATTTTTACCGAACAGGTAGACTGATAGACAGACGACAAAATGACGGTATAAGTGTTTTTTGGTCATACCTACAAAACCCTAAAAATCAAATGGAAATATTAAAACTGACAAAACAAACGATATATTTTCATTCGGTGTTTTCTCATCTGAGTGAACCTTGTTAGGGTTGCAGTTTTGTTGGTAGTCACGAAAAATAATGGAAATGAAATAGTTAAAATAATAGTGTAACTTTTCGATTTAATAACTGCACATAAAAAATATTGAAATAAGACTGAAAGACTGTCAAATTTTATGCAACCTAACAAAAAAATATCATGGCCTACTCAGATGAGGAAATATAGGGAATTGATTATACATACTAAAAGTAATAAAATTTCGTGTGCTCAGTTTTTACCCACACTATTCAGTTAATCATGATCAAACAAAATATATGCAAAGATCATAAATTATTCGTTGTTTCAGCTGAATTACTTTTTATGAATTATTTACAGTCAATTATTATCTTACGTAAACAGATCCTCTGCACTCTTTATCCAGCCTTTAGTACTGTAACTAAAAACTTGTATAAGCTTTTATCGTAAGCGAAAGTTTCTTGTTAATTTCTGTTAACTATTGGAATTCGTACTAATATTTACCACAAGGAAAATTAAACCTACATAACCATTACAAATTTCCATTAAATTTTCTTCTTCTTCATCAGTTTAACTAATTTGAGATAACTAACGAATTTAATCAAATATTATGCAACGTAATTAGATATACTAATTAACAGTTGAGATTGCGAGGAGAGGGAGGAGTTGTATATTACTACAGCTACAGCTGGTAGTTAATTGTGTAACTGTGGTGATAATTACATGCTAATAGTACATAGGTCGTAGTCCGTGAATGAACATTCTTTGTTATTTACACTTTTAATTAAACTAGAAATAAAATTTTTCACATTAGTTCACATTATAAGCAATACACATATTAGGTACTAGCAGAGGCGGATCTACATACGGGCTAATAGGGCTTAAGCCCTGGGCCCCAAATCCGCAAGGGGCCCCCAACCTCTCGGACATATACCTTTTTTTTTTTTGCTCTTCACTTGATTTGGTAGGTAAGGACCTTTTTTTTTGATCTTCACTTAGATTTGGTAGGTGAGGACCTTTTTTTTGCTCTTCACTTGATTTGGTAGATGAGGACCTTTTTTTTTTGCTCTTCACTTAGATTTGGGGGGTGAGGACCTTTTTTTTGTTGCTCTTCACTTAGATTTGAGAGGTGACGAACTTTTTTTTTTTTTGCTCTTCACTTCATAAAAATATTCAACATAAGTGGAGAGCATTGTAGGGCCCCTTGCCATAAAATGATAAGCAGTGACGGAACTTTAAATATCCCGAAGGGTTTCTTGACATTTTTTTATAAACAGAAAAGGGGAAGAGAGTATATTTTACATTTTTTATATATTTTTCCCCTAAATAAGCTCAAGTGATTTTGATTACCAATTCACGGACCACAAAAAATAAGGTTGCGGGCCATATGCGGCCCGCGTGCCCTCGAATTTTGTTTCGGCCTTCCCCAAGACAAAACCCTGGCTGCGCCACTGCAACTGCTACTTTGTTTTGGTTTATAAATGAGGAGGTACTAAACAAAACCATCTTGATCACAGTCCGAAAATGTCATTGAAGATGAACATTTTCGGCGACATCTTATATTATAACTTGTGTGCTACGTAATTAATATTTTGTAAACCTCTTTAGTTTATTCATTTACTATTTATTTATTTATTTCTTATTTATTTATTTATTTCTTATTTATTTATTTATTTATATTTTAACTACTGACTAATTTTATTTATTTTTTATTATTTGACATTATGACTTTTGACTAATTTCTATATTTTACTATCTCACAATGACCGTTCATTTTAGATCAGCTCTGATGAAGAAATAAAATATTTCGAAACTGGTCAGCTAGATCTAGTTGTATCATTTATGTTCGCAACCCGTACAACCTTCTCCACATATATAAATTGCTATCATGAATCAATGATTTAAACTAAAATTGATCTATGGTTCTATTTTATATTATTAAATTTATAATAAAGTCACATACAGATAATTTATTGAAAATACCCAGGTAATAAAATTATATAAATTTTTAAAATAATATTTCTTTATTTTTGTTGATATTCTTGTTTCTGAACAATTTTTGTGAGGTGCATGTGCACTCAACCCCTTCTTCGGCACGCCACTGAACATTTTAATAAAAGGCCGCAGTTGCCCCGGCCGCCAAAAGATCAAGCGCCGACTCTGCCTGTAATGCATTTAACAGTTCTACCTATAGTTCTATATACACAAATTTCAATTATTAAATTAGATTGTAGCAGCCAGCGAGGATGTATATACACCCTTGCACCAGTGGTCACATAATGTATCTAGATAGATTATTATTCAGAAAGTTGTGAATTCTGTGAATCTCATGATGATTTTTTATAGTTTTTGTCTAATGACCATTATATTCGAAGTAAATAGTCATGTGTCTCTCAATAAAATATATGGTGCAATAAAAGCCAATACATCCAAAACCTTTAAAACCGAATCACCACCAAAAAATCCTCATAAATAATCTCCGATCCATTGAAAATCTATTTTCGTCGATTCAAGTACAGGATGGACTAATTCCGTCCACACACGGACACGTACTTATAGGAGTGAGACAGACAGATGTGAAGTGTTGTGATGCAGACGAAGAAGCGCGACGGCGGTACTGAAAGAAGCGGCCAGCGACGCGACATTACACAGAAACCCTTTCTACGGCCGGCTCCAACATGCCGACAGCTATCACCGGACTGTCCCGACTCTGGACGCGCGGTCTACAGGGGGAGAGGTGGTAATAAATTAATCTGGATCTGATGAGATGAATTGTGGCTTTCAGCTACTGAACTGGAGGTGGGCATTTTAAATGCACCTATTATCATGATTATAAATAGCATTACGTAGAAAGGAGACAATATATTGCAATTTCATTTTTAAATATGCAGTAATATTCGATCAGATTAGGCAGTGTAGTGGGCTTTATTAAAATTTATAATTTCCTTCATTATTACTAATAAGTTGAGAATCAGGATCACAATAATCATATTCCTGCATATCTGTTCAGTTGCAGAATTTTATTCTTTGGTAGCTGATGTGTCCGTCCTTCGTACGGTTTGTATTTAGGTATTTATTTTATACTTTTTAGGGTTTTGTAGGTACGACCACTAAAAAACCCTTACGGCGTCGCACTCATGGGTTTGTCTGTCTGCCTGTCCGCCTGTCTGTCTGCCTGTCTGTCTGTATGTACGGTAGAAATTGTAGCAAAATGGTTGAACATAGAAAGTTGAAATTTGGCATACTTGGACAACACTTTGGCCCACATATAGGAAAGCTATAGAGAGTTCAAAAAACACATCATAAGATAAATACACATATCGGAACAGTCTAGGGATATTGACAAAAATATGAAAATATATGCTGTACAACAGCAGGTCAAGACAGATTTTTGGTCTTAAATGCTGGAAGACAACCTACAATTACAGCACCCGAATTGGTAAGGGAGTTTCAGCGAGCGCATATCTTATCCGTTAGTCGTGATACTGTAAGAAATCGTCTCCACGAAGCTAATATTTTATCTCGACGACCAATCAGATGTCAACTCCTCTCTAGAGGCAATCGCAGAGCAAGATTAGACTGGTGTCACAATTTTCAATATTGGTGTGATAATGTTTGGGCTACAGTTATGTTTATTGATGAGTCCAGATTTGGAATTCATCCAGATTCTCGTCGAACAAGGGTATGGAGAAGATCCGGTAATCTGGAACGTTTGAGGTACGTTCAGGAAGTTCACAGTTACAGAGGTGGTACTGTTATGGTATGGGGTGGGATAATCATTGGCGGAAGAACTAATCTCGTTTTTCCTGTGGATTTTTAACAGTACAACAATATTTGGATACTATTCTTCAATCTATTGTGGGTCCATTTCGTGGTGCTGTTGGTGAATTGTAACTAACTGGCTGGATAACGACTAATAGTCTTTAATCAATGTATTGATGCGACACCATGGCCAGCACAGTCACCGGATCTAAATTCGATTGAACATATATGGGACATGCTTAAGAGAAGGATTGCTCCACATATGGATAAAATCCACGATAATTTTAGATTCAGCAAGCTTCTAAGAGCAGAATGAGCACAGTTACCTCAAGAAGACATCAACAATGTTATTTTATCCATGAATCGCAGATGTAGGGCTATGATCAACCAACGTGGAGGCCATACTCTCTACTAGCATTTGTTTTTTGTTTTTTTTTTTTAAATTTTTTACAATTCTGTACATTATTATTTTTTTTTTCACATATTGATTATTTTTATAAATAACATTTAGCTTATTTTGTCGTAAACTATTCTTTATTGAGTTTTTTAATTGATAGAATACAATAAACGTACAAAAGAAACCATAGGCTATTTATTTTCATATATTTTTTTATATCCCTAGACTTTTCCGATGTGTGTATAAACAGATATATATTTAATGAAAAAATAAAAATATTTTTAATATTTTTAATCGGGTATCAAATGAAATTACTCTTAATGCGTAGATTACACAAACAAATTTTTATTTTTAGAAAAAGTTAAAAGTTAAAAAGCTTCGGCGAGCTGATTGAACGGTAGCCTGCGGAACACTCAGATTTTTCGAGGCGTTCGGGTACCGGTTCCGGTTCTTAAAATTTCAAGTTTAGGGTTAGAGTTTTGGTTAAGGTTTTGTAATTTTAGTGGGGTTCCGGAATTCGGTTCCAGTTTGTTTTCGGCTCTGACTGACTGATGATTTCAAAAAGAAATTACATTAGGGTTGGCTATGGAAATTAACTGTTCACTGTTGTTGTCATAAGTTTATATTGTTATATAAAGCTTACAGTAGACATTATTTTATTTTTCCATAGCCACCCCTTATGTAATTTCTTTTTGAACTCATGGTAGTTTCAGTGGCATAATCGAGCGGGAACGAAACGGATCGACGTTCCAATACTTTTTCCTAAATGTGCTGATGGACGAGCTTTTTCAATTGGGAAGTGGAACCCATGAATCTAAATATGGTGACAATATTGATGTGCAAACAAAATTCAGTTGTTGAACATGTTTTCGGCAATTCGTTGAACAAGATTGCTGGGAACTTGGGCACGAAAAGTGCCTGAGTAAACCGGTCCGGTGTTCCGGATTCGTGAAATTATGGAAAATATCGTTCCGGTTCGTAACATTATTGAACATACTTAGTTAAATGTTGTACTGTTTAGTCGCACAATAATTTTGGATATGTCCCTGCTGGAAACTAAACTAAGTAGTAAATTTAATTGCGGAAGATACGAAGAATACTGCAGTGTCGAATGGTCAATTCTAATGATCTAAGGGAAAAAATAAACTTTCCTTTAGATTACTCTAACTCTATTACACCTTCCGGATTGCCACCACATAAACTCATTTTGAAGACTGGTGTTATCGTTATGTTGATTAGAAATATGAACTTGAATTCAGGCTTAGTAAATGGTGTTCGCATCTTAGTACTCGGTTTGATGAGAAAATGTGTAAAGTTAGAGGTCGTAACAGGTGTTGGAAAACGTAGTATTGTTTTCATGCCAAAATATACCAATCTCATAGACTAGGATCTAGTTTTCCCAGAGACGTGCCTATGACAATCAATGAAGTCCAAGCAGAAACTTTCCAAAAGATTGGGGTCTAACTGCCGAAGCCATTATTCACTCACGGGATTTTCGAGGATTGATTATTACATCTAGTTTGGGGCAATTGCCCCAACAAGCCTCTAGCAAAATTACATATTTGTCCGTGGAATTCTCAGGAAGAAACCCTAGTGTACACTAAGCCAGTTTTAATATAATGCAGATTAGTAACGAAAACATGTAACGGGAAATAGTTTTCACTGCTTAGTTAAAGACCCCATTCTGTTTAAAAATTCTCAGTACACCCCTCGTAGTAAAGCTGAGAAACTAGGAACATCAAATCTTTCTCTGTTTTCAAGTATCGTTATATGTAAATGTGTAAATTTCTTATTGCCCCATTAATTGTGTGAAATTTTATTAGCTATTACATTTAGTAACGTGCTTCTAACATATCCTGTTCTTTTATAACTTATATCCTTGGTGTTCCTTTTAATTATTTTTCCATAAATATTTATACCGGCCACATCCTACATTCGACCATCACGCCTTTTTACTGCTAGCGGCGTAGGCAGGAACTACACATTAAACACATTCATAATTTCAAATAGTGAGTGCAAGTTATGTGCCTTACAACTCATTCATTACATTTTTATCCATTCAAAGGCTAATAGAAAATTATTGTTAAATTATACTAATGTTTTCACATGAAACATTTACGGTGAATTGCAGTCGAGGGTTGTTCACATCAACTTAAAACGCATTTAATGCTTTCCATAAAATGTCTTTTTTTACAATTCTTATGGTATTGTTCTTCTTCTCCTTCTCTGCCCATTTACAGTCGGGTTGACATTTGTTTCACTTACAATTTCTTCTGTGGGCTCTGTCAGTCGGGTTGACTTTTGGGCTCACTCAAATAATTCTTCCATTTTGATCTGTTATTTGTCGTGTCTTTCCATGTATCTTGTATATCCATAGTTGTTAGATTTTCGGTTAGCTGATTTCACCATCTCTTGCGAGGTCTTTCCGCTGGTCGACAGGTATTCAATCTTCCATCCAATGTCCTCCTAACCATTCTGTCCTCCCTCATCTTCATCACGTGCCCTATTCACTGTAATCGTCTACCTCTCAGTTATTATGTGATATTCGGCCTTGAGTACAGTTCTTGGATATCTTCATTCTTACGGATTTTCCATTCATCATTAATTTGAATGGAATCAAAGATTCGGTAAATTGGAGGACATTAAACAACCCGAAAACAATAATTATGGGTCCGATGATACATAAAAAAATTGCTAAATAAAAATGTATCTTTATTTTTTCTGCAATTTAATTACATAAGATATGACCACATTACTTGACAACTGTCCGCACGGAAGCTACTCACAGAAATGACACAAAGGGATCGAAAATATGAATAACTGATAAGAGCTAAAATACATAAATAAGATGTACAGTCGGATGGGATCTTGGGTCTAAGACCCGGTTCCACAAAACCTGTTATTAAAAAGTTGATATTATTACTAAGGTTATTTGTAAACTATTTTTAAATAAAGCATTGTTTTAGGTAAAGTTTCACAAAATGTTTTGTTAAACAGGCTGACTGCAGTTTCGGTATGTACCTACTACCATTACCAAAGCTACAATGCTTTTAAAATATCTTACATGCTATTTATGTACAAGAACAAGAAAGAAAGTGGTGGTAACAGGTACAAAATTAACAAACAAATAACAAGAAACAATATTAGCATTTAATCTTTAATCCTACTAATGGGGAAAAAGTAAGTTCGGTCATTTCATTCAGGGGATTTTTTGTTTTCTTCAAGTTTAAGGCCTTTTCCTTGTAGGTGTAGTATTTCGGGGTTGAAGGATGAAGTATGGTTTTCAGTGTGAAGATGTGCTGCAAATGTAGACTCTTGAGTTTGTTTTCGTAAAGATCTTTTATGTTTAGATATTCGTATGTTGAAGCTGCGTCCCTTTTGACCAATGTACGTGTACTCTCGATTGCAAGTGTATCATTTAAAAACCGTTTACCTATATCCGAGTTTCATCAAATAAAACTATCAACTATTCAATACTATGGTTACTACTTATGCTTTGAACTTTTCGAACTTACAAGTTGTACTTGCAAGTATGACTTGAAAATGTTTTAATTATTATTATGTTATATACAGAATGTTAGGTAAATGCCCGACACAATTTAATGGTGACGTAGAATGCAATCGATGTTTCCTTTGCTAATTTTCTATACAATGTGAATTTCGTCCAAAAATAAACAAACAAAAACATGCCCCAAATTTTGAAAACCACTGACTTTTTTTAATTTTTCATATTAATCCAGAAGTTGTGTAGTTGCCATAGAGAAAACAATATTTTAATTGTTGTTCAATAATAGAATATCAAATTTTCTCCATGGCAACTACACAACAACTGGATTAATATGAAAACCGGACATTTACCTAACATCCTGTATATATTTTTTATTATGTGTTCATTTTTTGTCTCATTTTATCCCAAAATTGACTCAAATGTATTTTTTTGACAGAAGATTATGAAAATCGAGTCTATTTTAAACTCGAGGCAAAAGTTTTTTAGTTTTAGCAAAAATTTTTTAGTTTTAGCATAAATTGCCATAAATCAAAAAGTAGAAGAGGAGAGTTTGTTAAGCCTTTACTGCATGAATTTTAATTTTTGGCTGAAATAATTCATGGGCATTAGGAATTGGTTCTTACTGATTAATTAAAATAATATATTTAAAATATTAATTATTATTTTTATGAAAAAATAATAATTTGGGGTTTGTGCCATACATGGAACATTATGATTCTACATTATGTTACAAAAGAAAATTATTCCGTATTATTTTCTCGTCAATTGCTAGGTGTTCTTCATTAGGGATTAAAAGCAGTCGCTCTCGAATTTTTGAAAGAAAAGGTCGTATCTTCTAGTTGTCCTTTCTCAATAAATTCAGAGTTATCGTTGAAGTGCAAATTCCGCTTGATATCCTCAAATCTATTGCAGCCCATTATTTGAGATACTACAGATTCCATTGCTGTGTATGTGGCATATATGAACATTCATGAAGTAACGTTCTGATTCAGTTTTAAAAGTAAAATAAATAATAAAAATCGGAATCGTATTGTGTGCCATATATGGCACACTAGGCGGTAAAGGGTTAAATGTATTTTTCATAATCCGCATCCCAAAATTTGCTTAAAATCATATTTTTAGTCAAAATTTCAAAATTAAAAAAAAAAGTGTCTTCCATTTTATCTATATTTGGTATGCTTGTATATTTTAATTTAACTAATAAATGCCTAAATTATATAGAAAAGAAAAAAAATCGTAAAAAATTGTATAAAAAAAAGTTTGTGCAAACTGACTGGGAAATTTCTTTAGATATCTGCAAATACCGTATCAGATGCCATCAAACGTGTTTTATTCACGTACCCTCAAATATTGACCCGCGTACTCTACTTGTGAGACCACTGCCTTAAATCACTGAATAATTCTTTGCCTCCATCTCTTTCCGCAGGCCTCTCAAAACCATGGGCCAGTCCTGTGTGCTTACCTTGCCTGATGGCATTCATAGTAGTTGTCGCTCACGCCTCTTATATATATTCGACAATTTAGATGACCGTTGATATTAAAAAATGTATGGTTCAATCGTATATCAAATATAACAACCGATGATATAATTATGGGCGTACGTTAGTACGTTGGTTCAAATACGTTTTTGATATTATACATAGAATTGAGTGAAATAACTATATATTTTTTAATCGGTTCTCAATCGACCGAATCGTCAGAACAAAGTCGTCCAAGTATTATCTTGACGGACTCGCTTAGCGCTGCAAAAGCCGCCTCCCACAGACCTATGATTGATGCGAGTTTCATATTTTCAGATCACGCAGAATCATCTTAAACATCAAGGGCTGGTTTCTGAAAGCTTAGTTAACTACAATCCAATGCTCAGAAAATGGTTGCTATGGTTAGTTATGGGATTGTTATATTCTAACCGAGTTTAACCAAATGGCTAAACTCGGCTAAGCTCTCAGAAACTCTCCCTAGTGTTAGCCAAATGGCAACATGAATGAAAGAACATACAAAATGTGAAGTTAAGACAGATTAAGACATACGTTAAACCATGGGGTTCTTCCTGCAAGATTAATCGCCACTGTTAAGGCCACTGTAGGTGGACTCATGAACGTCTTCTTTGAGGTGAAATGCCTCCTATTTGTGAGACGTGTAACACAGATTTGTCTGTTACACATTTTAACTTAGTGTGTACAGTTCGAGGATGTCAGTTGCTTTAGGTGACGACAGGGTTACTCATGGACAGGTTGATACTCTTCCTGAGGGAATCGAACATTCTGTTTTATGCATGAAGTCTTGCACCTTATTTTAATGTGTTTTATTATTAGACTGTGATATTTGATGGTAATAGGCCCATTTACAGCCTCTTACCATCACCTTGCGTATGTTCAATTTTTCGAAAAGACTTTCTATCTTATTTAAGGTGGCGCACAACCCTATAGTTCTCAATAGTTTCTTATACAAAACTAATAATCGGAAATAAAATTAATAACAATCTATATATCAAAATGTGCAGCGAATTTTTATCTATCTAATAGGATATTTTTAATTGTAGAAAAAACTGTTATGTAATTGTAAATAAGCAAATTGCATTATAGACGCCATCTTGTAAACCAATTAACGCATATTTGTGTACGATGCGGCAAATTGTAGCTAAAGCTTCATTCTACAAATATGTTTATAGTTATTTTGCTCTATTGTGAAAACTACTTATAGTTATTATACTTGGTAGTCTATTTTTGCCGCCATCTTGAATCTGCCGCGGTTTTCAAAATAGGTGTTACAAAAAAAATGATTTAATCTTCGTAAAGAATACGCGTACCAAGTGGCATTCCATTATCATCAAGTATAATATTTCTAAACTATACGAAGGTTCTAAACTATAAGGAATCAAGTCGAAAAAAATGTTGACGTATTATTTGAACATTTCTACACAAAACTATATAAATATAAAAGTTATTCGAAACCCACAAATAGACTTAAAAAATTACAGAACAATATCGCTGATGTCTATTTTTAAGTTATTGAGCGATAATATTTTTACAATAAATGTTTCTACAATTAAAAATATCTTATTAGATAGATAAAAATTCGGTGCAAATTTTGATGTATATATTGATACTAATTTTATTTTAGATTTTTAGTTTTGTATAAGAAATTAGTAACCACTAGGGGTTATACGCAGCCTTAATTGTGTTTGTCTGAGCAAGGTTTCTTTTAGTGAGTATGTATAAGATTTTATTTATTTATTTATTTATGCAATGAATGATATATTGATTTTGATATATGCCTTAGTCATTTAGATGGGATGTGTTATGTGCAAATAGCCACCGTTGCTGTGCGCTAAAAATTTTAAATAATTAACTCAATCGATGGAACGGCCATGTAAATTCTCGCCGATCATACAAGTTACAAATTACTTGGTAGAACTAAGAAAACGGTGACCGGCAGGAGTTTGAGAAAAACTGTGCTGTACGATAAAATTTTATAAATAAAATTTTGAACAAGCGGGAAATAGCGTGAATGTATGTGTAAAGAATGTATAATAAATTTCAAGTGCCGCCCAGATTTATTCATATTTTCAGATACTCCCTAAACATATAAAAATTATGTATTTTTGCGTGACATATGTTAGTTCCACAATATTCCTATTGCATTTATTAATAAAGAATAAAATTTTCTTATTGATAATCTGACCAAAATCCATAAATAACACATTAAAATGATAAAAATACAAAAATATGAACATAAATAATATGGTAGTTTATTAGAATTTTTCACATATTAAATATTTAATTAGTAAGAACATAAATTCAAATTAAATGAGCAGGTAATAAAATTTATTAGTTTTTATAATACTATACATATTTTAATTGAGCTCATTATTATTATTATTATTATTTTACGTTTTAAATAAAATTATTAAATTTGTTTCATTCGTTTATTTTTTGGGAAAGAAGTGGATAACTTCATTAAATCTTCTGTATAAATAAAATTTGAGGCTTTATCTGTCTTTTTTTATACTCTATCTCCGAAAGACTGATAGTAATATAATTTATTATGTGTAAAAAGTTATTGTATTATCACACAGAAGCGGTAAAACAAAAGCGACAAAATATGAATAGTTCGAAACGAAATATTGTTAAAAACTTGTCTTGATTGTTATAAGTACACAAATCTACTTGCTGGTTGACGTAGGAAAAAGAAAATTGAAAGTATAAAAATAAAGTATAAAATCTATTGTAAAATATAATAGAGAAATACAAGTAGAAGTCAATATACGCCGCAGTTTCGTTCTTATGAGAACCCGCGTAAACGGAACTGGCGTAAAATGAACCTTACTTATAGTGAGGGTATAGGGTTAGTTTCAAAGTAAATAAACAATAGACATAAATGGTATCTATAACGATATTTAATTTGACTTAGTACACGTTGATTCGTACTTAGCGTTTACTTCTCTAGTTTGCTGAGCAGATTATTTGATTTTATCTGCATTTTTCATAATAGTAGTAACAGTTGAGGCGGTAAATCCATTCGTCTAATAAATTCCATCTACTTCTTAAGGGAAATAAGAAATTCTAGCCCTTATAGGTCCATCTTGAGTTAACATTGCCTTTCTTTTCTTCTCAGACATGGTATTTGTTTTACTGTACCCTTTTGTGTATGCGTATGCAAGAAAACACCTATTTTATAGATACAAATAAACTAATTTAATTACGAATAACTAAACTAGATATACGCCAGATGTGTAGAAGGATACTTATACGCGATGATAATGGAGCCATCCAGTCCAGTTGTCGCGATATTTTCCCGATCATATCGGGGAATCCCAGGCGTACGATAGTTAATTCAGCACAGGCGTAAAAGGGAATCTGCGTACATCGAACCGGCGTATATCGAGTTCTACCTGTACATTTAAAAGCTGAATAATTTTATTCTGAAAATAGCAAAAGTGCACCCTATGTTTTCTGATGAAGCTATAATTCGTTACTCTAATGCAAACACAAGATTTTTTGCCACAACAGCCTGAATATCTCCCTCCCATTTGTTACGGCAATTCTTAACCTCCTAATCACCTTTCTTTATCTCGTTATTTTTAAATACATTAGGCGCCTTAATGCACCTTGACCCCAGCGTGAAACCCGAGTTGAATTCTCCGTTTTTTGCCAGTTTTTTCCGTAGTCTTCAGATATTAATGATGACTGGATGTACGACATCTGTCGAACTCTGCTCTCACGTGTGAGGGCGTGACACTGTCACTAATTGTTCATTTGTTAAAAAACAGATGCTGAAGATGTGCAGATGTTTTAACTGCCAGTTATAGCAAGCTTAATTTTTTAGGGTTAAGGAAGATGAGAGATAATTGAATTTAGCGACTTTTTGCCTAGTGTAGTTGTCAATAGAAATGTGCAGTTTTGTATGTCTGAGAATAATTTAAGGATAACTTTGGGGGACAAGTTTGGCCAACTTTATTGATTGTCTCTAACAAATTTGTCATATGGTAACGCGAGCTACTGCTCTAGCTCTAAATTTAATGCACTATGCGTTTCGATTGTAGTTAGTGCGTTGTTTTAATAAGACAGACATATAAACACACATTAGTTATCTCATTTTACATAACCTGAAAAATACTGTAGCACAAATTTCAACAAATTTCGGAAATCGTGAAACGAAAAAGAATTGCTGTAGTTGCGGTTATAATTTTGTTTTTAAAATTTAGTAAGAAATCACGATTTCGCTGATGGCGGGTTCGTAAAAAGTCACAAATACTCTTATTCCATCGTATTTGGTTTGAAAAAACATAGATGCCACAATCGCTACGCATTAATTTTCATAGTTGTAAACGCTTTCGTTAAACCTTAAAACTATCTACTAATTTTATCAAAAATGTATAGTCTATAGTCAACTAATTTTAGAACTGTGAACGCAGCTTTAGACATAGGGATCAGTGAGAAGTTCTAGCAGATTCTCGTATGTGTCACCGTATTTTGAAAACCTAAGGGGGTGCGCAACCGCATATTTCTCAAAAGTTTCTTATGCAATACTAACAATCTGAAATAAAATTATGTACTAACAAACTATAAACCAAAATTTGCTGTATGTAATACTCAGGAGCGGATCAAGACGGTATGCAAAAGGAAATTTAGAAAAATATTACTTTTTTTACTGGGTGGCACTTCAGGTTTCTAGTAATAAGGGGGTGCCAAATTTGGAAAAAACTACTTTTTACGGTTTTGTAGGTATGACCAAAAAAACCTTATACCGTCATTTTGTCGTCTGTCTGTCTGTCTGTCCGGTAAAAATTGTAGCCAAACGGCTAAACCTAGAGAGTTGAAATTGGGCATACTTATACAACTCTTTTACCCGCACATAGGAAAAATACTAAAACATCTAAAAAACATATCCCACTAAAAATATAAACAAATATATGCTCATCGAAAAAAAAAGAATATTTTTTTATAATTCTGAGTAGGGTATCAAATGAGAGCCCTTGGTACGTGGATTAACGATCAAATTTTTTTTTTTGCAACAAATTATTTTGAAGGGATTTTTGCCAAAATTGTGCAAAAAAATTTTTGTCCCACACCCTGTAGCCCAGATGGTTTAAACTAAAAATCTGAAAAAATTCTAAGTAATGTACATTGGTGTGAACCGGAATAGTACAACAAGAATATTTGATCAGATTATGTTTTTGAAAAAAAACGCATTTTTTGTGATTTTTTGCTAATAATGTACACAAGTTATAGCTTTGTAACACGCTACACTGGAACGTGTATGCTGGTGTGGTTTTGGCGCTGGCTCTTCACCCAAGTAACTCGAACCGAAAGGGATCGAACCTTGCGAGAAGAGGCAATATTATTTTTGTTTTATATTGTTAAAATTATTTTTTCAAAATTCTAGTTATATTTTGGCAAATGGTGCATTTAATTTTTAAAAGCGTAAATTTAATAACCAGTGGAAATTGTTTAAATTATAATTTAATTCTGTTTCAATGTACACGAAATCAGAGGGGTGGAACTTATAACAACCAATGGAAGCCATAGGCGCAATTTTTAAAATTCTTAATGAACCTTGCTATATAAAAAAAAATACTGCACATATTTAGAAACCTAAATAATGGTATTAGGCGTTCGAATTTAAATTAACAAAAAAAATATTTTAATATAAAATTTGTTTTGGCATCCCAAATAATCATCATTCACTTACTAAATACCTGCAAAACCCTGAAATGTGTGAAAATTCACACTTCACATCAATTTTTTTACTGGCCGGCACTTCAGGCTTCTAGTAAAAGGGGGATGCCAAAAAGGAAATTTGGAAAAAACTACTTTTTTTACTGGGTGGCACTTCAGGCTTCTAGTAAAAGGGGGATGCCAAAAAGGAAATTTGGAAAAAACTACTTTTTTTACTGGGTGGCACTTCAGGCTTCTAGTAAAAGGGGGATGCCAAAAAGGAAATTTGGAAAAAACTACTTTTTTTACTGGCCGGCACTTCAGGCTTCTAGTAAAAGGGGGATGCCAAAAAGGAAATTTGGAAAAAACTACTTTTTTTACTGGGTGGCACTTCAGGCTTCTAGTAAAAGGGGGATGCCAAAAAGGAAATTTGGAAAAAACTACTTTTTTTACTGGGTGGCACTTCAGGCTTCTAGTAAAAGGGGGATGCCAAAAAGGAAATTTGGAAAAAACTACTTTTTTTACTGGGTGGCACTTCAGGCTTCTAGTAAAAGGGGGATGCCAAAAAGGAAATTTGGAAAAAACTACTTTTTTTACTGGCCGGCACTTCAGGCTTCTAGTAAAAGGGGGATGCCAAAAAGGAAATTTGGAAAAAACTACTTTTTTTACTGGGTGGCACTTCAGGCTTCTAGTAAAAGGGGGATGCCAAAAAGGAAATTTGGAAAAAACTACTTTTTTTACTGGGTGGCACTTCAGGCTTCTAGTAAAAGGGGGATGCCAAAAAGGAAATTTGGAAAAAACTACTTTTTTTACTGGGTGGCACTTCAGGCTTCTAGTAAAAGGGGGATGCCAAAAAGGAAATTTGGAAAAAACTACTTTTTTTACTGGCCGGCACTTCAGGCTTCTAGTAAAAGGGGGATGCCAAAAAGGAAATTTGGAAAAAACTACTTTTTTTACTGGGTGGCACTTCAGGCTTCTAGTAAAAGGGGGATGCCAAAAAGGAAATTTGGAAAAAACTACTTTTTTTACCGGGCGGCACTTCAGGCTTCTAGTAAAAGGGGGCCCCCCTTTTACTAGAAGCATGGGTCCCATGCAAGGAAATTTAGCGAAAAATTTCTAAAATGAGATATTAGTAAACAAATGAAAAATTAAACTTACTATGATATTAGAAATACGATAATAAAGTCTAAACAATCATGCCGAAACTATAAACAATCATGCCGAACAAATATTGACGTCATATTTTTATTTCTATACAAAATTATATAATTATATTATTTGAAACCCGAAACTATATTTAAAAAATTAAAGTGTTGTCTGATATCTATCATTAAGTTATTGAGAGATAACATATTTACAAAAAAAAAAAAATTCTACAATAAAAAATATCCAATTAGATAGATAAAAATTCAGTTCACAATTTGATGACTCGCTTGTTACAAATTTTATTTTATATAGTTATTATTGTATAAGAAAAAGATATTGTGTAATCTCTAGGGATACATGTAGCCTTAAAACAATCTGGCTGACTCATCTGTGAATTTCAAACGCTTTCAATTTACAATTTATGGCAGTGGTGTGAAAACAGTGTGTCAAAAGTAAATTATTAAAGGGCAGTACAAAAATGTGTAAACATTGAACGTATTCCTAGGGTTTTTTAGGGTTTTGTAGGTATGACCACCAAAAAACTTTTATTTTATCCAAAAATGTGGTAAAAAAGTTCTTGTCCCACCCCCTTTTACCCAAAGGGGTTAAACTAAAAATCTGAAAAAAATTATAGGTAATGTACATTAATCTAAGCCGGAAACGTACAAGAGGAATTTTTAATCAGATTGCGTTTTTGGAAAATATTGCAATTTTTGTGTTTTTGACAAAATTAATCATTTTTTTAATTCATGGCTAAATTATGGATTTTTTGTATTTATAGCTAAGATAGTGCGTTTTTGAAATTACAAATAAAAAAAAAACATTATATATATACTTTTAACAGTTGTGAATTGAGTTACACACACCACGCCGCAATACACTCTACTGTAAAGTGTAGTGTTGGCGTGTTAAGTTATTATATTATACTATTACACTCTGTGATTCAACCTATTGATTGAATGACTTTAGATTTTTATTTTAAGGTATCAAAGAAGAATATATCATTTATAGTAATGAAATACTTATATCTCATATAACACACCGTTATAGTGAGAAATATGTTTCTGAAATTTAAAAAAATTCATCGATATATTTCTTATTAATCTAAGAAGATTTGAATATGCATCAAATGTAGACAAAAACTCTGGGATTTTTGGCAAGTTATTTAAATTTTGTTTAAAAAAATTAAATTGGAGCTCTTATTTCTCAAATAACGAATAAAAGTGGTTATCAAAAAACTGTTGATTTTGTTGTGTTAATAGACCAATATTCTTAGACACCGGGCTGCCCCAAGGCGGGGGCAAGTGGGGCACCTGCCCCAGGCCCCGCGTCTTTAAGGGCCCCGCACTTCGACCGTCAAGTAATAAAATTTTTATAAATAGTTTGAAAAAAATTATATTTTCATTGAATATAAGTATGTGTACTGTTGTTAATAGTTAATAATATTAAAGAAAATATCTTTATTTAATATATATATATATATATAGATGGAGCTCCGCAAATCCAGTTTTGGGGGCCCGCAATTCTAGTTTTGTCCCAGGTCCCGCAAATGCTAGGGGCGGCATTGCTTAGACATCCAGTATTATGTTGGCTTCTTACAATTATTAAATATGTACATAACCCTGAAAGGTGTGAAAAATCACACTTCACATAAATTTTTTATTATTATTATTTATTTTTTTGTTTTCTAGGTGTACCACGTAGTTCTCGCGAGTGTGTAGTGCAATTAAAGAATTCAAATAAAATTGGAGGTTAGTATTTTTTGATGCTTTAATTTTACGACCACATAACAAGAAAATGTATTTTTCCACAAGTTCCAATTAGTGTAACTATTTCAAAAAGTTGCATAAAATGTTTTTGCCAAAACTATTGTCTATGGATAGATAAAGAGACAAAAATGTTATTTTTCATGTGAAATTAATTTAATCGGTATTCGTTACATAATTTTTTAAAATTAATAATTCTTGTTATTAGAGTTGTTCAGTTCATTTAGATCAGTGTTTCTCTACCTTTTGCAACAAATCCCCTTATCAGCTAAACGCATATTACTATCGCACCCCTCCCCTCTTTTATTAAAACTTAATAGAATATTTTATATCACAAAGGAAATAGACGTAATAATTAATAATAACAACAAAGGGACTGTGCTACAGCCACTGTTAACAAGGAGACAAATGTCAATCTACGAAAACTAAAAAGCGTTTCAGCGTTATTTATTTCCTCTACATCTGACAGCTTCAGGTCTAATAAGTTCGACCAGTTGGATAGATATTGTTGTTTCCTACATATAGGGTTTAAAATACAAGCATGTTTAACCACTGTTTGTAAAATTATTAATTTACTAGCACCCTTTAACCAGGATAAAAGTAGATAACATCTTACCCCATGCTTACTCTTCTTCTTCACTTGATTTATCCGTTTCATAATTTGGGTATCATTATGGCAATCCTCATCATGCTCTCTGACATCCGAAATAACTATATGGATGCTACTCTGTACCATTTCCTTAGGTTAGCGAGCTAGGAGATCTTTGGTTTTCCTGTGCCTCTTCACTCTTTGACTTTTTCCCAGCGAACTTAATTGAATGGTTAATTGATTATGACTTTACATTTTTAAGTAACGGATTGTAATCGGATTGTAGCTGGAAAACCGGACCGGGACCAAACCCTGGAACAACAACCTCCTAGAAATTACAAAACCTTAACCGAAAACCTAATCCTACACTTAAAATTTTAAGAACTGGAACCGGTAACGGAACCCAGCGTAAAAATAAGGTTCTGAGGGTTTCGTCGGTTATGCTTTGATGGGCTACCATCTGTTCGCCGAAGCATTTTAACAATATTTTTACCGACCGCCAACATATATAAGGGAGATATTGTGATCATACCGATTTTGACATTTAGAGATTTCGATGGATCTCCACGAACTGAGGTCCCTATATAACGTTTTTACTATTTTTAGCATGATGTCTGTCTGTCTGTCCGTCGGTCTGTGTACACGTGCAGAGCAAATTCGGCTTAAAGGATTTTTATGAAACTTCATATTTAAGCTTTTGACATCAATGGCACGAGTTGATCAACTTTTGGTAAAAATCGGTTAACTAGAAATGGGAGTTTACTCGTGTCGGTTTTAAGATTTTTGCGAATATTTCACAACAGAGTATTTCGAAAAAATTTATTTAACAAAAATTGCTATAAAAGCAATAACTAACAACTTTTATTTGAGACATTTTTTTTTATGTATGCAGGTACATTTCCATGGTTATTGTAAATTATAAATACACATTATGAAATTGTCAACGTAATATAATACGTTATTGTCTTTTACAATAATAACTACTCTGCTGCTAGAATGTATTTTATACAAGTACTTTGTGATGGCGGTCGGTCTTGTGTTGGTCACAGCTGATTTTTTTACTTCCATAGAGACTTTATTTTTCCCCTTCTGTAATACACTTTTATAAAAACGTTACTAGGACACTTTGATAATTGTTAACAGGTGATTAACAGGAGAGTTAATTTTAATAAATATATGTATATTTTTCTTCTTCTTCTTCGGGCACTGTCAGTCGGTTTCACTCACTCACATAAGTCCTCCATCTTGATCTGTTTATTGTTCAAACAAATAAGAAAAAATAATTTATAATTTATTGTGTGCTAGAAAATTAATTTGTTATTTTACATTTTTACTACATTACTTACAGAGAGCAAAACATTGAAAAAAGGTTTGATTAGAATTTCTTAAATTAGTTTAATATGTAGTTCATTACTTGTGACAAGTTCACAACAAGTTGGGAATCGCGTCGCTATCGAGGAATAACTAATTTGCAGTTGGACGACAGGCGTAGCTAGAATTTTGGGAAATTTTCTTTGAAAACTTGTTATGAATTTTTTTATAAAATAAAAATACAGCCTAAAAGCCACGGAACTAATTAAAAAAGCAGAAGATGGAAGATTAAATTTCATCATCCAAAGTAACTCTCTGAGTACCATTCCCAATATCAAACAACTGTATCCAAGAAACCATATCATCCGGGATATCAAAGAAAATATACACGATGCCATATGCACTGGGAAAAACATCAATCATGTGGATTCCATCACATATAGGTAGGTATACATGGAAACGAGAAAGCAGATCAAGCAGTAAAGCATTAGCTGTTTCAGTTAATTTTTAGTCATGGCTCACTATTCTTTTTTCGACTAGGTGTATAAAAAAGTGCCCGCCATTTTACTTTTTAATAATGTAACATATGGAGTATTTTACATGATTGTAAAGCAAATTTGATGTACTTTTCAAATTTGTAAAAAAATGTAGTATGTTCCATTTGAAATTTCAAAGTTGATATTAATTACTAATAAACGGTGTGTGGTATCATGAATGTACATCCGTCATCAAGTAGCTTACATGTTGCTGTATAAATCATGTTATATGAAATAAATTACTAACTTAATAAATAAGCAATATATTTGCTGGATCCACTAAAATATAACAACCCGTATAACCTTTATCGAACCTTTTTAAAAATGTATACTAAAACCGAATCCTTCAAAAAATTTCGGGGTTTTCCGGCTCTGTAATAATCTACTTAAGTTTTATCGAAAATGCATTTAAAATAACAAACAAAAACATAAAAACCAGTAAGTTTTACATGAGAAAACAATTATTCTACTATAAAAATTATATTCATTTTAAGAAAACACTAAATAATTGAACGGAAATTAGCATAAAAAAAGAACATATACCTAAGTATTACATAAACTAAGAGTTTTCAGTATTATTGGTAGTTATTAAATTTTTGACTAAGTAATGTATGTTTCGTCTATATCAAGCTTTAGTTCCATGCCAATCACAGCTCATTTATAGCGTCATAATTAACTAATAATATTGTCATTAAAATTATCAAAATAGATATTATAAGTGGCAATACATGACTTGACTCACTGTACAGCTGATTGTGAAATTAAATATTTATATTCTAATCTCATCTGAACATAGTTTCACTAAATGATATTATTTAATCTGAAGTTATAATTTATTTATTCTGCTTTGTATCAAGTATCGGAAATCAGTTGTAAACATATTGTTTATCGGCAAATAAATATTTGCTCTAGTAATTTGTAGTGGAATTAAACACAATGTTATCTCTCATAACACGTATGTATCTAATTTTTTAGGCTATATTTTCTTGAACGCATATTTATTTTGGATACCTCTCGATAACAAGTGCTCTTTAGCGATTTTTTAACCGTAGCGGCGAAATATACCCAGTGCTGTGTTAAAGGGACTTCATGTTACACTAAAATATGAACTTTTAGTGTACCATGAAGTACCTCGCTCTTCGTGTTAAGTATTTACACTTCTTTTTTGGTTAAATTTAATGTAAAGTTTACAATTACATACTGGTTAAATTATAGTAATAGTGTAATATTTCATAAAAATAACGCTATCTGAATAAATGAAGGTTTACACGGGGATTTGGTTAAAAATGGAGAACTTTTTACTTTTTTAAAATGAAAATTTGAACACTAAAATTTTAACCAAAGTGAGAATGAACTTTTACACTAATTTTTTGCTGTGTAGTCGTAATACCAGCAGAGAGCATACTGTTCGCATATCGAAAAATATAGAGGGGGGAAAAATAAAAAATATTAAAAATTAAAAAGTAAAAATTCTGTACATTTGTACCCCACTGTAACGTTAAAGAATTGGCCAGACGTGCGTGTTGTAAGATAGGGTCTGAGGCAAAAACACCGAGATAAAACTTAACGTACCATAAAAAATAATTATATTACATACCTTCTCCTTCATCTTCTTCTTCATGGCATTAAACCCGTTGTCTTGGCTTCTTTGAACATAATAGAATACTTTAATTAGTTTTTCTCCAGAACCACTATAGAATTTACCAATTCTAAAACCAATTTTGACTACAGAAAGTTAATATTCTAACACAAGAGTTAGACTTATCTACAAGCGCTTATCTTCTTATGCATTTTGCGTGTATTTCATTCCATCACTTGTTATGGAATAACTATTCCATGCTTGTTGTCATTTGTTTTTATAGGGTTACATTAAAATATATGCAATGTTTACATTAAATAAATGCAACATAACTGCCTAAAAAGTACTAAAATAGTGGCCGATGGGCAGCAAATTAAATTAAAATTAAACAAATAATAAATAGAAAAATAAGTTTAATTAATTGATTAATTTGTTATGTAATATAAATTATTTGTTAAGATAAAATGCTTGTTAAAATAATTATTTGTTTTTTTTTTCTTTTTGGTGGTCGTGGAGAAAGTAGGGTCTGTGGCTCGGTTGGAAGAGAAAATTCGATGCTCGTAGTATAATTTTCCACTCGCATCGAATTTTATCATTCCAACATTGTTACAGAATATACTATTCTACTCGATCCTGTTGATCCCAAAGTGGTACAGTTATCTAACACATTTCCAAACAGGCGCGCACCTTGGAGAGGGGGAGGCTACGGACTTGAGCCTCTCCCAAGCACTAAAAAAACACATTTTTAAGACACACATTTGGCTTGCAATGGAACGTTAGCCCCCTAGAAACATTTTAGCCTACTGTGTCCCCCTAAGAAAACATTCTGTCGACGGGGTCTTCAACCACCTACCTCACAATTCAGACTGTTTTTACCAGTCAGAACTGTGTGATTTTACGAGCTCGGCCACTCCGGTGGCTGCCATTCTAATTAAATGATAAAAAATCGAATAAGCGCTCTGTAAACTGTATACGAGGCTATTGAGGAAGAAACGTAGTTTACCATACTAGCTTTTACAAAGATTTTAATAAAGTGCACGCAAATATAGTTGAGGGATGAGGTAATGCTTGTGAGCTTTAAGTTCGATGTTTTTGTCGAATAAACTTGTTCGATTCCAAAGTTGGGATTTTCATAAAATTATCTAATGCCACAAACTTGAAATTTTCAAGACTGGGTTTGAGAAATTGTAATAAGTGGATAACTATAACAATACAGATTGCTTTATATCTAAATTTGTAATCAATTAGAAATCAATTAATATGTTAACTTGGTATTAATCTTCATTCTTTTGTACTTCCTCAATGTATTTTATATGACGTAATCAATTATGCAATACTTTGTTACTATTTTACATTTATAATTTTCAGCTCTGATGAAGATTTGAATAAAATTAAAACGTTAGCTTAGTTAAATAAACTTATTTTATTTTTGACTGGTCCGAATCTTATTAATTCATTAATTATATCTAAACATATAACCTTCTTCTTCTTATGTCCTAATCGTCAGTTTCTGGGAGCCTGAACCACAGAGGTCATTCATTTTGATCTATTAGGTGTCGGCTCTTTCCGATATATCAATATTTTTTAGTGTAAATTATAGCTAAAAGCTTCTTAGTCTATACTCTTCTTCAGTGGCGGATCTAGATGTTTGGGGGCCCAGGGCTTAAAAATACCAAGGGGCCCTACACATGTTTCAATCAAAAAATTTAAAAAATAAAAGACAGTATTAAAGGTTAATTATTACACTGCCCAACAAAATAAATTTTTTATCTTGGTGCCGGAAAAGTAAGAACTGATTTTGGATATTTTTGATGTGCTGATTCCAAAAATACCTGACTTTTTCGTAGCAGCTCAAGTTTTTGAGATACAAACTAATTGATTTTAGTTTCTTTATCTAAAAACGGCAAACTTCCTCCTTGGACAGCAAAGTGGATATACAAAATATTCCTGTTTTTTATGTCTTTGGGACAGCAGAGCTAAGGATCAGCACTGGGTTAACAGAAATTGGGTGATTTCCATTAAGAAATGTTATAATTCAAGAAACACAAAACGTTGTTTACGAACCTTTGGTTGCGAGAGAGAAAATTATATTTCCACCCTTGCATATCAAGTTTGGGCTTATGTAACAATTTTTGAAGGCTTTAAATCGAGATGGACTTTGTGTAGGCTACTTGACACGTAAATCTCCTGGGATTAACTCTGAAAAACTGAGAGCCAGAATATTTGTTGGTCCTCAGATAAGGCAACCTACTGAAGATCCACAATACTATCCAACCGCATCAATGAACGAGATTGAATCTAATTCTTGCTGTTCATTTATACAAGTAATACAAAATTGTCTTGGAAATCATAAGGCAGAGAATTAGTAGATAATATGCTTTCCAACTTTAATATTCTCGGTTGTATTATGACCACTTACCAGAAAACCTAGGTGATTTTAGTGCAGAACCGGGGGAAAGATTCCATCAGGACATAAAACTATGGAAGATAGATATCAAGGAAGATAAGATAGCCACATGATGCCCTACTACTGTTGGAGTCTTCAGACAGACTGTTCTGGAAAACTCCATGCTAGAAAGTCGTATAAAAGAACATTTTTAAGTGATAAGTAATGAATGTATATTTATCTACTTTGTGAAATAAATACCTTACTTTGTCTCTTTTGTGTTTGTAAATGGCAGTTGGAGCAAATAGTAACAGTAATAACGTGAAAAATACACAAGTTAAGAAATAATATATTTTATTGTAAAAGATGCCAAACAAAATACATCATTAATGTCCAACTAATGCGGCAACTTCGCTCCAATTTAACCGACTTCTTATTTCTCACGGTTCACGAGTCACCAATGGTTAGGCCCGAAAAACGGGCAGCCTGTATTTACCAATACTCGCTAGATCTTCTGGCAGTTGAACTCTTTGTGTTTTACAAGTGCCTCTTACAGGTCAACGGATGTTCAACCTTCCTGACCCGATCAGATTAAAATATTAATTATTAAAATCCGGCATACCTTATTTCCTTGGCCCGCTGCGAGTATTTTTTTTATGAACAAGTGTTATATAATAATTGCAACTATTGTATAATTTACCTTATCCTTAGTCATACTAAGACGTCCTTCTGGTGAAATAGTTTCACGAAAATTAGAAAATTTCCTTGTTGTTGGACTGATAGCATCAAAAATATAATGGAAAGTGTCTTGATTCAATCGGTGATAATCAAAAAAATGTTTTTCGTCTATTTTTAAATGCTCATATAGATGATGAAATTCCCCAAGACTATTTCTTTTCTCTAATATATGATTAGTCCAGCATTCTTTTCTCTTTCTTTGAAGTCGGCGTCTAACTAAATAAGAGTTCTCCAAAAAAATAAGGTTATCCATTGTACAACTTGTTTTCAGAGCTTGTTGAAATAAATTAATTCTCCAACCAGGGTCGCCCCTAGCATTTGCGGGGCCTGGGGCAAAACTGGAATTGCGGGGCCCCAAAACTGGATTGTCCGAGGTTATCGTTATTCTTTATATAGATATATATATATATATATACATATATTGAATAACGATATTTTCTTTAATATTATTAACTATTAACAAAGTACACATACTTAAATTCAATGAAAATATAAATTTTTTCCAACTATTTATAAAACAGGAATAATATTTTTAATGTATTTTGCTATTTTATTACGTTGTCATCGTTTGCGATAAAAAATAGGCGAATCCCCGACTTGAAGTTCGGATAAAGCAGATGAATTCCAAACCAACGTCAAATAATCCGGAATTTAAAAAAATGATATTTGACTCGATTTATACGGAACTCGGATAATCGCGACTCGGATGTGTGGGACTCTACTGTATTTTGTCTTCAAAAACTAGGGGGTGCGGGATAGATCTCGCTTTATTAAGGAACATGTTTCAGAGCCATATACAACTTGAAACGTACAGTGGTTTGCTACCAGAATTTGAATCTTGGTTTCTAGAGAGATGCTTACTTATGAAGATAGGATCGAGTACCAAGAAAGATAAATTAGGTATAGGACGCCGTAGAGTTAGAGTTTACCCTATTTTGTAACATTGTCCAGTGCTTATTTTGCTTGCCCTTTATCGAAATATAGCAATGATTATTTTACGTCATTAAACCATTATATAACGATTGCCCTGCAATAAATACATTCATACGTGAAAAAATGTAGTGCTTCAAATCGAGACAGTCGTCTGAAACCTAACATGTCGTTATTGCGGGGCATGTTTCTATTTCATTGCGATACTTCACGGTATAGGAACTACCGTCGATGTTTATTTTTATATTTTACAAAAATACGTTATTGCAAACGCGAATATAAATTGATGGCATTTTCGAAAATATTTTTAATACCTACAACTTTGGACTGTTTTGTAAATGCCATCAAGATTATCGTACAGATTATCAAAAAATCAAAAGACAGATGTTCATTGAAATCAGTAAATGAATTAACATAAAATTAATAAAGAATTTTATAAAGCAAAACGAATTAGTTAAACGTCATTAGGCGTGCTCACATAACATTTAAATAATTAAGTTAAATTGAATTTCCAAAATATTCCCAAAATCCAGTTCACATGGCATCAATTAATGCGGTGTTTTACGACTGTGTGTTCGGGCGAGTTATCGGGCATCCCGTATACAAGCCGTTATCTGCAGCCGAGGATGGTTTTCGGAGGATGGCGCCTCGATGCATTAGTGTAATGGTCCGGTCCAGTCGGACCGAGCCTGCCTTGATGAAAATGTTATGTCGTTGTTTTTTACATGCAACACGCTAGCGACATTAACGGGGGTGGACATTGTCCTCACAAACTCAATTTTTAAATTAACTGTTCAACAAGAGATTAGATTGAATTGAACGCGAGTAATAAATTATTTATTAATTATGGATATTTATACTACGGTACTGAATCAATGTCAATAGTAAATTCAGAAAGCAATTGAAATATATAAAATATATAAAAGGATTGGACAGAAACATTTCCAGCTGTACAGATCTAGAAGAAACGAAAAGAGATAAAATATATGTTCAAGCAGGGAGAAGAGCTATTAAGTTCGAAAAAAAAGCGAGAATATGGATTAATAAAATTATTGTATGAATGTTGTAGAGAAAGAGAACAGAGCGACAGACAGGGAAAAGTAAACATTCAATTGGAAGGAAAAAGAAAAGCTTTTTACCAAAATGCTATGGGTATTCGACCACGGAAGTAGAAATAATGAGAATACAAGGATAGACGTTAGAGAACATGATAATTGAGAAAACTAGAAAAGTACTAGGACAAGAGCAATACAACAAGATTAAAGAATCAAGATACAATTCTAAATTTGGGATGATAAATACACCTTGGGTACCAAGATATTTAAGAAAGAGATGGAGGAAGAAAGAAGATAAAAAAATAATTGCGAGGTGTGAAAATGAAAAGTGAGCTAATAAGTTTTGGTTAAAAAATGAAGAACAGATGTGCCAAAGGTGCGACAGGGAAAGCGAAGGGTTAGAACATTTAATAGATGGTTGTACGAGTTTGAAAGAAAAAGTTAAAGAAAGAACTGAGGTGTTGCATGATTCTGGAACAGAAATATCGTGGATGAAAACGAACATTGAGAACAAAAAGGGATCACTAGCATTTTTTTTAGGCCATCACTAGCATTTTGAAAGTGAGGACTTTTTTTATTACGGTCATCACCTGTATTTTGATAGTGAGAACTTTTTTAGGGTTTTGTAGGTATGACCAAAAAACCCTTATACCGTCATTTTGTCGTCTGTCTGTCTGTCTGTCTGTCTGTCTGTCTGTCTGTTCGGTAAAAATTGTAGCCAAACGGCTAAACCTAGAGAGTTGAAATTTGGCATGCTTATACAACTCTTTGACCCGCACATAGGAAAAATACTAAAACATCTAAAAAACATATCCCCCTAAAAATATAAACAAATATATGCTCATCGAAAAAAAAAATATTTTTTTACAATTCTGTGTAGGGTATCAAATGAAAGCCCTTGGTACGTGGATTAACGATCAAAATTTTATTTTTGCAAAATAAATTATTTTGAGGCGATTTTTGCCAAAATTGTGCAAAAAAAATTTTGTCCCACACCCTGTAGCCCAGATGGTTTAAACTTAAAATCTGAAAAAATTCTAACTAATGTACATTGGTGTGAACCGGAATAGTACAACAGGAATTTTTGATCAGATTATGTTTTCGGAAAATAACGCATTTTTTGTGTTTTTAAGTAAAATATGTAATATATTTAAACCGCTATTTAACATAGCAAACGAGTGATCCTGTATAGCACAGTGGTAGTGTTCTTGCTTAGTGAATTGAAACTACTGTAAGAAACTGTGTTCGAATCCCGTCAATTTTTATTTTTTCAGTTTTTTTTTTGCATTATTATTTTGTTTAAATTATTTTGTCAAAATTCTAGTTATATTTTGGTAAATGTTCCATTTATTTTTTAAAAGCGTAAATTTAATAACCAGTGGGAAGTGTTGAAATTATAATTTAATTCTATATTTGAAGGTATCAGAGGGCGAGGCTTATGATTTAAGCAACCAATGGAAGCCATAGGCGCAATTTTCAAAATCTTAATGAACCTTGCTATATAAAAAAAATACTGCACATATTTAGAAACTTAAATAATGGTATTAGGCATTCGAATTAAAATTCATAAAAAAATATTTTGACATAAAATTTGTTTTGGCATCGCAAATAATCATCACACAGTTAATAAATACGTGCGAAACCCTGAAATGTGTGAAAATTTACACTTCACATCAATTTTTTTGTCATCACTTACATTTTGGAGACGAGGACCTTTTTTTAGGTCAAAACTTCTAATAACCAGGAAAATATTTAGTTATAAATGTATAAAATATCACTGTAGCTGTGACAAATGGCCCCGACCAGGGGGTTTGTTGTCCCATATATTTTAAATGGAGAAACATATTACATATAAAACATTGACCATTTTCAAACTGTAAGGTTAAGTTATAAAAACTAAGTTATAAAAACAAATCAGCAAATTCATTCAGGAAACTTGGTAATTTTTATTGACATGATATTGTTTTTACATTAAATACTAAATAAATAATAATCAAATATAATTTTAGAACAAGGTTTTTTCTCTTGTCTTGCCTTTTTATCTTTTTCTATTTGACAAATAACCTAGACCGATTTGTGGAGTCCAAAAGCAAACTATTCCTTACAGAGCTGGACAAAGGTATTTCTGCGCCCGAGGCAAAGTACCAGTCTTGCGCCCCCATCCTTAATTAAATAAAAAAGTTAGACGAATCGCAGTGATGACCAAAACAAGGAGACGTGATTTTTGCGCCTCAACTCTTTCTTGCGCCTTTACCAACTCTGCGCCTGAGGCGAGTGCCTCGTTCGCCTCACCCTATATCCGGCCCTGATTCATCACATAGTTTCCAATTGTCCACTTCGTTCTTATGATGGGAAAATGACTGATTTCTTTAATTTAGAATCTAATATAGAATGTAATATTCTTGACTGGCTTAGATATACGGTTCTTATAGGCTGGATAATTATATAATTTTGGTATTTTTTTTTTCTTAATCTATAATATCCAAACGATCAATAAATATCCAAAATGAATATATCGAAACATATTATTTAGTATAATAAATATACAGACGATTCCGCTTAATTGGGCCACCGCTTAATTGGGGCAGCCGCTTATTTGGGCCAAATCTCAAAGAACAGAAACCAAACCAAGGAACCAACAGTAAATTTACATGTTTAATTGGGACAGCATTCCGCTTAATTGGGACAGTAAATTTAAGATCAGAGTACATATTATGTTATACATATTCTCAAGAAAAAATATGTACAAAGAATTTAATATTACAGCGTTATTTTATGCAGGAAGGAAATGAAGGGAGCCCTACATCCGCACTGAATACCTGTGCTGATTTTGTAGAAGTGAAATGTTACAAAAACAAAAGACAGACTACACTTGACGCATTTTTGCATTGAATTAAATTGTATGTACCTATTTATTATTTTATTTTGGAATTTATTATTATTTTTTCTTAAAAGTTTATATTTTTTGGTTATATGTAATTTATAGTTTTGTCCAAGAATTTATAAAATAAAATTATTGAAAGAAAAATATGCATTGTTTAATTTTATGTGAAATTCGCTTAATTGGGGCAGTCGCTTAATTGGGCCAAAATGGCTAAGTCCCGATGTGTCCCATTTAAGCGGAATCGACTGTATATGTATATATGTATATATGTATATATATATATATATATATATATATATATATATATATATATATATATATATATATATATATATATATATATATATATATATTCATAAAATACTAACTACTAATTATTAATTATATTAAACATAGATAGTAGACACTCTTGCGTAAAGAACGGACGACGCTAACATATATTGCGTTCATTTAGGGTTGTACTTTTGTTCCAGAATTAGAACTATTAAAAATATTAACATTTAACGTTTGCACAATGAGAACTATTACTGCTCAAATTGTTGAAATCGTATCAATTCTTTTTACAATTCTTGCTCCAGTACAACTGTTTCCAAATTTATTTTGTCCCGGAATCTTTTTTCAAAGACCGCTGAACCCTTGCCATATCTATATTTTTTGGACAACCTATTCCCAATTTTAATAAGACATTAACTGAAACAAACATTGTTTTACGGAATTTATTCAATGTAGCAAAACAGAAATGAATGGAAATCAAAAGTTAATAATCATAAAAACAAAACAAAATATAGAAGTCGCGTCAATAGAATTTTATAGAGTTATAAAATATTGACTGCATGTAGTTGAAAGCTTTTGTTTATTCTTATCGTTGTAGTCTAGTGTTTTACATAGTAAAACTGTTTTCCAGCCTTACACTAAAGTGTTAAGAGTTTTTTATATTTTTTTATATGCGCTTGATATTTTACGTTAAAATCAATGTTTCACTTGCTTATTATTGTTTAAGTCCTTCAACCATCTATCTTGTATCAAAATATGGCTTTTGTCCATTTTCATTTAATATATATAAGGTTCCTGTCGCTCCTATGTGAAGCATAGGGCCTCAATAAACTTCCGCCATTTGGATCTGTCTTGCGCTAGATGTTTTAGCTCCCTCTATGCTTTGCCGCTTTCTTAGGCTGGTTTACGCCATGTGTCCGTTGGTCTGCCACATCTACGGCTCCCTTATGGGTTCCAATCAAAAGCCGTTTTACTGATGGACAAAGGGTTGCTCCTTAAGGTATGGCCTATCTATTTCCACTTCCGCTGTTTTGTCAGGATGTCTATGGGGCTTTGATAGGTTCTCTCCCAAAGGCGAGCGTTGGTAATAACATCAGGCCAAAATATGCGTAATATTCTACGCAAGCAAGAATTGACGAACACTTGAAAACGATGAATAATGGTTCTAGAAGTTTTTCAAGTCTCACAGCCGTATAGTAGAACTGGCATGATATTAGAATTGAATATTCTAATTTTTGTGGACTTTGCATACTGCGAAGAGTTCCAGACATTTTTCAGCATACTGAAAGCATGCCTAGCTTTATTCCATTTCCATTTTAGTATGTTTATTATATTTTTATGTCTTCATTATTAGTTTTAAACTAATTTACAAATTATTGCTGTCGATTGCATACTGTCAATTTTGTTAGTGCCCAAATTAAATCGTAGTTCAGGATCTCGTTAGCTAATCTGGTCCTCTGCTTTCCTGCATTTTTTACGATGTCGTCTCTCCATCTAATACTAGGTCTTCCAGGATCACATTTACTAGGTCTAGTACTCCATTCAGTAATGATTTTTAGCATCCCTCTTAATTAATGACCAACCAATTTAATTTAGCACTATGTTTAGCAATATCAATGACGCGGGTTTTACACCGTATCTAAGTATTTAAACCAATTATAGTCTGTTTTTTAAATCCGAGGAGTAAATGCAAAAGGAAGATTTACATTTAATAGAACATTTTAAGAAACACTAATGTTTACAAACTAAAGGTAATATTACCATTAGGCAGAATTTTGAGATTGATAGTTTGAAGTAATGGCTGCCGTTGTCATGAAAATTTGCTGTATGTAAAAACGACTCGCCGGTAGCCAACCACAGATGAGCTTTCTGACACGGTATTTTTGAATCGCACCTTCGAATTAAAAAACAGAGTATAGAAACTACCGAAAAAATCTACAAGCCAAAAAAACCAATAGGCGAATAATGTTGGGTAACATATAAATTAAGTTAATTTTAATTCAAAAGGGTAAGAGTACTTAGTCCTTACTTAATCCTTAAACCCTTCTTCCTTACGATGTAAGGCTGTTGTTAAATTAATCATTTTGTTAATTTATATAATTTATTTATGCTACAACATACAAAAACAAATGATTTTAACTTGAGTTAGGGATAATTCTTACTTTAGCAATCGGCCATTAGACATCTTATTTCTGCATACACCCACCACAAATTTCAACCAGTGCATTTTCAAGAACTCAAGTAGGCTGCAGAAACTTAGTCACTCAATAAACCTACAATGACCAGATTGAGAGTTAGTCAAAGAACAGTGGTGTAACTAAGGGCCCGCTGCGCCCGTAGGTGTGAGGGCCCGTAAACTGAGGGCAAACCTCTAAATGACTTTTTTTTTTGTTGGTCCGAGACAAAATTGACAAACCTTCTTGGGAGACCAAAGAAAATTCTGCGGGGGGTTACGTCACTGTCAATGAGTTTTCGAACGATCTATATTGGGTAGAAATCTGGGATATATATAAAAAAACTTAAATAAATTGAATATAATTCTGGGTTTTATTTTTAATTTGGTCTTAATTACAATCTTGCTAACATTTCTTTGTTGTCTCGTCTCATACACAGATAAACTAATGAGTATTTAGACGAAATATTTGGCGCACAGTATAGCTATAACGCAACTCATCACTCTGTAAAAGATGCAAAAACCCGGGTTTTCAGTTTTATGCTCTTTCAGTCCGTAGTACAAACAGTCTCCCAACGGCCATTGTGAATGACGTCACCATGCGCGAGAGACGGGTTATTAACTCCTCTCAGGCCACTCCCCTCCTGTCACATCAAAATCTCTATCTCCTTCTATCATCAAATCCCCTCCACTTCTATAAATCTATATAAACTCGCCATACACCTATCCCACTCACACGAATTAAATTGAAATTGTCTGTCTCACTCTTGAATTATTTATTCTGATGTATTCATCTCTCTTTACTTAATTCCTAATTGTGTGTACGATTCTCGATCTCTATTTCTCGCATGAAAATACTATATAATTCTCCAAGCACTTGTCTCACTCTCACTTCTGCCACCAACTTCATTCTACCTCATTCGACATGAGTTTATATATCTTTCTCTCTCTTATGTATATTATAATAAATTCTCGCGACATAGCTGTTTCACTCGTACATATTGGATTGTTGGAATAAGCTGTCTCACTTCTACTTATTATTTTTATATTTATGTCCTTTTCCTACAAATAAATATTAATATAAAACAAGGTAATATATTTCTATCCTTTTCTATTTGATAAAACCAGTTATATTCCATTTCAGTTCATCTTAGATTCTTATTTGATATACTTCTATCCTCCTTCCTCTTATAGATGTTTAATGTAAATTCTCTTCTAGATACACCTGTCCTTTTTCTTGTAATGAATTACTTTATCATTGGCGCCATGGTTGTCTCATATCCACTCATGAATAATGTTGCATCTATTTCACTTTTGTAGATGTAACTAAGATGCTCCTTGATATATATCTATCTCTATCTATTTGTGTTAATTGTTGTTTACTGTTCTTTTGACAAAAAGAAGATATGCTGGATGTACAAGATTAATCAAATTAGACAAAAGAACCATTTAATAATGGTGAGTGGAATAGTTATGTGTATTAACGATAGGTGGATTACCCAAAGATGGCACAATACACTTATTATTTAAACAAAAAACAATGTAATAGCGACAAACAACAATTTGACATTAATGCATGATATACGAGGTTCGGTCAATAAGTAAGGGTTACCAGTCAGGGTGACTGGTGTCGTAAAAAATATTAAAATGATTCCTTGAGCAATAATTTTCTGCAGTAGCTCTATATCACTGCCAACTCTTTTTTCACCTTTTTTAGTAGTCCTTGCAGGTATTTTTAGAAATCTTTCTTCGTTAATCCTTTTATCTAATTTGAAAACGGCCTCGTTATAGCAAACTCTTTAGTTTTGGAAATAAAATATTGAAGTGGTTACCTGAGTTTATGAAGAAAAATAGGTTTATAAGGAAGAATGGATTATGGATGCCGTATCACGACAATGCATCAGACGCATTTCCTTGGTTCGCAGTTTTGGACGAAGAGCAAAATTACCTTTATACTCTAACCACCGTATTGATTCACGGAAACTAAAAATTTCATTAAAATTATTGTCTTTTTCAAACGACTGAAGAGACAAAAGAATATTTCCTGCTTTGGGTCACTTATTGTTTTGTAAATATCTTATGACAGGGCGATTTTTATGTTACGCATAGATAGAGCACTGTGATATACAGTGACATATACAAAGAACAGTCAAAGGCACAAGTATCAGTTCACATTCTAACACTTCTATATTATATCGAGTATTTAGGTCTACAAACTTGAATACCACCCATCATAGTTATACTTCAAAACTGTAGAAACGCAGCTACTTGCTTTAGTATGTGAGTAATCCACTTGAAGATCATTTTATCTATCTGTTCATTGGTCAGAATTCCCCCGTCCCGCGCTCCAGCGCCTTTTTTCAAACTCTTGTTGTTACGAATAGTATTGTAAACAACGTCTCGCATACTAAGTAATAATAGAGAGACGTTCTCCTGCCATATAGAATAATATAAAATGTCAGTATGTATTTATGAACTTCGCCGTAGATGTTTGTCTACGAGAGAATGCAATACGTCAAAGTTTAGAATCCTTATTACTAATTTCACACATCACTGCTATCCCTTTCCAGTTTTTTTGTACAACAAATTTTGAATATATTGTTAATTTCTTGTGAGATGGTGAGACATGGTCAAAAACTCACTTAAGACATGTCAACTCCTACATTTCTCTTAGGAGAACATTTCTACTGGTTGTACAAGGTAGAAAAATCGGCACTATTCTACTTTAACAAACCCACTAGACAATGTTACCAACTATAGTAAAATTAAAACACGTAAATTTAAACTAAAATCAAAATAGAATTAAAATTATTTGTATAATAATGCTTAACTTTCAGTTGAATAAATCTAATTAAATTAATATTCCGGTATTTTATAATAAGAATAAATAATAATATTACATTCACAGCCGATTAAAGGTTAAAAAAGGGGGAACATAATTTAGTGCACCTAAAAACTGGGTGATTAGGTTAGTAAAAGTCTAGGACAGCAGAAGCCGAAAAGCTCAAAGTAAGCTTAAAAAAGTTTGTGTAAAAAACGTTTGTGCGGTGTAGGATGTAATTCAGTAGTTATACCTTTATCTTGTTGTTGTTTTATTTTGTAAAGTGTATACATTCTTTATATATTTTTTTTTTCACACGAACTCCTTTAAGGTTACTTTGAGTCTTTCGGCTTCTGTTGTCCTAGATTTTTACTAACTAAACCTAACCTAATTACCTTGTTTTTAGGTGCACAGTACTTAATTTTCCCCCCACATTAGCCTAATTAAAATTGTGTATCATTGTGCATACGTTTATAACATGGTGGTGCAGAGGGCTAGTTCATTGTCCACCTGAACTAAATTTTTTTAAAATATCGATACAATGCATAATAAATCACTACAACAGAAAAAAGTGAAAATAAATAATATTAAATTAAATTTAAACTACGTTTATATATTAAAACTCTAATCACAGTAGAAATTAAGGGAATATTACTTATTTCTATATTTCTTATAAATAAACTCATTTAATAAATTGATATTAAATTTAAATTATTAAAATTGATATATTACATTTTACTATTGCCAACACTGCACGCATGCGCAGTAAGGTGGGTTTGCTAAAGTAGAATAGTACCGAAAAATCCAGTGCCTCATACAGTGAGTCACTTTGAACAGCAGAAAATGAAATTCTTCGAGATTGTATTGCTAACAGAAACAGACACTTAATCGTACATCTGCGTCATCTGGACTGTATCTGTGTTGGTTGTGAGGAAAAGCTCTATAGACTTGCAACTCCCCCCCCCAATCTCAGTTCCAAGTTGTTGTTGGATATCTCCGCTCATGGAAGTTCGAAAAACATACAAATTACAGAGATGATTCATCTGCCCAAAGAATATGTTTTTGTTCTTCTTTTGACCAATTTTGATGCAGTTATGTCCATTTACCCTGCTGCCTATATTCATATCTCCTACGTACCTAGAAGTACACACATGCATGCTCTCATGAGAGTGTCCCTGTAATACAAATGTTTAGGAACATTTAAACAAATGGGTAGTATGTTTAACGCTTCACTTCCGGTTTGTTCCGAAAAATTCATTACTACCATTCGATTCTTTGGATAAACTTCGTCACAATAAAGTTTAAATTAAAAAATTCCAGCATTTTTTTCTACGAATTGCTTTGTATCTAAGTCTTCATTAAATTAATAAGAAATATATTCATAAATTGCTTAATTTTCTTTCAATTTCGGATTTTTTTATTTTTTGCTATTAACAATTAACAATTAAGCTTTCATACATGAACGCTACGCAACTTACATTACGTAACGCAGTATAGCTTGCAGACAAAGGGTAGCTTGATTCTCAGCTGTCAAAAATGTTTCATTATATTTTTAATTACAAAAAAGACGTACACTACTTTAGCCATAAATACAAAAAGCCAAAACATAATTAGCCATAATGAAGCCGTGAATTAAAAAAAATAATCAATTTTGTCAAAAACACAAAAAAATGTGATATCTTTCGAAAATATAATCTGATCAAAAATTCCTGTTGTATTATTCCGCTCCAGCATGTGTATTACTCAGAATATTTTTCAGATTTAACCCCCCCCCCCCCCTACCTCGGGTTTTCATGGTTTGGTACAAGAGATTTTTAGCACATTTTTTGCAAAAGTCGTATTAAAATAAAAAAATTCAAAACTACATTTCGTTCCTTAATATGTGTCAGGATTCTTTTGATATTGCACGCTAAATTTTAAAAAATAATTATTATTTTCAATGACATAAAAAATTAGATATGTTTCTAATCTGCTCAAAAATTCCTGTTGAATTATTCCGGTTTTCATCAGTGTACACCATTGATAATTTTTTCAGATTTTTAGATCAACTACTCTGGGAATTAGGGTGGGGGACAAAAGTTTTGAAACATTTGTGGCGAAAAGGTCACAATAAAAGATTTTACAAAAATAAAATTTTTGTAGTTTATCCACTCATTAAGAGGTTACATTTGGTCATACCACTAAAATTTTAAAAAAATATTTATTTTTTCGTTGAATACTTATAGGAATACGTATTGGTTTATATTTTTCCCGCCATATGGTTTTTTAACTCTCAATTATTTCTCTACATGTAGGTCAAACAGTTGTAGATGCATGTCAAATTTCAACTTTCTAGGTTTAGATGTTTGGACAGAATTTCTTCCGTACAGATAGACAGACCCATGAGAGTATTCGGTCATACCTCCAAAACCCTAAAAAATAAGAATTCTCATTTTATCATTCCGATTACCCCGAAGGGATATGGTGAAAATATGACTAGATAGTAGGGTTGTACATCGAAGGCAGAACATCGATGTTTAACATCGATGTTAACATCGGCGCTTACTATCTATGTTGAAAAAACATCGAAGGAAAAACATCGATGTATCGGTAACATCGATGTATCGGTAACATCGATGTTTTATTAATATTAAAAAAAGCTATTTATTTATATTATATAGGTTTTATTTAATAATGTAAAGATAAAATACGAAAAAAGTAACACATAATACACAAAAAGCATTTATTAGATTTTGAAATAGAAATATTCCTTTTTAATAGTAATTAATTTCACATTAATATTAATATACCCAATATAATAATCCTAATTTCTACCTACAGTCTATTCCAAGCGATTAGGCGGAACTAACCGCAATTTTCATTTTTGTAATTTGTCATTAGATATATTTTTATATATTGAAGTTGACTTTTCCTGAACAAAATGATCAAAAGCTTCAATCAATCGGTAAAAGTAACTAGAATTGAAAATCTAGTTCCGCCTAAACCAAAGGAACAGACCTTACTATTTTTACATTTCTAAAATGAAATATTGGATTTTATTACAATACTAATATAGTAATCTTAATGTTAATTTTATATTATTTAACATAAAAATAACGCTGTCATACACAATTATTTTTATACTTTTTTAAGTTGAAATAAAGTCTGTTCCTTTGGTTTAGGCGGAACTAAATTTTCAATTCTAGTTACTTTTACCGATTAATTGAAGCTTTCGATCATTTTGTTCAGGAAAAGCCAACTTCAATATATAAAAAAATAGCTAATGACAACTTACAAAAATCCAGGGATTGCAGGAATAACAACGGGGAAAGTGTCGACAAGACTCAAAAAGAAAAAGTGTGTTGGCGTCGTTGGTCGTTCGCATTGTTTGCAAAAATTAGAAGTTTCTTCTTATTTTTTCGTATTCTGCTAACTGCTAAGAAGAATAAAAACTAACACTATTAGTATTGTTATATCACAATAGATGGCGCTTATATTTTGTGTACTAATTTTAATAAAAATTAATTTTTTAAGATTCCTGCGCCTCTAGCGGTAGTTTCTGAATTTCAAAGTTTAAACATCGACATCGGTAGTAAACATCGATATTTTATCGATACTATCGCCAGCTGATCATCGATGGTAAAAACATCGATGTTTTTAAAACAAACATCGATGTTTTCGATACATCTATGTTTTTTTCCCATCCCTACTAGATAGCGTCTATTATGCTTCGCCACGTTTCTCTGTTTTCAGCCACTTGTGTTGCTTCGTGCAACGAAATCTACTTTTTCTAAATTGTTCTACATTTGTCCTTCATATTCTAATTTCCTTGTGTTTAAAATGTTCTTACATCCAACTCTTTCACTTCTCTCTTTCTGCCCCTAAATATCAGATATTTATATTTACTTGTCTCATCTCTTTTCCACTCCCTACTCTTAAACCTTATCGAGAATGGTGGACGGCGCTTGCAGGATCGACGTAAGGGGACAAGGTAATTTAGGTGGGCAGTGTCCTGCATGCGATACTTTACATCGGAATGTGGTTTGTGCGTGTCCGAGTTGACTTTAAGTAGAATTCAGGCTTGTAGATACAGGAGAAATTAGTATACCGGAGGGTTGATGGCTGTTAATTTACCGGCATAGCATTTCAACTATTTTAGGATTTAAATTGGCCCACCAAGAATGCATTTTAAAATATTTAATTGATTGTATTATTACAATTTTAATGAGTGTTTTAAAACTAAATTAGTATTAGAATTACGTAAAAAATTTCAAAACACATTTTTCAGATTTTATGAAATAAGATTTACTGAAATAGATACGGATTTCTTAAAAACGGCGCTAGTAGCAACAGAACAAATTATCATTTGAAACTCGCTGTTTTATTATTTGGTCTTGCAAAGATATTATAGCAGATAAACAAGTCTTTAGCAACATGTTAAAATCTTAACGTTAAAAACTGACGTCAATTTTTTAACACCATTTTAAACGTAAATGCTATTCACTAAGCATATTTGTGATAAAATTTAAACGCGGCGGCGTTAAAATAGCCAGTTAACGTTCTACAATCAGCGTCTATCAAAACGGTGGCTTTAAAAGTCTACTATATTAGGAAATATCATGTTACTAAAAGAAATTGAATAAAATACAAGATGGTAAGAATGTTAATTGTTATATGACAAAATTCAAACTTTATATTAATCTTTAAAATGAATTCTTTAGGTTAGAACTAAAAATGGTCCTTCTTCATTTTTGTGATACAAATAACTCTTTTGAGTTACCAGACCCAAGTTCAAGAAATTATATAGAAAGGAAGTAAATGGAGTATTTAAGAGCAGTTTTAATTAATTATTTAATACTTAATTGATATTACAAAACACCTTTATAAAAATAAAATAAATTCACATTTTATTAAAAAATGAGATAAACTGTTACAATGTAGTATATATATTGATTAAATAAAAGTTGAATATAGTTAAATTAAGTTTTACTTAATGTGCTATGGAAAGCAGTTACAATGAGTATCACAGGACCAAACATATCTGTACCATTTTTAAAATAAATTTCGGAACGTTGAATATTTAAATTTACACCGAAATATTAGGTTAAGATTTTCTTGGTATTTGACACTTGTCACAAAACTTTAAAATTCAAGGTAATAGCGCATGCGCGTGCAAAAATATAGCCTCTTCACAAGGTAACACCTCGCATTAACATAGACGTAGTGTAAAAATAAAATTTTTAATGTGACGCTAATTTTAACGTATTTCTTACAGAATATACCCGATTATATGTTATAGATCCGGACTTAACACAGGGGCTCCGCGTTTTTAAAGGTGAACTCAGAACTCCAGGATTAGTTATTATGTGTAAATTATTTCAATATGTATGTGTATCAAGAAAAATCAAGAACCATCATTATCTTTCATGGATTAAGCAGTACATTCCTGTTCCGACATTTATCGTTATTCCTTATTCCTTGATAATCCTCTTAACCTTATCCCGTATTCCTTGGTATTCTCGTACTTTTCTTTGCAAGTGGGTATTCTTTTAAGATGCGACAACTAGTTTCGTCTCTGTGTTCTTATATTATCCAGCATGGAAAAGGTGTCCAATTCTTTTCTTGTATCTTCATTTCGAATATAGTTAAGTCTGCTACATCCTTTCACGGTCCTCAAAAATTTCATTTCTGCTGCCTGCTTTTCAACTGTTTTCTTGGCACGAGACGCATGGTGAGGTATGCAAGGATGTATGGAAGAAAACTACAAATCTTTTAGCCCAACATGGCAGATCCCCCATCTATGTACGAACTGCGCAAATTCTGAGCCTGTGGTACAGAGAACGCACTATAAAATAGAAACAAAGCACGCTCCAACTGTGTTGTAAAATTAATAAGTTACCCGGAGAAGTTAACGGAGCTTGTAATGAGTTCCGTCCAATATTATTCTCCAGGTCTACTGCGCATCTAACCTCCTAACCATCTAACCGACAATTTACATTAAATCTGCTGTGGTGAACGTACAGAAGCAAAATCGTCTAACGAGTTATAAAGACTATTATATAAAGTTATAAAGGCTTGTTGAACAATTGTTCTTCACTGTTGCCTATTTTTCGTCTTTTTCTCCCACTTACTAACGCCTATCTGTTCCAGGCAGTGTTGCCAGATTCGCAAACCAACATTTCCCTATAGGCTTGTTCAAATTTCCCTAATTACCACTTTTTTTCGACAAAATTTCCCTCCGTCACAAACTATACCCAAAATTTGGTGTATGTCATTTTTTTAAAATAATCTCTGCATATCAGGTTAATAAGTACATATTTACTTTCTTAGGTATTGTTATTTTGTTTTCAATCTACTTTCATCTATCTATAATTGTTAAAGGAAAAAATGTACAAAACTCCTTGGACTCGCATTACTAAAAATGACTTCCAATAATTTATAAATAATATTAATCAAATTAACCTAATCTTCAATTAAGTTTAAGAAAATTTGAACAGGCAGAAACATGCAGAATGCAACCACATAACTGTGCATAAAAAGAAAACCCGGAAAAGAAAAATCATTTAAATATTTATTAGCATATTAAATCTTTTGACAAACAAAGAAAATATTACACTCAACAAAATAATCGATGATAATATAATTATTAATGATGTAATTATAAATTTTAAAAAAATATCATATCCCTCTTACAATCAATTATATTAAAATAAGAATAAATTTAATTTTTGAATTATTCAAATATGTTTCCCTCTATTTAAATATTACCCTCTTTTGCGACATTTTTAAAGATTTTTCCCTTTTTCCCTTTGGCTCCTGAAATTCCCTGCGGCGAGGGAAATTTCCCTCCATTTGGCAACACTGGTTCCAGGTCCTTTCGCACCGCATCCATCCACCTTCCCTTCGGCCGGCCCTTCTCTTTTTTGCTACTACTCCGCCCCTTAACATTGTCTTTACCACTCTATCTTCAAAAAGTCTCGACACATGCCCTAACCATCTCAGTCTTTGCCCTTTAATTACACCTTAGCATATCTGGCTTCCCGTATAATTCCATAACTTATTTATTTGTTTTGCGAAAAAACAGATATCCCATTTTCTTTCCACCATAGATTTTTCTTCAAACGTTCCTTTCCCACACTCCCAATCGCTTTTGGGTTTCGTTGTTTAAAGTCCAGGACTCACTTCCATACAGAACTGTTGGCCTAATAACTGGCTTATATACCCTAAGTTTAGCCGATCTTGACACTTTGCTTGATCTGATAAATTTATATAAGGACGCAACACATTTACTACCTTTAGCTAATCTAGATCTGATTTCCAGGTCTTCATTGTTCACGTTTGATATTTTCACACCTAAGTACACAAAACTGTCCACCTTTTCAAACTCATAAAACCGTCCTGTATTTGTCCTTACACTGAAGCTTCCTTGCCGCTCACTTTGAACTCCTTTAATAAACATGTACTTAGTTTTAGCTACGTTAATAACCCCACTTCATCTGCATTATTTTCTAAATGTTTTACAATATTTCTTAGTTCTTCTTTTCTCCTCGCAAATATGGCTATGTCATCAGCATAAGCTAAACATTGATGTTTCAAAAATGTAAATAGTTCCTTTGGTATGTACGTGGCTTTTTCGTAAAAATTAATTTTTTATAAATATGTGTTATTTATAGTTCAAATATATTTGTATAGTTTTACAAAAATATATATATTAATTTAAATAAATTAGTATGATGTGGTTTTAAGTAAATGACAAAGTATACAACCAACTATTTGACAAGGTACAAAGGAGGTACAAAGCTAAGAGGTACAAAACAGTTTCGAGATCGTAGGAGATGGGTAAAAATTCAGAATCTCGGAGAGTAGATATTACATGAACCAGCACAAAGATTTTATGTGGAAAATTGTTACCGGCGACAAAAATGGATCATGTACAGCAATTCTAAAGGAGACATTCTCACATTCATGAGAGTCCCTACCGGTTTGGAGGTAGTGAAATCGTCGATACATTTTCGTATCTCAGCCACATCCTGAAAGCGTTGTCCAACTAAAGAGCTCTGCATCAACCTGAATAAATAATAATTCGAAGGCGACAGGTCGAATGAATACACGGCTTGAGGGAGAAGTTAAAGTTGGCTTCCTTGTTCCATAAATAATCTTTTTCGATTTATATCGTCAGCCAAATGATTCCGTTGATGAATATGGAGCTCAGAAGCAACTGTTTCACCCACTTGGAAGAGCGCGCACAATAGAACATCTTTCATGTACCACAGATGCAGAGATGGATCTTTTGCAGTATTTTGTATAAAGTTTTTTTTTATTGCAGCATTATAGTAAGGAACTATTCATGAATGTGTTCGTTTAGGATTGTCGTACATTGTCCATTTTTATTGCCGGTAACAGGAGTAACAGGATAGATGAGCAAGCACAACAGAACATTTTTCATGTATCGCCAGATACACAAAAAGACTTTTGCAGTCTATTTTAGTAGGGGACTATTCATGAATGTGAGAATGTCTCCTTTACAATTGCTGTACATGATCCATTTTTGTCGCCGGTAACAATTTTCCACATATGTAAAATTTTTGTGATGGTTCATGTAATATCTACTCCCGAGATTCTGAATTTTTACCCATCCAACATGTTTTTGTTGAGTTATAATATTCCTTTTTGGCAAATAGGTGGCTTAAAAATCTTTAGAAAGTATTTTGACCGTTTCTTAAAATTGTACCCTTTCCTTGTTTCTTCAAATTAGTATTTTTTATTCGATAGAGGACGTTTTTGACTGACCCAACAGTCAATTTCTGTTTAAAAATGAAACAAGGAAACTGAGTTAAAGTAGCTAAATACCGTAGCGAAACACGAGTATTTCAGCTAGTAAAATATTATTTTGCATCGAGATACTGACTGTATTTGCTTTGGATCAAAAATTGGAAGAAAATTCTACACAATTATAGGAACTCTAATCCAGGAGTTTATTTGGACCAAAGCTAAGTTTTCTACATTTTTCTTCTGCACCGGCTTATATTATTATTATTATTATTATTATTATTATTATTATTATTATTATTATTATTATTATTATTATTATTAAAGGGGGGGGGGGGTGTAGTCTCGCCAGTACCGTCCAGATTTACCCGCAACGTGTTCGGCACAGACGAGACGCTCTTCTTTTACCTTCACGAGAAGGTCGAGAGAGCTTTTTCCCAGCAATCGGTCGCATCCCAAACCCTGGCGATTATTATTATTAATAATTAAAAAAAAATTTGGTGTTAGCAACTATGGCCATTAACCAGGATACATGTGTTTTTTATTTAAGTATACATTTTTAAACCTTAATACTAAATACAAATACAAACATCCATGCCATCCCCGGGATTCGAACCCGAGCCACTCTGGCCTAACAGTCAACACGTATATTAATACCTCGCAAAGTACGGTTAATCGGTTCCGCTAATATGCCGTACTATTTGAATCCGCACTAATCGGGATATACTATATATACATACTAAAATTGATAATTGGTTCTAAAAAAACTCATTTTAAGTTCAAATATCAAGTACCAAGAGCTTCGAAGTTAGTTCGGGAAAGCCGGAAAACTTTGAATATTTTTTTGTCAAGCAATAAATTAATAAAAATAACAATTTTGATTCTTTAAAAACCGTACTATAGCGAATCCGTACAGTATTAATCCGCACTATGCGGGATATTACTGTTTATTAACCATTACACCAAGATGACAGGCAATTATTATTGTTTTACTAAAATTAATAATTTTAATTCCTAATTCAAACATAAAAACTATCTTGACATACTATATGAATAAAAGATAAATGTTCCCAAAATTGAAATATTCAAGCTGTTTGATATGTTGTTATGGATGTGACGTCATGTCTGTAGGGCCGTAATGAGTGCCGCCTCTAACGACCCATCACAGCCGCCTTTGATAAGATATCGTACTCTCTACCACGCAATGCACTCTACTCACGGCACTCTTCATTATTAACTCTGTTCCTTCTTTAGTTCTTGGCTACACACCAGAACGTCTGGACACTGCTACACTTTCATATTTGGGTTAGTTTTTTCTACGTTACACTTATTTAATGGATCTGTGTTCAGTGTTTAATCTTCAAACTCATTATTAATTATTTGTGATAATGTTATCTGTGTAAAAAGTGACTCTTTTTTGGATATTTTTTAGAAGGTAATTATAAAAATAAATTATAATAATGTGTAAGCAAATAAAATAACATACAAGTTGTTTTATATATATATATTTGAGTACATTGGGAGGGATTACATAATTTTCTGTGTAAGAGAAACATTTCGTTTTTGCTCTTTCTATCACTAATTTGACGAGGATCTTTTCTGGATCTTGGCCTTTTCCAAGATTATATTCCATTCTGTCTTGTTATTAATAACCGTCATCCAATTTATAAACATGACCCTTTTGCGTCGTATTTAATTTTCTAAGATACAATGAATTTAGTACAAATAAGTTCTTATTTCTCTAGTATATAGCTAAGGTGTCTTATAGCTTTTTCTCAATTTCAAGTAGTTTGGTTTTTTCAAAATGGAACAAATGAAATTGTCCCATTAGTCCCAAAAGAGTTCCAAAAATCAATTAAGACGAATATGTATACAAACAGAACGGTGCTTACGTAATGATGTAAGTAAGTAAAACAAAAATAGGCTGAAATAAATTCCAAAAACACTTATACTCAAACACAAGAAAAAATTAGAGATCATGCGGATTTTCGATAATCAACTACCTCTAGCAATACTGTGAACATTAAAAACGGTAAACTGGCTAGTATACACAGAGCTGGCGCTAGGTCTTTTGGCGCCCGGGCCGAACCTGCCAGACTGCGCCCTTTTGTTAGAATATGCAGTGACGTACCGAAAAGGTGGGGTTAGGTGCTCGCAATCTTATTTCAAACATATTCTTTTGATTTAGATGGTTGCAATTTAAATAATTTTACATTTTAACCTAATACTAATTATGGCTAAGTAAATTTGCTCACAAACCTCTCGAAATACGAACAAATTCGATGTACAAACTATTTTCATATCCGATTTTGACCTCTAAATACGAACCGTGATGTTTTTTTTTTTTTTAAATTAATCAATGCCTGTTTTACATTATACTTTTTTAACTTTTTTCTCTAGTACTAGAAACAGGCTACTAATAGGCTGCTACCACATGTAGCAAATCGAAAACTCCTGAACCACAAAACCAAACACAAGAAAGTTGTTCATATTTTACAATTTAAATTTTTGATTTTCATACTAATTATGTGAAACAGAAAATTTCATAAATAAAAATTAATATGTAATGGTATCAGGGTTGTCAGACGTCCCTAATTTCGCGGGACGTCCCGCTTTTTGAACAAAAATAGATTGCCCCGCGCGGGACAGCTAAAATACCGAATTAATCAAAAAAAATTATTTGGCTCCTCACTTTCTATTTTGGGAGTGGAGGACCTTTTTTTTTTGCTCATCACTACTATTTTGGGAGAGTTTTTTTAATAAATATTTTGAAATATTTTGAACTGTACATTTTATTAGGTTGTCCCGCTTTTTGAGTCTTTTTTATATTTATTTGGTCAAAATCCCGATTTGGTAAAATAATAATCTGGCAACCCTGAATGGTATACAAAATGCACATTTATAGTGAAAAAATGCTCTCTCTCACTCCTTCTCCATTTTCTTTGCATTTTCTTCATTCAGTTGAAAATAGTTTTTTTTTTTTTTTTTAATTATTGGATTTACTTTATTATTTATTAATCTGGGAAGGGATTAATTGATTTCCCGTAAGATATAATGGAAAATTGGGTTTCTAGATACATACTTTTTAAGATACGAACCGCGGTCAGGAACAAATTAAGTTTGTAAGTCCGGGTGCCATTGTATATATCTAAATGAGCAACTAAAATCAGTTATAGATGTTTTCGGAGTGTAAGGAAGTTACGTTGCCAGTAAACAATGTATTGCTGAACGGTCTTTTTCTACGTTAAATTATTTAAAAAACTATCTCGGTCTTCAAACAAGTCAAAAGATTGAAAAATACACTTTCTTTGTTATTTATATACAAATACAGTGGTACCTCGCTTTTCGTCAATAATCCGTCCGAAAACAATCGTTGAAATCCAAAACCGACGAAAACCGAGGCAATTATTTTCATATGAATCGCAAATCGATGAAAACCGAAACCGAAGATAACCGAAGTCAACGAAAACCGAGGTACCACTGGTATATGCATACAATGCTTTATATATTTTGCAGAAGTCCGAAAGAAGACTGAATATTATTATATAGTCAATAAATGTGTACATCTTTAAATTCAATTTTATATTTAATATGTACGAAACTGATATAGAAATGAAAATTTATATTTTTGATCTAAATAAATTAGAAAAACATAATAAAAACTTAGCATATGTAAATCTCAGCGTTTGTTTTGGCGCTCCTAAGAGCTGGCGCCCTGGGCCTGTGCCCCTGCCGCCCCTGTCTTTCACCGCCGCTGAGTATATACGTATATTTGGAAGCAGTGGCGTACGCAGAAAAATATTGGGGCGGGAGGATTTATCCTCCTAATTCCCCACTGCTTATACCACTGTTTGGAAGGTAAAGCCCCAGTGGTTCAGTTGATATTTGGCTAGGGATGTATTATTCAGTTAGACTCGAAAGCAGGGTTGGATTGGCCCGGCGGGATTCCGGGAATTTCCCGGTGGCCCGAAGGGTCAATTGGCCCGAAAATCAAAAGGCCCGTTCAAAAATCAAAAGGTCAATGGCCCGACTTCCTCCAGATTTCCCGGTACACATTTTAATCCCAGTCCAACCCTGCTCGAAAGGACCAAGTTCTTTTAAATCTTTCTCCAACTGATCCCTATATCTACTCTTTTTCCAATTGTATTTCAGAAACGATCAAATGTTTTTCTGAAAGCGTCAATTATAATTCAGATTAGTAAATTCCTTCAAAATAGGTGCTCCCATCATGGAAGGAATATACTCCCCGAATTTTACGTTTTTAGTTTCATGACATTTAATAAAACGGTCAAAACACTTTCTAAATATTTTAAAAAGATACCTATATGTCAAAAAGAAATATTATAACTCAACAAACACAGGAGATACGAGTTAGTATAGATACTTATAAGCATCCTATAATTTACCCTGAAGCTAGATTCGCCCCTTCAGGGGTTGATTTGGACCAAATTCTGAATTATATTTTCAAATAACAAGTGGATATGCTATCTCATCGGTCCTAAAAGTTATTGAGGAATCTGTCAAAAAACATTTTACCTGTTTTCACCCCTTTAGGGGTCGAATTTCGAAAAATCCTTCTGAATAGATGCTTTCGTCATGGAAGGAATATACTTGTTGAATTTCATGTCAGAGAGAGATAGATTCATCAGTACGTTAATTCTAATTATCCTCCTAATTCCCCCCTGCTTATGCGCTTATGCCACTGTTTGGAAGGTAAAGCCCCAGTGGTTCAGTTGTATATTTGGCTAGGGATGTATTATTCAGTTAGACTCGAAAGGACTAAGTTCTTTTAAATCTTTCTCCAACTGATCCCTATATCTACTCCTTTTCCAATTGTATTTCAGAAACGATCAAATGTTTTTCTGAAAACGTCAATTATAATTCAGATTATTAAATTATAATTCAGGAAGCGTCAATTGTAATTCAGATTAGTAAAATGTAATTCAGAAAATGTCTCTTGTAATTCAGATTAGTAAATTATAATTCAGAAAGTTTCAATTGTAATTTAAATTAATAAATTGTAATTCAAATTAGTAAAATATAATTCAAAGAATGTCAATTGTAATTCAGAAAGTGTTGATTGAAAGGTAGAATTAAATTTATTTTTTTTAGCCATGGTGACCGGTTGGTAGCCGGTCAACATGGCGTAGTGGTTAGTGTAGCAATGCACTGGCTTTTAGACCATGAGGGCTCGGGTTCGAATCCCGGTTATGGCATGGAGTTTTCAAAAATAAATGCATCTACTGGATAATGGCCATAGTAGCTAAGTCCAAAAATTAAAAAAAAAAGAAAAAAAAGTAGAATTTAATAAAAAAATGCTAGGATATGTAGACAATACAAATTTTCAAATGACAAAAAAAAAATCGAGTTTATGTACTGTCAAAATTTCTTATCAACTTAGTATTTTCTGAATTACAATTGACGCTTTCTGAAGTACAATTTACTAATCTGATATACAGTTGTTGTTTTCTGAAATACAATTTACTAATTAACAGTTGGAAAAGTTATAGTCTTTGGACTAATGATTCTTATGTTTTTATATATTTTTTGGTCTTTTAGTAATGCCTAATCAATTTTTATTATTTTCAATTTTTTTTTTAATTTTTTGATTTTTGTAAAATACGAAATAAAAATTAAAGTTCAAAATACAAAAAAATTAATAAAGTTCTCTTTTGTCAATAAGCCTTTGGACATATTTAATGCTCTTATTCTACGGGGCATTCTGATTATTAGTTCATTTGCCTTAGTGATCAAAGTATCGTTTTTCCTGAAGTTCTATAAATTTTGTTTTCGTAGACATTTATATTTGTGCTACTTTGTTTCAAAATAGCTCAGTTGTTGTCAGTTGAGGAACTGAGCAAGACGAGGAACTACATATGTTGGTGGTCATACCTACAAAACTCTAAAAATAAGCACAGGTGCATTATGGAATACGCATACTTAATTCCTACTACTGTAACCGAGAACAAAATAGTCACAGATTAATAAATATGGTACTTAAAATACCTCACACAATTACCTTTTAATTATCCGCAACCCGTTAATTACCAGCTACCCGCTAAATACCCGATACCCGTTAGTTAACTGGTAATGGGTAGATAACGCGTAGCGGGTATTCAAATTCGGAACCGGGTACAACGTTAACGGGTCGGGTACCGGGTACAACGTTAACGGATCGAGTACCGGGTACAACGTTAACGGATCGGGTACCGGGTACAAGGGTACCCGGCGTAATTCCTACTTGTGATGTATGTATGTTGTATGTACGGTAGCGACAGGCGTATGCAAGTCTGCACGAACGTTCGTTAAAACCCTTTCACTTGTGATAACAATATCGCATAGGAAGCGAACGTCGGCCAGACCAAAACCAACGTACGTTGGCTGTGGCTTGTGATTTGTTGTCCATACATACGATACGTGGAGTTCGACAAATGTAAACATTGGCCGTTACTTGCCACACCGTCTGTAATTGCCTTTCCACATATTTAGTTTTAATTTCTCCGTAATACTTGGCTAATATCATATTGTTTGTTTCTACTTGAACAAATTCAATTAATTTAAAAAATAATATTTGTCAAAAGAATTTATAAATAGCAGAAATTACCTAACACAACATTGAAACTTTCTTCACCTTCCTAGCATGCCGCACTGCTAACGCGTTCCTTTTGAAAAATTACAGTAATTAACCATATTTCTTCATTTCCCTCTGTTTTCAAAACCTGTATGCATAATTAACATATACGGTATGCGTCGTACGACCCCTGTTTCTATGTATATACAGGGTGTCAAGAAAACCGACACCCAGGGAAGTAAAATGTGTCACAACCCTCTACAATGTGTTGACTAAATGTGTATGCAAAGTTCAGGTTGCAAAGGCATAATTTAGTTTTAAACGAGCTTAACAACGAGAAATGCCACTAAAAGATTTTTTTTACTAGAAAATTTCTTTATGGTGCCCAAGAGTGAATCCTGATCGAGACAGTTAAAAATTTTAAATGTGGACTCATTCTGAAGATTTCATGACAAAAATGGTAAAATACATCACCGATGTCTTATTAAAAGTAGACAAGAATACAGAAGTTATTATCACCATAAAAAATTATATTTTGCGTCCCTCATAACCAAGATGTCCAATTAGGTTAAAATGAATTGAAATTGTTAAAAATTATATCGGACAAACTTTGAGCAAATGAGAAGCTGACGACCATAGTGGAGAAAACACATGTGAATAAAAGAGGAATCGTAACAAAGATCTGAACGCAACAGATGAAAATCAGTTAACAGATATACAATACCTGGAAAGACTTGACTTGGTGACAGGACAAAATGGAGGATTTGTGTGAGTGAGGATAAAAGTCAAACCAACTGAACTACTCAAGAGAGAGATAAAGATTTAATTTTTAATTTTCTTTTATTAAGCATCATTCTTAATCTACTGCCTTAAAAGGAACATGGACCAAATTGGAGACCATCTTCTCGATAAACATTCATTTCTCATCAAAATTTAATGCAAAAGAAAATAAAGTGAGGTTAGATCGAACATTTAACATGAATAAACATTTACAGCAAAAAATCTTCTAGTTAATGCATTTTTTATGTTATTACTCCCCCGAAATAAACGATACAGTAATAAAATATAAGTTTCAGCATAAAGTTGAATCAGCCATTTAACGCTTTAATAAGAACGTATAATAAACGTAAAGTATATTTAAGGTATTTTAATAGGTTGTACAATGAAATGTCGCATAAAATAAAGATATGTGAAGCGAGAATGTTTGGCATGCTATAAATTATATTTTTATTAATTAAAAATTGTAATTTGCTAAAATAACAATTTGATTAATGACAACATGAAATTATAATTAAAGTTGAATTTGACATTGGACTATGTGGAAATAACAGTAGAAAGTATAAAATAATGATAAAAAAAAGTGATCTCTAATATAAAGCCTTAAAATAACGTTTCAGCCGAACCAAATATACTTGTATAAACTGATACTGACCATCGCTAGGATTGGGCTATGTACCTATTCTATTTCTTCCTAGGTCTTCCTCGGTTTTACACTTCTCTATATTATACTGCAGCTCCTACCTGGGAATTATTTCATGATGCGATGAACAATTTCTTCCATATGTTCTTATTTCATCTAGCACATGAGAGATGTTCAAATCTTCCCTTACATCTACACTGGGAATACGGCTCCATCCCTTCACGTTCTTCTAAATATTCGTTATAAGCTCCAGTGGTAAATGACCAACTTTCGCCCTCCCGAATATTCTGGAACTTGATGAGCTAATAGAGTATATTTTCTATATATTTTAATGTTGAATTCAGGCTTACAGAAACTCATATTCAAACAAATGTTTCGCCCTCTATACAGTTGCACTTGTGGTGAGCAGCATCTTTGCCATGTCCTAGTTACGAGCCTGAGCTCCAACTAAGCAAAAAAGCTGCTAAAGTATTCGAATCAATTTGATCTGTTCTTCCACCATTAGAAATCGCGGGGTCCAGGGTAAAATTGAAATGCTGCACCCCTCCTAAAATACATATTAATATTTTACTACATCTTAAATTAACAAAAAAATAATTAAATTAACAGAAAAGAATAACATTTCTCTAAGATGCAAAAAAGTAATGAATTGTTTATGTAACATTATGACGTTTATTCATAATTTTATGGTAAATAATATTTGTTTATTATTTAGTGGTGCAGGGCAAGAAAAACGGTTTATTGAGCAAGAAAAGCAATCGTACTAGTTACTGCTTAATAAATGCACTATTATTATTATTTGGGGTTTGTCAGGTCTTGACAAGCGTCCACTAATCGCAAACTTCAGCAACCTTTTGAGCAACGTCTTATTAGAGACTAGACGGCTGCATCGCAAATCCTGGCGATTACAGACGCGGAAATTACGCCAAAACCAGTGTTCGTACAATGCGGAGTGACCCGAGCAACACTATTTTCTGCATCCTGCAGTTTAAAGTGGTGGCAGAAGATCTGCAGACGGAAATGGACTTGATTTTCCTTCGGTAGGAGGCTTTTATACCACACAAAACACCAACTATCAGGACTATAAGCTTAACTTTATACCCTGGATACAGCTTTTTAAGCTTAGACAAAAGATCCATATACTTGGACCACTTTTTCTCCTTTTTGAGAGAGAACACCTTATTACTTAATAACTATTTTTCAATATCACAAAACTTTTTTAAAAATATTTTGCGTTATTTTGGCAATAACTGTGATATCAGTATGTGGTTAGTGTTCCCTTGAATTTATGAAAATCGACACAAAATGAACAGTAATTATTAATGATTATCTCTATAGCACGATTTTGTGATTACATCCCAGGGAACCATAAACAATAAAATTACAATTAATGAAGATTTGTTACAATAAATATTTAGTTCTCTGTTTTAGGTATTTATTCAGTGCGCTGTATTTACTTGTTTACATTAATTTAAAAACATTTTAATTCATCACTAGAGTTGCCGTGGCTCCGTGGTAGGACGTGGTATTACATATCTATGACCGGCGGTTTAGAAACGGAGAACTTACCTTCTCTGCCCCTTATACGCCTATCTAGGCGTTGGGAACCTATTATTTATTATTTTATTATTTATTAATTCATCACTACAGCGCAGAATTTGGAAGTGCGTGGAGCTTGGAGCTTCGATTGCCCAAGCCTAACGACAGTCTGTTTGTAAATATTTGTTTCTACGTTTTAAAGCTGGTAATTTTGATATCAGTGACCTACTACGCTTTGGAACGCAGCGAAGACTAAACAGTGAAGATTTGCAAGCGTTATTCATAGAAAATTCATCGCAGACGCAAGAGAAACTCCCGGAAAAGCTGAGTGTGGACCGAGCAACAGTTCTGTGATGATTACATGAGATTCAAAAGATTCAAAAGATTGGAATATGATTCCCAAATGAAATCTCCGACCACACTCAACACATACATTTCGCTGTTTGCCAGGTAAAAGTAAATGGATTTTTGTGGCCACGAAGAGTATAATACAATCTAAGTATCTAAGTCATACACGCACACATTCATGAATAGACCCCGTACAGCCATAAATATCAAAGACAAAGCCGAATATCCATGCCAAAAACGTCATTCAGGGCAAATGTTATCTATTTATAACGCTCCACGATCTCTTCCGATTTCCACTCTCCATTATTGTGCAACTTGATAGTGGTCTTTGCTCATTCCTCTTTCGTTCAATTCTATTCGAATTTCTTCTAACATTCTAGATTCCATTCTAGTTCTATCACACACCGACAACGAAAACAGAGTAATGATATTAAAATATTTTGAAGAAGAGAAACGGGAACAACATTGTGAAACAAGATCGAAAACAAAATTAGAAATATTCAATACCAGTTTTAACCGGTTCTCCATATCAGTGACGCACCCAGAAATTGGGGGGGTCTGGAAAACAAAATTATTTAAATTATGAATTGTATTTTATATGTCATAAAAATAAAGCGAAAATTTGCGGGAAAAAGAGAATAAAACCCTTCGCATACACATAATATATCAGTATTATCGAGAAATTAGTAGTTTTAATTTAAAATGCGTGCATAATCGGTAAACCTGAAAAATCATTCTGTGTCTACCAGATATCTTGTTGGTACTTTATTAAGATTTGGTAACAAAACAAACTATCCTGAAATCCACAAATATCTGAAGAATGTAGAATCTGTCAACACACGCGTATATTTGTGGAAAGTATTCTGTAATTGAGTCGATGTGCGGTGCAGAGAGAGACGATTCCGGCATTCCGGGCCTATGTTCACCCCGTGTTCTAGCCCCGTGTTGCCTGCTGCCTGCTGGCTGCTACTGCCGGGGGTGTGAGCGGTGTACTGTTACCGCCACTGATGATCTATGACCATGTGTGAAGTTTCTCTATAAATGTTTGTGTTCGTGTGCAAGTGACAGATTACTGTCGGAGAATTATTGATGGTGTTAAGGGTTACCAAATTGAGGAACTTGCAAAAGTCTAACCATACGCTCAACATAATATAAATGATACAAGCATTTTTTCTCTCTCTTCTGCTGGGTTCTATCAGTTGGTTGACTTTCGGCATCTTTCATAAAAGTACTTTGATTTGGCACTGTTAAGAATCAGGTCTTATATATGAATTTTCGCTGGATATTATGTGAGCTCTCTTTTAAAGCAAGGCGTACCACTGGTTCGACAGATATTCAATCTTTCTTTCTAGATTTCATTTACCATATATCCTTTTTGTCCCTATTTACAGTAATCACCTAACTATCAATTCTCAAGGTTCCTGTGAGATACTCACCAGAATAATAATTTCATATAATTTGTAAGAATATTTAAGTTTATATTCTTAAAACTATGGTTAATTGTATTTGCTAATTCTTCTCACACCTGTTTATATTTAGTTAAAATTGTTAACATTTTATGTATCATTTTCATTTTTTTGATGATGGCTTAGCAAGCCGAATGGTACTAAGCATGAAATATATTAAGTTTTAATTTTGTGGAACATTACCAGGTGCGTGTTCATTTCTCATTTTTATAAGAACTATATATATTATGGATGCAAAAAAAATAAATCAGTAGTTACAAATATTGTAAAAAAGAAAGTGAAAAGCTGGAAGGGTGAAAATATTCAAGCAATGTACTAAAGCCGAGTATTACACATTAAAAGAGCTTGCACCTTAACATATCTCGGCATTATGATTAACTTGTACTTAGCCATTATTACCCACTATTGTACTCTTGTACCCACTATTCAACATAAAATATTCCTCCAGAAACACGAAGATTTACGGTTGTCAAACCCGATTTGACTGAACGCTTTGTTTATGTATTTAACTATCATAAGTTAGCAGTATTTTGAGTCCTCTTGTAGCGTCTCTGCCGGTAGCTTCCGCGTGTATAATGGGCACGTTTCGTAAATGTATCATATATTATACGAGGGTTACCTTTTATGTTTTTACAAACGATCACTAGGTGGTAATATTGAAATGTGTCATTACTATATTCGTAAAATTTGACATTTGTTATTGTGAAATCAGTGGCCTAACTCAATAACAATGCATAGATTTCCTTCGTTCAACTTTTGGTAATGAAACACCATCAGAAAAGACTGTTTACAATAGATTTGAAGAATTTCGTCGTGGCCGTGCGTCCGTCATTGATGAATCTCGTGAAGTTGACCAAAATCGGTTGTGATTCAAAACAACATAGTGGACATGCGTGGACAGCGATTTTGTGCGCAAAATGATTGAAGAAGATCGGCATGTGACTTACCGTGAGATAGAGGCATCCTTTGCCATATCGCAGACTGCAATACATTCGATTTTGCATGAACATTTAGCTGTGAAAAAGATCTGTTCCCGATGAATTCCGCATAATTTGACGAAGCTCAGAAAAAAGACTCGTGTTGAATGGTGTAAGGGAATGCTAAAAAAATTCAACCTATGCACTGCAAAATCCGTATACAACGTCGTCTGGTGACGAAACTTGGATTTATTCATATGAACCGGAAACTAAGCAATTATCCACTGTTTGGGTCTTCCAAGATGAACCGAAACCCACAAAAGTTGTCCGTTCACGACGCACTTCCATGAAAATGATCGCTTGTTTCTTCGGTTGTACTGGACATGTCCCAACCATTCCTTTAGAGGACTGGAGAACAGTTAATGCTGAATGGTATACAACAATTTGTTTGCCAGAAGTCATCGACAAAATCAGGAAAAACAACCAAAAACGTCGCATCATTCTTCATCATGACAATGCAAGCTCCCATACAACACGTCAATTAATTGATTATTTGAATTAATGTCCCATTGCCCGTATTCACCTGATTTGTCCCCTAACGACTTTTTTTGTTTCCTAATGTCAAATATAAAATGCGAGGACAGCGATTTTCAACACCTCAAAAAGCTGTTGAAGCCTTCGAAAACCATGTTTTTGAGATACCAACTTCAGAGTGGAAATTTTTTTTCGATAATTGGTTTGAGCGCATGAAAAAGTGTATAAATCTTAAAGGCGAATATTTTGAAAAGTAATAAAACAGTTCAAAAATTTTTTTTTTTTTTTTTTTTAGTTTTTGTAATATTTTAAAAGGTTTCCTCGTATTACAGAAAAAATAAAGTAAGAAATTGTTTTCCGCCGTCTGAGAATTATTGTTTGTTGTATCTTATATATTGTATTACATAAAAAAAAGAAGTAAGTAATTATCGTTGAGGCGGGTTATTGTTTTCCCAAAACTACATTCTGCATTCCTGATTATGGTCATTAGACGCAAATCTAAGTATGTTTGGCAACATATTATTGTCAGTTTATAATGCGCAACGACCTCTTCTAAGTTCCAATCTCCACTATGGTCTATCCTGAAATTGATCTTCGTTTCCTCCTCTTTTGTTCTTTTTTTTTCGATTACTTCTATCCAGCTTTTTTACGTCTTACTTTATTTCTCCTCCTTTTTGGTGCCCATGATAACATTTGTTTCGGTAAGCTTTCATCTCTAATTAGTTGTATACAACTCTACCATCTAAGCCGATAGGTTCTTAGGTATGTTTTCAACTGTAGTATGATAAACACTTTCAAATTTTCCGAATTCTTGCGTTCGATATTTTTTCTTTCCTTATTTTATCCGGTGCTTTGTCCGGCTTTGGTTTATAGTGATTTTTTGGGTCGCTTTGTCTATAGGTCAAAATATTTATATTCTTTACACGGTTGCACTAAACTAAGGTCTTGTCGTATCCCGCTATCACTTAAATTAAGTTTCTTTGATATTTTCCATATTTTCTTAATGGTACCTATAGATATAGTTCATATGGTATAAACGATATATGTACATAGAGCACAGGCTTTGACTAAAAAACCATAATAAATATTCAAACTTGTTTTCATAAAATGAAGGGGAGTATGCTTGGAATCATACGAAGAGACAGATAAAGATATGAAAGAGAAAACTAAAATATCAGATATAGTAACAACAATAAGGTCGACAAAATGTTTAACTGAACATACAACGAGAAAAAACAACTTGGAGCAAAGAACCGATAGGCTAGGTACCAATGAAGAACACAAAAAGTGAGTACATAAACCAACAATATGGATCGACGAGGCAGAGTAAGAAGCATGTCCTATATGGACAATACTGGCAAAGGACAGAAAAGAATGGTAAGGTTGAAGAAGACTTTCGTCCTAAGAGGCATAAAACCAACCTAAAAGAATTATAATTAATAATTTTATATTTATTAATATTAGTGGCATAACTTCAGTAACTCCCCCCTGCCAGAATTTCAACAGTCAACTCTGTCTTAGTATATTTTAGGAGATCAAGCGACAAAAAAATTGATGACTAACAGGCCCCCAATGACGTGCTTTTTCCCAGAATTGCAGTTGTAACGGGTCCATAGTTACGTCATTGATTAAAATGGTTTAATAAAGGCTAATGATAATAAAGACCAATCCGACTGACACTGCTCAGCAATGGAGAAAATATATTACAATTTTAAAGACAAGTTCGTTCAGATCTTCGTCTTTCACATCGAGATCTGGCCATAATTTTGATATCATGCAGGATGTCGCCAGCATCGCAGAATTGTTGATATGTCCGTAAAGGTACCCTAAGAAATTTTACTATGTCTTTTAAACGTATTCTGTATAACAAATCAAATGTGTATGATTATTGTAATAATTTTCATTGGAGACGTTTGCCACCTGCAGTATCCCATCCGTACTTTATCGTTTCACTTCCTTTGTTGTAGCGAATTGAAAATTCATCTCCATAAATTTCTTTAGTAAGTAGCTACATAAACATAAAACTCGCCATGATTTAAGATCTGCAGCACGTGTTTAAAAAATAGCATCTCATCAAAATTCAAGGTAGTCGTTTTAGTATAATAAAATTTCGTGAGGGCAACAAAAGCTGCTTATCAGCACAACATGGCGGCTCACAGTCGGTATTCTTATCAGACCACCATTGACTCGACAAAACTGATTATCTAATATCTTTGTTCACATGTTCGTCCTTATCAGCACAGCGAATGATAAGGTTTTAATGTTGCGTATATATTTGGATATTATTTGTATTTTTGTTAAAACAATTGGTGTACAATGGTTATCAATGTAAATATGATGGAGAAAAAAGTATACAGATTTTATATAGGAATTTGATCTGGGTAAATATGACTAATAAATTAAACAAATTGATTTATTTGTTTGTTTATTAATTTTAGAATGTTTATGATAATTTATTGTACTTATGAATGGCGAATGAAAAACTTACTAGTTAACTAAAAATGCTGATTAATGGGTTCGTCTGTAATCATCGTATGCCTCAAATCATTCTTGTGTTCACTAATTTCAGTTCTTCTTTTTGTGTTTCTTTCCTAATGTATGTTGGCCATCAATTATGACTTTTGATATTTACATTACATGATATTTTTACATGCTATTAAATAAATAAATAAAACAAATAATAAAACATGAATTCTGGGAATGAATTTCCCGGCCTTGAGCTCTCGGGAAATCCGTAGGACCCACTACTTGACATCGAGAAAGAAACCAAATTTGGCGTCGATGTTGTGCAAACGAGTGCACCTTCCGTCCATTTCTTTGTGGAGTCGATCGATAGTTCATATCATTACTCTTTCCATTTCTTCCTTAGCTGTCAGTCCAGCGTCTCTCGATTTCTCATTAGCCATTTGTCTTCTTTTTGTCTCTGACGTCTATCAACTTCAACATTCCACTCTTCACAGAGATCGAATCTTTCTTTAAGTGCTTCACTGACCAGTACTTCTCTTTCATCATAAAAATATTTTTGTAGGGCTTTCAAATCCAGGGCAGCATCATGGAAGTTCATGCTAGGATCTCGCAGTCTCTTTTGAAAACGGTCAATGCGAATGAGGATTGTATTCCAAAATCCTAGCGGTGTCAAGAAATCTTAACTCAACATGCGATTATATAGTTGTGTTGGGTCACCCTCAGATTTAAAGTTATTCTATTTTCAAAATTTACCAAAATCATTGTATCCAAGTAAAGAGCCATTAAAAAAACAGAATAAAACCATTTAATTAAAGCTGCGGAACCCCTGGAAAAGTTGCACGGAGATTCAGGGTTCCGCAGAACACAGGTTGAATACCACTGGCTTAAACCTTCCTTCAAAAATTTAAATACATTAAATTTTTGGTTTGAACGATGTCTCTTTGTTTTAAAATATATTCTAAATAGAGTTTTTCAGGCTGAGTTAGAGTGCTATCACAAACGTTATTATCAGAAACAAACCGATAAGCAAGTCATAAGGGATATAATTATTTTAAGTAATGTTATCTATTTCGCCATGTTCCGATAACTGAGTCAGTTAAATTAACGACGAAATAAGTAGAACACTGCTAATCTATTACTGTTTAATCCTATCTACCTACATACATGCTGTGTTCTTATTTTGGAATATAATTTTTCTTATATCGCCTTATAATTAAAAGTATGCTTGTAAGTAGGTATATTTGTTAATATTATCTATAATTATGAATTATTATTTATGTTATCCAACTTAAGTACTTGATACAACTGAAAAGTGAGGTGTATAGAGTGTTAAACTAATTTAATTATGGTTTTGACAATTATCGAGTTTCTTTAAATCTTTTTCTATTGGAAATTATTTTTATTTCTTTGTGGTTATATTTTTTCTGCCCTTTTACTGTCGAGGAAATTGCGATTTAGTGTCCTCACAGAAATCAGAGTCCTTGTCTAGCAGCATACAGAAATCAGAGTCCTTGTCTAGCAGCATACAGAATACAATTATGTGTATTCTATTCAGGCTTTTAATTAAACTTTTGAGTTTAAATTATTTAACCAGAAAATGTAGTTAACTTTAAGTATCATATACCGTGGAAATCGTTTAACATGAAACTGTTGGGACGAAATATATGTTTTTTCGTGTTAAAAGAAGTAAATAAATAGAACCTCACCAATGTTTTTGTAATAACAAAAAATTGTTAAGAAAGTTTAAAGAATTTAACATTTTATGCACTGAATAGAGCTGGCTTCACAAGAGTCATTTTACAAAAACAATTTATTAACACTTAACATTTCTATAAAATGATCAGGATGGTATGGAGCCAGCGGCATCCTTACATCTATAGTTTATCTCAGCTTAGAAAAATGTGTGTAAGAAGATAGGTGCTGTTTGCCCTTGCTTCGGATTGGTTTAGAACATCATCCCTATTACAATGTTCAAATATTGTTTTTAGTCGAAGTTGACAGATGTTCAGTGTCGTACATTGTATTTCACAATATCATTGTCTTCGAGCACAAATTATTATTCGAGAATATTGTATATGCAACGAAATATATATTATTTATATATTTTGTTATTATTTACATATTTAGACTTTTATTTAGATTCTTGGCGTAGATTTTATGATGAATTTATGTAATTTGTTTTTACGCAGTTTTTCATATATTTTTTAGGTTACTGACATATAAATATTTTTCTACACCTGATAGTTAACAGATCAATATACGGAACTAATGTGAGTGCGGCCAAACGACAGCCAAAAAACAGCTAATAGTGCCCAAGTTTCGTCTAAGAAGTTATTGATATAATGTTTAGACCTGCAGATAAACATATATTTTTAATTTTTATTTACAATAAAAATTTAAATAAGAAACTTTAGCTCTGAAGATATAGTGTTTGTGTTATTGTTTTATTTAAACTCTTTTAGCCAAATCTCTCTTTTTATATATAATACATAATTTTTTAAAATTAATATTTTTTTAACTTTTTCAAATTTCTCATTTATGTCGTAGAAATACCGAAAGAGTATTATCGGTCTTGCTTATTTCAATATTTTATTCACCAATTCCTTTTTTTATATTAAAAAAATCACTTGCTAACCCATTTACTACGCCCATGCCCTAGTTGTAACTTATTTTAAATTTCCCGCTATACTATATTTGTCCTGCGTAAATCGTACTCGGTTCGCAGCGCTATCTACTTTATTCTGATTTGACATAGAGTATAGTGTTTATTGCTCTATTAAATAAATTATTATTATTATTATTATATTAATATTAGCCATGGGAACCGGAATTGGTTTTTCGGTTACCTGGTTTTTGGATAAATCGGGTATGTAATCTAGGAGCAACCCAGTTTCGGGTAACATGGTTCGTATTTCCGGTTGCGAATACCCGATTCTGGATACCCGGTTTCGGTTACCCGGTTTCGGTTACCCGGTTTCTGTTACCTATTTCCGGATACCAGGTTCGGATACCCTGTTCTGGCTACTGGGATACCGATACCCAGTTCCGGAACCTCGGTTTAGGATACCCGTTTCCAGAACCTCGGTTTCGGATACCCGGTTCCCTATGTAGAGCCGTTTTCGTTTTTCTTGTCCATCCCTTTGATTTAAACCTTAGATTCGACGGATACTCGGTTATGGATATCTAGTTCTGGGTACCCGGAACTTTTTTATGGAAGCGGTTCCGGTTCCGGAAAGGTTAATTATCTGACAGCATTATTTTATATATATAAGATATATTAAGCACAATAGCTTAATAGTTTTTAAAAAGAAAACTTTATTTTACAATAAATTACATTGCTGGCTGCTCAGAATGATAATCTGAATAAGAATCTAAAGGTACAGAGTTTTTTAGCATTTATATAATAGTTTATTTATCTTGATTCAATTGGTAGTAGATGCGTCAAACGATAAGTGGCTCAACCTTGTGATATATTGCGTTCTTCATGTTGGTTCCTATAGGACTTGTCCTATAACTTATATATATTTGGGTGCGAAATTATACTGAGATGCGAAATCGTTTCATATTAAGCATTTTTTTTGTTTCATGAAAATAAATACAGGAATACCTCGAATAGTCCGGCTTCGATCAGTCCGGATTCACTATAGTCCGGTTTGAAAATTTCAAAAACTATTTTTTCTGTATGGAACAAAATAAAAATAAATTCTAAAAAAATTGTATAAAACATTATTTATTTATACAAACATGATCGTTTTTTCCCTTTATACTGTTAATTTTTAACGTTATGCGATTTCAATTTTTTCTGGGGTATTCAGTTCCTCGATTAGTCCGGTTTCAAACAGTCCGGGATATTGGCAGAACTGATTACCCGGACTAAGCGAGGTATTCCTGTATATGAATTCATATCACAGCATTTTGTTGGCAACAGAATATTTTTTCATTATTTGGGATTAAATACTGAGTATTCTTCGACGAGGTCTTCCAGGGACCTCGCAAAAGATTAAGGTATCAATTAACAGAAAATATAACGTTCATTGGTATATAAGATACTTGAAGAGATCTGAGTGAATAGATCAAGATGGAGAATTTGTGTGAAAGAGGTTAAAATTCAATCCGATTGATAGTGCTCAAGAAAAGAAAACGAGACGAAGAGAACATAAACAAAAAAAAAGTTTATGTTCCTTTTGTCACTTCTTGAGGTCAGTCGGATTGACTTTTAGCGTCACTCACATAAGTCTTCCATCTTGATTTGTTAAGTATCAAGTCTTCCCAGGTTTATATGTTACTAAAATACTCTTAATATTATATTTTCTAGATTCTGTAAAGTATTTTTACCTGTCACCGATTAAAGTAATGAGAGATATCAACTATCAGTCAAGTGACAAACCTGCAATACTATACTGGTAATCAGACCCGAACCAAAGACAGGGTCGCCCTTAGCCATTGCGGAACCTGGGGAAAATATTTTTTTGGGTGCCCATAAATAAATTCCTAAATTATACTGAATAAAAATAATGTTTCTATATTTATGGCCTAACAGGTGTCAACAGTGGCGCACCCAAGGGGGGCCGACGGGCTTCGGCCCTCCCCAGGGCCAGCAGAATTGGCACAATTTTTATCAAGTATTATACATTACTATACTCTATCTCTGAAAGACTGATAGTAATAAATCATTTTGTCAGGCAGTTACCAGTGGCGTGCACATTTTAAACACGTTTAAATTGGTTTTGTGTATTTCTATATTACTATTTATCATTTTATTAAACGCACGCCTGTGACCATATTTATATCATTAAACACACCCCTGTGACCATATTTTTCCTCAAAATTTTAGGGTCAAATTTTTATGGTCTATTGTGTTTAACCCTAGTTCGTATTCCTATATAATATGTGTGGCACACTCGGTTGTTTTTAACAATATTTCGTTTCGAACTATTCGTATTTTGTCGCTTTTGTTTTGCCTCTTCTGTGTATAATACAATAACTTTTTACAAATAATAAATTTTATTACTATCAGTCTTTCGGAGATAGAGTATAGCAGATAACTCGGCGCAGCTCTGGGAGTTGAAGATAAAATTTGTTAACCGCAACAGTAATTTATTTTTAAATTACTCTGTTGTAAACAATATTGGCATGTTTTTTTTTTTCGTATAAATAAACATTTTTTTAAGATTGCCTGCTCTTGATAAAGCAACATAATTATTGTTCAAATGAAAATACATCACTTTCCAAATATGCTCCACCGAATTATATGAAGGGGAGCGTTAATCCTTTTTCTCCCCTGATACATCGACTAAACCATTCGCCCAGTCAAATGATAAAACTGTTTTAAACAACTAATTACTCGATTCAGGTAAGATAAAGTGGAAATCTGGCTTCGTTATAACATTCATAATGTAATTTTAAAACGATATCTCAAACGTGAAATAGAATAGAAATAGTAGAAATATAACAAAAAGAGTAGTTTTGGAGACAGTCGCGGTTTAAACATCGGTATTTGGTTTTATTTTATAGATGAATGTGAATATCAATATCTTCTTAGGTATTTTTGAGATTATGATGTTTTACACACAAAAAGGAGTGATATAAGATGTACTGAACAACAGTGGCGTATTCAGGGAGGACACTGGAGGCCCTTAAGGTCCAATGAAATGAAAATTTAATAAATTTAACATAATCGTACAGCAAAATAACTTAGGCATTTTACAATATATATTTTATTATGATTAGTGTTAAAATTAACAAAAAATGCAAATTTCCATGTTATTTTTAGAGTTTTGTAGGTATAACCAAGAAATCTTTATACCGTCACGTGAGTGTTCATTTGGTAGAAATTGTCGCCAAGCGGCTGATTTAGAGAACTGAACGTAAGTACGAGAAATATTGAGACTTCAAAAATTTAACCCGCGAAAAATATAAACAAATGTGTATTTATCGAAGAAAAAAAGTAAAATTTTGAGGGATATCAAATGAAAGTTTTTGATACATGGATTAACAATTTTTTTTTATCATCTAATAATGTAATTATTATTTGATATAAACATCAATATCCAACACCAGGGGTATCGAACTGATTTGGGTCGCGGTCTATTTTTCATACAAAATGATAAGCAATAACGGAACTTTAAATATCCCGAAGGGTTCCTTGAAATTTTTTATAAACGGAAAAGGGGGAAGAGACTATATATTTTAGATTTTTAAATATATTTTTACCCTAAATAAGCTTAAGTATTTTTCATTAACGCTTCAGGGGCTACAAAAAATTCAGTTGAGGGCCGTGTGTGGCCCGCGTGCCCCAAATCTGAAAAATTTTATTCAGCCCTCCCCAAGACAAAATCCTGGCTGCGCCACTGGGTTTCAATAAGTCTTATCATTTTTAAGAGCAGGTTCTAACTTATAATTTGTTGTTGCTGTACCAGGAATATAATTCAGTAACATTTGTTATACTCAAATCGGGATTTAAGAAAATAATTTAAATAATAGTTTTGTTTCTCTAGTTATGGCCGATAGTGTATGTTCTTTCTTTATTATATAGTGATCTTGACATTACAGTACTGTCTAGATTTAAGATTATTAGAAAGGAATACATATACATATGTTATTGAATGAGAAGTAGAAATAAAATGATTGAGTAATTAGTTGTTGTGTTTACAGAGTATGCAAGGTGTTATCAGTGAAATGGGTTAACAGAGATAGTTGTCCGTGTAATCGTGGGCATTACAATAAGTGCCATGCTGGTAGTGATAAGACGCGATAAGGCCAGCACATGATAGTGTTATCAGTACTCGACTTTAGCATTTAGCTACATGGTTTCATGTGACGGCAATCGCACGCGCCCTATCTCCTGATGACACTATCTCTATTTGTGGAAATTCACTTTTCATTTTATGCGGATTTTCCAACTAATTGGCTACATCATTTTCAAATTTCCCGGATGCATTTAACTTATCACTCCTAGAAACTTACTCTGCAGTAAAACCAGAGCCGCAGTAAGGAAAACTTGCGCTAGGGGCAAAACCGTGTTTTGGCGCCCTTGGCTAGGGTTACCAACCGTCCTACTTTAGTAAGACATATCCTACAATTTACCTCCTTGTCCTACGTCCTACCTACTGTTAAAAAATATCGAAAATGTCCTACTTTATAGTATTTTTACTTTTGAAGACGCCTTAAATTTAAATGCCAAAACAGTTAATGATAAGTGGTTCAATTTTTTTCAAAAGTGTAAAACATGAGGAACAATATTCCGAATTTTTTAAAATATGCCAGTTTATGTTAGCTATTCCAGCGCACAAGGCTGTTGTGGAAAGAATTTTTAGTTTAATGGAAGCACGATGGTCAGACGATCGAAATCGATTGTCAATTCATACAGTTAAAAATATAATGTTCGTGAAATTTAATTATAAAAATAAAACATGTTTAGAATTTTTCTATGATGTCATTAAGGATAAAGCTTTATTAAAAAAGCAGGTACATCTAAAAAATATGGTTTTATTAAAAAAAAAGAAAATGTAAACGTCAACCAATAAACATCTAATTATATTTTTTATTACCATATATATTTAAACTTGATTGTTGATTATTTATTGGTTGTTTCTTATTAATTAGATATAAAGAAAAATTTTAAAAAATGTCCTATTATTTATTTTATATTTTTATTTCTAAAATGTGATTTTGTTAAATATAAAGAAAGATGTGAACCAATAAATATATAATTAAATTTTCATATTAGTAGTATTACTTATTATTTATTGATTGTTTCTTGTTAATTACATGCTATTAAGAAATATATAAAAATGACCTATAATTTATTTTATAATTTAATTTAAAAAATTAAACCATAATTAATTAGGGTTGGATCCCATAATAAGGCCTTTTTTTATAATGAGGCCTTTTGAAAATTTGTTTAATAATATATAATCTATAATAAAATGTTTTTATAAAATTATTAAACAAATTTTAAAAAAGGCATCATTATGAAAAAATGCCTTATTATGAAAAAAAAAGGTTTTGTTATGGGATTTGACCTTAATTAGGTACCTATATATTTCGTAACATAATAAAAATTTAAAAAAAAACTGTCCTACTGTGTCCTACTAAACTACTATTTTTAGTAGAAATATCCTACTCTGTCACGAGAGACATTTGGTAACCCTACCCTTGGCAAATAAATGTAAGTGATAAGCAAAAAAAAGGTCCTCACTTCCCAAAATCCAAATGATGAGCAACAAAAAAAAGGTCCTCACCTTCTAAAATCCAAGTGATGAGCAAAACAAAAAAGGTCCTCACCTCCCAAAATGCAAATGATGAGCAAAAAAAAAAAAGGTCTTCGCCTTCGCAATGTGGCGCCCTTTTCTTTAGTGCGCTAGTGCGCTAGGGGCCGTCGCCCACTCCGCCCGATTTGGAACATCTTCCTTGCAACATAATTTTGATAAACGTTGGCCATTATGTTAGAACAGCGGGTGTCACTTTATTTTGTCTAAAATACGCGTTTTCTTTTTTCTGTGAATTACTTTTGACATATACCTCCAACTGCGTTAGTTAGACCAATGTTTTGACTTGGGGCGCCGCCGAAAAATTCTGGTATATTAAGGGCGTCGGGAACCGAAAAAGTATGGGAACCACTGTTCCACCCATATTTCCTGGAAAATAATTGTTGGATTTAATATTTATATATGTATTTATTTTTAATACAAAAACAATTTCTCTTGCAATGTGAATATAACTTTATATAATTGTAAAAGTTTTTGTTATTTTATAGAGTAAAACAAACTAAAATTTACAGATGCACATTTAAAAAGATATGAAATTATTGCTTAGTTTAAACTGCCTCATCCACTATTCGCTACTTTCTTTATTTGGTAATATTCTATTTTAGCAAACCCACCAGGCAATGTTGCCAACTATAGTAATATTAAAACAAGTAAATTTAAACTAAAGAAGATAAAAGGACTGACCAAATGCACTTTACATTCCAAATACAAGTATCGACATAAATAAAAAGGTGCTCGCTTCCAAAATACAAGTACCGACCTAAATAAAAAGATCTTCGCTTCCAAAATACAAGTATTGACTTAAATAAAAAGGTCCTCGTTTCCACAATACAAGTATCGACCTAAATAAAAAGATCCTCGCTTCCAAAATACAAGTATTGACTTAAATAAAAAGGTCCTCGTTTCCACAATACAAGTATCGACCTAAATAAAAAGATCCTCGCTGTCAAAATACAAGTATTGACTTAAATAAAAAGGTCCTCGTTTCCACAATACAAGTATAGACCTAAATAAAAAGATCCTCGCTTCCAAAATACAAGTATCGACTTAAATAAAAGGTCCTCGCTTCCAAAACACAAGTACCGACCTCAATAAAAAGATCCTCGCTTCCAAAATATAAGTATCGACTTAAATAAAAAGGTCCTTGCTTCCACAGTGCAAATATCGACCTAAATAAAAATGACCTCGCTTCCAAAATACAAGTATCGACTTAAATAAAAGGTCCTCGCTTCCAAAACACAAGTACCGACCTCAATAAAAAGATCCTCGCTTCCAAAATATAAGTATCGACTTAAATAAAAAGGTCCTCGCTTCCACAGTGCAAGTATCGACCTAAATAAAAATGACCTCCCTTCCAAAATACAAGTATCGACTTAAATAAAAGGTCCTCGCTTCCAAAACACAAGTACCGACCTCAATAAAAATGACCTCGCTTCCAAAATACAAGTATCGACATAAATAAAAAGATCCTTGCTTCCAAAATACAATTATCGACCTAAATAAAAATGTCCTCGCTTCCAAAAAACAAGTATTAACATAAATAAAAAGGTCCTCGCTTCCACAGTGCAAGTATCGACCTAAATAAAAATGACCTCCCTTCCAAAATACAAGTATCGACTTAAATAAAAAGGTCCTCGCTTCCAAAATACAAGTACCGACATCAATAAAAAGATACTCGCTTCCAAAATACAAGTATCGACATAAATAAAAAGATCCTTGCTTCCAAAATACAATTATCGACCTAAATAAAAATGTCCTCGCTTCCAAAAAACAAGTATTAACATAAATGAAAAGGTCCTCGCTTCTAAAATACAAGTATTGACATAAATAAAAAGGTACTCGCTTCCAAAATACAAGTACCGACCTAAATAAAAAGATTCTCGCTTCCAAAATACAAGTATCGACCTAAATAAAAAGGTCCTCGCTTCCAAAATACAAGTATCGACCTAAATAAAAAGGTCCTTACTTCCAAAATACAAGTATCAACCTAGATAAAAAGGTCCTCGCTTCCAAAATACAAGTATCGACCTAAATAAAAATGTCATCGCTTCCAAAATACAAGTGGTGACTAAAAAAAGAAAGACCATTAGCTCTAGAATTCAAGTGTGTTCCTTAAAAACACGTGTACTTTTTTAGTCCTGGGGGAGGCCGCCCAAGCCCATGAGCTCCCCCTAGATGTTCGCCTGCTACATTCACAAAACATTCACATTGAAGATAGAGATCAACCTTCGTTAAGAAGAAGGCAACCAAAGATTTTCAAAACTAGCTATTTTTCATTTAATTAGGTATGCAAAAAAGGACAAACACGTTAGTGGCAACGAAGGTCTACTAGATATATTATTCCCATAACAATATTTCTTAGCCGGCGACATGAATTCACTATATTATTTGATTCATATGCAAAATTTGAGTCATCCGTTAAAAAACATTAGTCATTATGAGTTATTTTTACGCAACTTTTAGTTCATAACAATAGATAGTTTTAACTAAATTACTTTGTTTATCGTTATCAACGTTCGCTTCAATGATAAGAGGACATGTTCAGCAGAGTTGTTCGTTATCTGAATGCTTTGTAAATGCATTTAAAAACATTCTAAGAAACATAACATGTACTTTTCACTGAAACATTTTACATTCAAAGTCTGGTTTTTAACTGAAATATTATACCTGCTTACTTAATGTATAAATAATTATTTTTAATAATGTAATGTTAATTTATTGAGATTTATGTATTTACAACAATGTAATAGAAACATTGTATAATATTTAAATTAATACTGCAAGATACATGTTAATATGACTGATGAGTTTTTGTACCTCGCTTATGGAAGTCAAGGAAACATTATAATCAGTCAAATATTACCTAATTTCACGGTACGCACTAGGGTTTGCAAAAAAACCGAAAATTTTCAGTTCCGATTCCCCGGGAAAAACAAGTATAAGATATCAAAAAAATATGTAAAAACAGAATGTTTTTGCGAATGTTTAAGCATTGCTAAGTTTTTTATTTTAAGAGATACGAAGGAGGTTAAATTAGGAATGTTGAAGTATTTTACTTTGCAAAAAAGAACATTAAATTGAAAACAACAATTGAACATCAAATAAACGAATAATTTCAACAAAAACAATACTCCCTCCGTCCGAAAATATGGTATACATTACTTTAAAAAATGTGGGATTAACGAAAGTAATATTATCTTGATCTTTTTTGTTTTTATTTCGAAATAAGTGGTTGCTAGGTAGTGTTTCTGATTTCTCGACATTTTAATTTCTCGAGAAATGAAAAATTAGGCTTATTTTCTCGGGAATTCTCGAGAAATCTCGAGAAAAATAATTATTAGAATATATATCTTTTTTTAATGTGGAAAATATTGTAGAAGATAAAAACATGTTAAAATTATAGTCAACTTTAAAGTACTAAAGTATTCATTTAAATAACATTAGAACAAATGGATAACGGAGCTTTAAAAATGATTACGAAAACGGCACGTAATTGCATATTAATTGAAAATACCTATGTATAGAGAAATTTTCAAAAAATTAAGAAATTAATAATAATAGTAATTATTATATTTAACTTGTAGGTAATCTTTTACATAACAGTTTTAAACTGAACAAAAAATGAAATGTAATTGATTATAAGAAATAACGCACTAAATTAAAATAAAATATTGTAACAATAAATGCTAATTAGCTAAATATTATAAATCGCTTATTATCTATTGCCACAATTGCGTTGCAAAAGACGGAAGACAAATTTTATCAAAATTAAATTATAATTATTGACTCACTAAACATTATATTTTTTTTAAATAATTTTTTAAAATCACAATGCGTTTAACCTGGCGTTGAAAAAATTTTACATTTCTCGAGAAAAAAAAAATACATTTCTTGAGAAATGAAATATGAGAATTATAACTTTTTCTCGAGAAATTCTCGAGTAAGTATTCTCGAGATGAAACAATATTGCTAGGTAACTAATAAACAAATAGCGCACAAATAGTTTTGCATATGTCAAAAGTAATTCACAGAAAAAAAAACGTATTTTGAATTAAAGTGACACTGCTGTTCTAACAAAATTGCGAATTTTGATCAATATTGAGTTGAATTGCAAGGAAGAAGTTCCAAATCGACTTAAATCACAACCGCCAAATAGTCCAGATTTTAATGTATTGGAACTTGTTTTTAGGGTTTTGTAGGTATGACCAAAAAACCCTTATACCGTCATTTTGTCGTCTGTCTGTCTGTCTGTCTGTCTGTTTGTTCGGTAAAAATTGTAGCCAAACGGCTAAACCTAGAGAGTAGAAATTTGGCATGCTTATACAACTCTTTGACCCGCACGTAGGAAAAATACTAAAACATCTAAAAAACATATCCCCCTAAAAATATAAACAAAAATGTGCTCATCGAAAACAAAAATATTTTTTTTTAATTCTGAGTAGGGTATCAAATGAAAGTCCTTAGTACGTGGATTATCGATCAAATTTTTATTTTTGCAAAATAAATTATTTTGATGCGATTTTTGCCAAAATTGTGCAAAAAAATTTTTGTCCCACACCCTGTAGCGCAGATGGTTTAAACTAAAAATCTGAAAAAATTCTAAGTAATGTACATTGGTGTGAACCGGAATATTACAACAGGAATTTTTGATCAGATTATGTTTTCGGAAAATAACGCATTTTTTGTGTTTTTAACTAAAATATGTTAACTATTTAATACGTTGTGTAACATACCAGATCAGTAGATCTCGTGGCGTGATTGGATTTGTCGTACGCTTAATAATATAATTTAACTTGCAAACTAGGGTTCAAATCCTGTTGATTTTATTTTTTGTTTTTTTTTTGCATTTTTATTTTGTTTAAATTATTTTGTTAAAATTCTAGTTATATTTGGTAAATGTTGCATTTAATTTTTAAAAGCGTAAATTTAATAACCAGTGGAAAGTGTTGAAATTATAATTTAATTCTATGTTTGACGAAATCAAAGGGCGGGACTTATGATGTAAGCAACCAATGGAAGCCATAGGTGCAATTTTGAAAATCTTAATAAACTTTGCTATATAAAAAAAATACTGCATATATTTAGAAACTTAAATAATGGTATTAGGCATTCGAATTAAAATTCATAAAAAAATATTTTGACATAAAATTTGTTTTGGCATCCCAAATAATCATCGTCCAGTTACTAAATATCTGCAAAACCCAGAAATGTGTGAAAATTCACACTTCACATAAATTTTTTCAATTCTATACAATCCTTACAACAAACAGCTTCACCGAATACAATCGATGTTGTTGATATCTCTCAGATAATCTTACGATGTTTTTTGGAATAATTGAAACTTGATTTACACCATTTGAAACATGTTGAAGAAGAAACAAATAAGAAATGTCGGAATGGAACAAAATATGGTTTTAAACAGAATAACTTTATTATACACTTTGCACTTTGTTAATCATTTAATGCGCGTTTCTATCGCATCAATAGCGTGTGTTTCCCCCACAAGCGCTTACGACTGCAGTCATTCGCCTTCCCATACTTCTTATGAGGTCATCAATCAGTTCTTGGGGCAATCTGTCCCATTCCTGAATCAGTGCGGCTCTTACCTCTTCTCTGTTTTGAACAGCTGGGATTCTTGACCGAAGTCTTCTGCCTAGCATGTCCCACACATGTTCAATCGGGTTGAGGTCAGAGGAGCACACTGGCCAACCCATTGTTGTTATGCCCACTTGATTTAAAAAGTCTGTTACGCGCTGGGCGCGCATTATCCTGCATTAGGGTGCAATTTTCTCCGATATATGGGAAAAAAGGTAGGTACAACATGGTCTTGAAGAATATCTCTGATGCACCTATCTGCAGTTAACGCTCCGCCATCAATCACCATCAACTTTTGTTAACTGTGTGCGAGCTCCCAAACATATTCCACCCTACACCATAATTGAACCTCCACCAAAAGATACAGTAGTAGCAAAATTAATGGTGCATTTTGTTCTCCTTGGCGTCGATACAGTCTTTCCCTACTGTTTAGTAGAGAATTCAAAGCTATCTAGATATAGGCTACAAAATAATAAAATTTAAAAAACATATTTTCAATCTGTTCCTTTAAATTTGCCGGTGTGTGTATAATTCCAATAGTTGAAACCCCGCAAATCAACATTTTTTTATAGACAACATAATTTTATTTTCTTTGTGATATTTGTCGGTGTATAAAATATTTACATTATAAATTTTATGATTTCTCACTGAAATCTCTTTCTTACTTTAATATATTATACAATATAAAAAAAAATCAGCTGCGGCCACCACAGGACCGACCACCATCACAAAGTACTTGTATAAAATAAATTCTAGCAGCAGAGTAGAAATAACTTGGCCCAATATTTCCTAACAGAGAGATTATTTATCATGACCATGGAGACGTTACATATAAGTATGAAAAAATAGAAAAACGAAAAAATTTCTAAAATAATTTCTAAAATTTTTTGTTTTATCAAAAATTGTCTCAAATAAAAGTTGTTAGTTATTGCTTTTATAGCAATATATTGTTAAATAAATTTTTTCGATATATTTTTCTGTTATGAAATATTCGCAAAAATCTTAAAACCGACACGAGTAAACTCTGTCTAGTCAACTGATTTTTACCAAAAGTTACTCAATCCGTGCCATTGATATCAAAAGCTTAAATATGAAGTTTCATAAAAATCCTTTTAGCCGAATTTGCTCTGCACATGTACACAGAACGACAGACATACGGACGGACGGACAGACAGACCGACATACATCATGCTAAAAATAGTCAAAACGTCATGTAGGGACCACAATTCGTGGAGATCGATCGAAATCTCGAAATGTCACAATCGGTATGATCATAATACCTCCCTTATATATGTTGGCGGTCGGTAAAAATATATACTGTTTTAGAAGAACTACTGGTCTAAGCCAACAAAAACCCCGGAAAATATGTGAACTAATTTGAAAATTTTAGTTAAAATTCGGTCCGACCAATCAGCGACAATCGTAGCTAACCAGCATACTCGTAGATAAAAGTTAATGTATTATTTACGTTTTAGTCCTTATGTTATATGTATTATGTAATATATACAAGTTTAACTGATATAAGTTCTAAAAATAATTTTTGGCCACCTAATATTATCGAAAATGTACTGTATTTTGATAATTATAAAAATAGTGTTACTAGATGCTAATGATTTACTTTTTGTAGTTTCAGATGCTCTAAGAATGTTCCACTCAACTCCGTACTCCGATACCTCAACATCCTTCCAGCATCTGCAGCAACCTCCTGTGTACGTTCCGTCGTCCAGAGCAGTGCCCTCACAATACAGTAGTCCCTCGGGGCATTTCCAGCACCAGGCGCCTAGCTGGACGCACCCAGACCCTAGCACTTATGGCACCAGTGCACTAAGTACTGGCTCACATCCTGGAGCATTGAGCGCGGGACAGTTCTATGCGCAGAATATGATGATGGGCAGCTGGAGGTATGATGGCGGTGGATTCCAGAGGACTTCTCCATACGGTGAGTATGGTAATATCCCCATTTTATTCACATTTTTTACAAAAAAATGAAAAGTTTCATGGATGTGAACCTCAATAGTATGTTTTGATTTTTTCTCAGATTGATCAGATTTTTTTTAAATTAAGGTTGGGTATCAAAATGCTCATTTGATTAAGGAATGGAAATTAATTTTAAAAATATTTTTATTTTGACACGATTTTTCCAAAAAAATTTGTCACGTACCTACTTGGAGGAGTTAAATTAAAAATCTGAAAAAAATTGTAGCAATTATTGAGAACATTGATGAATTTTTTAGAAAATATGACAGGCTTTAGATATTTAAAAAAATATATTTTATTAAATTATTGTAGGTTATTAAATGAGTAGTCTCAATACTTAAATCAATAGACGAAAATTGATTTTGAAATACTGTTAATTTGAGGCGATTACAAGCAGAAATGAGCTCAAAAGTTTGGATCCTCTTTGAAATTCCATTATTTACTAGTTACATGTACAAAACGAAATTATTCGGTATTCGGCACTATATTCTCTATTCGGCCGACTACCGAATAATGGAATTTTTATTCTTTGTTCGTCCGAATATTGATGTATTATTCGGCATATACGAATAAAAATGTAATAAATAAAATGATGCAATATATCTGAATAACGAATCATTTAATAAAAATAGTACAAAATTAGTAGCTAAATACAAAAAAAGAGAAATATTTTACTTATTTATTGAAATCATTGAAACACTAGAAAAAAATGCTAGAGAGACGAGAATCAGCCAATCTAATATCTATATCATTGGCAAAATACATTTCCTACAGATAGGGTTGCCAACCGTCCTTTTTTGAAAAGGACAGTCCTTTTTTAACATCTGGCTGTCTTTGTCCTTTTTTCAGATATTTCAGGTACTAGTCAAATTTATTTTATTGTATTTTCAATTTTCGTTAATTTCAATCAATATTTCCTCGGGAAAAGATCCTTAAAAATAATAATAACTGATCTTAAACATCACTATCCACCTCTATTTTTTCTCTTCAAATTGATGCATCAAAGAAAATTTTGACAAAAGTGACAATTGGACTAATTAGAAATCGATTGGAATAAAGTATAAGCCTTTAGCGCAGACAGTGCTAAATATAATTTTGAATAGAGAAATTATTCGTCATGTATATAGAATTTTATTTATTTTTTTAAAAAATTTTAATCTAACCAAAAGACCGTTCCAAACTAATTTTTGCGATTGATGACGATTGCGAAGAAATTCCACAATTTTTTTAAATATATTTACTATTTGTGCAGTATGTGATTGAAAAGCTAGAAAGCAATTAAAAGTTTGAATTAACAAGAAAATCTGAAAATTAAAGACGATTTTGAATCATTTTATATATCTACAATTCAGTACTTGTAAAAAAGGTTTGATTTTGAAAAAAAAAAATACAAGCTTTGGAAAGTTATCTAGTTTCTGCTTTATCGATAATGCATGCCCAAAATATGAAGACTATTGAAATAATCGAAAATTTGGATTTTAAAGAAAGGCTTCATCTAAATATGGACGACTCTTTTGAAGAACTGGCAGTGCTTCGTAATAATTTTGAAACTACATATTTCTACTTCCAAACTGTTTTCTGTATGTACAAGTACTAGCAGTAAATGGCATGTAAATTTAAACTATTCTGAAGTTTAAAAATATTTTAAAATTAATATCTTTCGTATTGTCTATCTTCGGAACTCGGAACTTCGGCATATTGCCTTCTGGCGTAGACTAGCTCCGACATGTACAGTCTAGGGGCGAATCGTTAAAAAGGTTAAAGCCTTATTAGGACTGTAAATTGCGATGATGATGATGAACCAACCACCTTTAAAATGAGTCCGCAACTATACACCGTGCAGATACATGCTAAATAAATCATCAACTTCTGCTATTTCTCAAATTTATTTAAAAGCAATAAGTACTTATTTTAGGTTTTATTTGGAAATATTTTCTTTGAAACATGAACGATTACAAGAACCAGAAAGGTAAAATTTCCTTATCAAATTAAAAAATAATAAGTAATTTAACATCTGGGCGTATTCGTGTTAACTTTGAAGTCTAATGGTATACCGCGCAGAACTTACGTCGTCTTATCTCTGGCTGTGTAATAGGGTCGTCTAAAAGCGACGCCAGACGCCTAAGAAATATGGATGCCTTTAATTTTGTTATCTCGCAGACTTTGATATATTTGCTTTAGCCAGTGCATCTGGTTTGTTTAATAATAAAATAAATGCATTTCAAGAAGATATTTTAGTATCTGATCAAATCGAAATAAGATTTATTACAGAAAATTTAAGTAGGTGTATTCTGTGAAGAAGGAAATTGACGTTTTATTCATCGTAAAATGAAGAGGTTATGGTTTCAATTTGTAAATTTGAAATTTGTTACTACACATGTAGAACTAACTTGTTATGACAGGCAATAAAGTAAATGAACTTTATGTTTGACACTTGTGTCTAAATATAATTTGTCAGTTTACCAAAATATCAAGTTTTTTTTTTATATAAATTTAATAGTACAACCAATTATATTAATAAAATGTCACTATTAAGTGTATATTATTATTCAGTTATTTAAATAATAGGCAAGACAACTAAACAAATCAGAACAGTGTACATATTAGACGTTTCGTTGCATTTGTCTGCCCTGAAAAGAAACAACATTTTCATACAAATATTCTTCTAAATATTTTTACTACATATTAAGTGATAATAATTTTCATAACTAAAACTCTGTTCTGGTTTGACCCGGCTGTGTCTGGCTCCGGATTGGAGAATTATTTCTACGGATCTTGTGAATTGAAAAACATCATTTATTTTTGTACTTATTTTCGTACGGTTATTGTTCAATACATTATTGTTGATAAGTGCTTATGATAACTGAGATTCAGATGTATATGTGGCTCTCACCATCAGCGGCGGTGAAAGGCAGAGGCGGCAGGGGCACAGGCCCAGGGCGCCAGTTCATAGGGGCGCCAAAACAAACGCCTAAAAATACATATTCTAAGTTTTTATTAAGTTTTTCTATTTTTATTTAGATCAAAATTATAAATTACAAACCATATTAAATACTCTATAAAATTGAGTTTAAAGATGTACACATTTATTGATTATATAATAATATTCAGTCTTCTTCTGCAAAATATATAAAACATCATATGTGCATATATTTGTATATAAATAACAAAGAAAGTCCATTTTTCAATCTTCTGACCTGTTTGGAGACGCTTTTTCGGAAATAGTTTTTTAAATAATTTAACGTAGAAAATGATTGTTCAGCAGTACTTTGTTTATTGGTAATATTTTTTTATTTTATTTTATTTTTTTTATTTTAAGTTTATTTTAAGACACTTCAGCTGCTTGGCTATTAGTGTCTGAAATTACTGTGGTTACATAATTGATACATAATTAGTATATTGATTGACATTATTAATTTTGAACTTATATTAGATGACGAATATTGGTTGCCTGTAAGAAGTTGAGTACGTTATTGGTCATTGTTGAGTCTAGTCTTAAGTTGTCTTTAAGGTCTTGTTGTAAATTGTAGTTTGTGCGTAAGTTAGTGTAGCGTTGGCAGTTAATTAGTATGTGGTTAACGGTAAGTTGTTCGTTGCATACCTCACATAGTTTGTTGTCTAGTTGGTAAAGTTGGTAATATTACTAATATTTTTAACAGCTTACACATTGAAAACATATATAAATGACTTTGGTGGCACATTTAGATATAAAATGGCACCTTGACTTACAAAAGTAATTTGTTCCTGACCGCGGTTCGTATCTTAAAAAGTATGTATCTACAAACCCAATTTTCCATTATATCTTATTCTTATGGGAAACCAATTAATCCGTTCCCAAATTAAAAAATCATAAAGGAAATCCATAAATTAAAAAAAAATAAATAAACTAAATGAAGAAAATGCAAAGAAATGGAGAACGAGTGAGAAGGAACATTTTTTCAATATAAATATGCATTTTGTATACCATTACATATTAATTTTTATTTCTAAAATTTTCTGTTTTACACAAATGGTATAAAAACCATCTTCCATTAAATTGTAAAAAAGGACAATTTTGTTGTGTCTGGTTTGGCGATTTGTTGTCTGTAGTAGTAGTCTGTTTCTAGTACTAGGGAAAAAAGTTTAAAAAAGTATAATGCAAACAGGCTTTAATTCATTTGAAAATATAAACATCACGGTTCATATCAAGAGGTAAAAATAGGATATGAAAATAGTTTGTATCTCGAAATGTTCGTATATCGATGTAATTCGAGGTATACCACTGTATTAATAAATTTACTTAGCCATAACTAGTATTAGGTTAAAGTTTTAAAATATTTAGTTAGTTAGTTAGTAAGTTAGTTAAAATTTTTGGCGCACAGCAACAAAGGCTATTTGCGCCTAACGCAGCCCATTAAAATATTTAAATTGCAACCATCTAAATAAAAAGAATATGTTCGAAATAATATTGCGAGCACCTAAACTCCCCTCTTCGGTACGCCAGTGCATATTCTAAAAAAGGGCGTAGTTTGGCAGGTTTGCCCCGAGCGCCAAAGAATTGGTCTTGGTCAGTCAGTTTATCAGTTGACGCAAATATTGTTATTTTAACTGAATTTACATTCCGTATGACTCGTACATTACCGTAGCTGAACGATAGAATATTTTAATTCTGGCCCAGATTGGTTTCTTAGCGATCACTATCCGTTTTTTTTTTTACCAATCTTTCATTTAATAGACACAATTTTTTGGTCTCTTAGTTATTTCTTGCAGTAGAATTAATACCTGGAAGATGAAAAAATTAAAACATAAAACTTTGCACATTACGATTTTACGATATTTTATATTTCCTGCAACGTATTTATTTTTTTATTATTTTATGTATTAGAAATCATTTTGGCAAATCAGACTTGCTAATTTGGAAAAAATTTATTTATACGTATGCTCCCCTAATGCCGCGAGTGTTTTGGGAATTTTCCCGTTTTGTGGTAAAATTTGAATATTGGAGGCCAAATGTGGGAATTTTTCTCATACCATTTTTTTTAAAACGAACCTATGTTTAAAAATGTAGGCGTGTTGCCAAAATTAATTCTGTCACTTCCACACTCCAATAGTGAAGCTGAATGAACATTTTCTATGATCACCAACATTAAAACAAAACAAAAAGGAATCGAATGGGTGAAAATATACTCAATTCAATGTGTATTCTCTGTAGTAGTTTACAAAAAGAATATAACACTTATGTAAACTATCCTGTTACAGATCAACACATATAATAACATAAGAAGAGTATGTATTCCTTTAAAAAATAGCATTTATTTGATGTTCTTTAATTAAATAATTCCTGTAATAATTTGTAAATAAAAAAATATTTGAGGAGAGAATTTTTTATTGAAAACGGAAATCGTTAGTGCGGGAAAACGTGTTAAGAAGAATGATAACACTGATTGCCGCAGAGGCGAACTCTTCGTTATGCAGCTATGGGGCCTGCCATATTTATTCTTTTAATAATGAGTAAGAATGATAGCAAGTTTATTTTAAAACAATGTACTTGTGACCAACTATAATTTGCTCCATGTTATCTCTTCAGCTAGGGTTGCCATCTCTTCGGCTTTGACCTGAAGAATTCGGGTTCTGATGGCTTGTACCCAGGTTCCGGGTTTGATCATTACTTCTCTAGGTCGCGTGAAAACATTTAATTAATTTTTGTATAATGCTGTATTTACTTCAAGTGACTTTCTGAATATCTACTCTCTGCTCTGTGACTTACTGAATTTTTGCTGCTCGCTCGTCAAGTGTCTTTTGACCCCCTTCGGGGGCATGACAAGTATATTTCTGTGGCACATTTTTTTTTTTTTTTTCTCCGGATCAGAATGTGTTCTTATATACAGTACATGTACTTTTACTATTGCCCATGTAGTAAAAATATGCGTTCTTAAAATTTAGTTCGATTTTTCACCTTTTGATTTACAAAAACAATTTCGAAACGGATATAATACATTTTGATTTGACATTTTCAAAATCATTTCTAAAACTAACCTTTGATCCACATATTTAAAATAATTCATAGTTCTATTTTTACTAATCTTATCTAAAAGATTACAAACCATAACTCATCAACCACAACCGCACTAGTTCATCAACCAGAGTAAATGTGTTCTTGTTACAGATGGAGCAATGGAATTCCAGTTTGGCGAGGGACGCGAGTGTGTCAACTGCGGTGCTATATCGACGCCGCTATGGCGTCGTGACGGCACCGGCCATTACCTGTGCAACGCATGCGGCCTATACCACAAGATGAACGGCATGAACCGGCCGCTGATCAAACCTTCAAAGCGACTGGTTAGTTTCAATTTGTTTTTATATTGCGAGATACATCAGTTATTCTAAATTTATGACATCTGTTATAACTTGAGTACTTATACATTTAATAATCTGTTTATAACTGCAATTAATCAGCCGTCATTGACATTCATGGGCATACGCAGTAATGTGCAAGAGACCCCCTCCTTATATCCCCCCTCCCCCCCGTAGGCCTCCTGTTTCCAGGTTTCATGTTTTAAATCTATGTAATTCAGGAGTAATATGGTCAGTATTACGTCCATTTTTTAGCGTACACAGAAAGGCACATACAGTTTATAGCCGGTTGCGAAAGACTAAGCAGAACCTGTAATTTGTATAAATATTTTTACACAAATTAAGTTAATAAACTATTTTACATTATAACTATTTTTATTATGTCTGTTTTATATTTGTTATCCAATGTTAAATAAATTTTAGTTCATGCCCGGCAACGTTGGAGCACCTCGGACCTTGGGAAGGGTAAGCGGGGCACTGGGAAAGCTGGGGTTCCAGTAATACAAGAATTCCGGGCCCGGGAAGAAAATAATTCAGCCATACCCTCCTTAAAACGATAATTTCGAACCCGATGACACACAAAAAACTGCGCGTAGATAGACGATTTTCTTTATGTTTTCTATAATATAATATATAAGATTTGTTAACCTGACATGCCAATTTTCCACGCGGAAGCTACCAATAGAAACACCACAAAGAGGCCCAAATACTGATAACCGAAGACAGCTAACTACATAAACAAAGTGTGCAGTCAGATCGGGTATGGCCTGGAGGCATAAGCATAATTTTATTTTTTATTACAGTTAGCTATGACAGATGATTGTTTATCCGGTTTGAGTATGTTAAGTGTGCACAGGGAAAAAATTACTCATAATAGAGTAGTTTTTATAGAGAAAGTCATTAATGCCAATTTGCCAATAATCGCAGATGCCTTCAATTTCTATGTAAACAGTAGTATGTATTTATGAATGTTTATTTAATAAATATTACTAAATATTTTCAAAATATGCCTTGATACTCGTATTTGCGCCCATGAAAAAAGATCTGCGGGCGCCTATGTTTATGTTGTAGATTATACTCTATCTCCGAAAGACTGATAGTAATAAAATTTATAATTTGTAAAAAGTTATTGTATTATCACACAGAATCGGTAAAACAAAAGCGACAAAATATGAATAGTTCGAAACGAAATATTGTTAAAAACAACCGAGTGTGCCGCACATATTACATGGGAATACGAACTAGGGTTAAATACAATAGACCATAAAAATTTGACCCTAAAATTTTGATGAAAAATATGATCACAAGGGTGTGTTTAATGATATGATAAATATGGTCACAGGCGTGCGTTTAGTAAAATGATAAATAGTAATATAGAAATACACAAACCCAATTTAAACGTGTTTAAAATGTGCACGCCACTGGTAACTGCCTGTCAAAATAATTTATTAGTATCAGTCTTTCAGAGATAGAGTATAACATAGTTGTGTCCACCGATCAGTGGCGAATTAAGTGGTGGGCCTCGTTGAAGGTCTTAAAAATAATATGCAAACTTAAAATATAAAATACATCAAGGTATTTTCGTCGAATTTTTATTATGAATCTATCCATTTCAATGCAGCAATGTCAGCAGCAAGTGTTGCTGCTGACAAAGATTGCACTGTAGATCGAAATGTTACATACAGTATTATCAGTATTATTATAAATACGCATATTAAATTGAAGAAAAGTTTCAGTGTTATTTGAAATTACTAGCTAAATATTTTCAAAAATATACATACCTTTAAATTTTGCCCTCACTTGAAAAACATTTTGCTAGCGCTCATGTCTATGGACCTGCTAAGCCGCAGGGGGCATACAATTTAGGGGCCCATTGTACCTCTAAATGACTTTTTTTTGTTTTCTTTTTTGTCGTTTCATCATCAAAGATAAAGTTGACAAACCCGCTAGGGATTGTTTCCCCAAAGAAAATTCGGTGGGTAGCCAAAATATGAAGTTTTGCAACTGTGTAGTTCTTAATCTGTCAACACTTTTGGTTGTCAACGTCATCGTTTCCACTCCATAACTGGCAACAGGCAGAATGCACGAATCGTAAACTTTGGCTTATTAAAATGAAATATTAGAATATTTTGTTTCTTAAAACGTTTCCCAAAGGCAACCCAGCTCATTCTTATTCGCCGGAATATTTCTACTGTTCGGTTATTTTTACTAAGCGTAATAAGATGGTCTACGTATACATATTCTTTTACGATGTTCAGGGGCATTTTTTAAACAGTTTTTCAACTTGTTTTTCGACACCTATTAAACCGCACTATATGTATTAAAGCAGATATTGTTGTATAATGGATTTTATTTCCATATTTTGTTTTAGCTACTGTTGTTTTGGTTTACATGTGGGCTTCATCATTTTGTAGAAGACAATAAAACCAGTCAAAGAATGTTTATAAAATGCCAATTAGTTGTCCCCATAAAAAGGTCGCATTAAAAGAAAACGATAAATCACAAATAGAATTAATTTATTTTAGCATATTTTTATCCCTTATCTCATTTAATTGTTTTCGATAATTCTTAGAATTAATTTAAATCATTTTAATCAAGATTCCTTTTAAGATATATTTAATGTCTGCTATTTTTATAATTCCATATTTATCTTATTGTCATTATTTAACTAAGTCAACACCAACATATATACTCGCACAGGGGCGCACACAGATTTTTGGCTTGGGGGGGGTCCAATTATACATAATTTTTATTAACATAGGCCAAAAATATCAATTTCAAGTGAAGAGCAAAAAAAAGGTCCTCCCTTCTAAATTTTAAGTGAAGAGCAAAAAAAAGGTCCTCCCTTCTAAATTTTAAGTGAAGAGCAAAAAAAAAGGTCCGCACAGTGCCGGGGGGGGGGGGTTCGAACCCCTTGGACCCCCCTTGTGTTCGCCCCTGTACTCACATGTATGGTGTTTCGTTCAAAATTCAATTCAAAAACGATCAAAGGTTTCTGAATAACTTGAATTTACAATAACGAGACGATATATGGAGACCAGTGGCGGCGAAAGGCAGGGGCGACAGGGACACAGGCCCAGAGCGCCAGTTCTTAGGGGCTCCAAAACAAATGCTTAGATATACAAGTTTTTATTAAGGTGGCGATTCAATCGGGGACGCAAACCAGTTTTTCGCTAGATTTGCATGCATACAAACACATTCCTATTTATCTTAAAAACAACAAATTTGAAAAGAATTTGGTTTCCTTTAGAGCGATCAGAATTTATAGTAGAACAACCTTATATTTATATTTTTCATTAAAACTAAATAGTTTTCGAGATGAATTGGTAAATATAATTTTCTGTATCTGTATCAATGTTAAAAATAGTTCAGCTGTTATCCGTTAGACTGTGGGCCGTGCGCTTCTATATCAAATTTATTTCCACACGCGCTTCGCCAATCGAAGCATTAGTTTCTTTTATGGCTAGCCATAAACTGATTAGATTAGACTCTATTTAGCATTATTTTGCTACATAAACAAATATTAATACTTGGTAAATATAATTTATATGATATATTTAAAAGTAAATCTAAAGTATATAATTTTAACTAAACGTTCAAATAACAAATAGGTAAAATGACATTTTTATTTTTATTCAGTAAGGCAATAAATAAAATAGCCGAAAAAGTTTAAAATATAGTTTATTATCAGAATAATATAATAATATCTCTTAGGGCCAATAAGATATCGACTTTCTTTTTGCTTATAAAGATTATCCATACAAATACCAAAAAACTTATATCAGGATTTTGTCCTAATCAAACCCTAAAGGGGTGAATCTACAATCGGGGTGAACTATACATCCCTTCGTATTTCCTGTGTTTGTTGAGTTAAAACGTTTCTTTCTGGCACATAGGTGTCTTTTTAAAATATCTCGAAATGGTTTTGACAGTTTTCTAAAATGTCACCCCTAAAGGGTGAAAAGGGGTGAATTATGATTTCAAGGATTCTTTAATTTCTCATAAGACCAGTAAAATATCGATTTGGTTTTTTCTTATAAAGATTACCAATACAAAGGCCGAAAACCTTATTTCAGGATTTTGTCCTAATCAAGCCCTAAATAGGTGAATCTACATTCGGACTTAATTATACATCCCGTCGTATTTCCTGTATTTGTTGAGTCATAAAATTTCTTTTTGGCTGATGGTTGTCTTTTTTAAATATCTCGAAATGGTTTTGACAATTTTTTAAAATTGCATCCTTAAAGGGTCAAATTAGATTTCAAGGATTCCTTAATGTTCTTAGGACCAATAAAATATCGACTTGATTTTTGCATATAAAGATTACCCATACAAATGCAAAAAACTTGCAAAAAGGATTTTTTTTCCCAATCAACCCCTAAAGGGGCGAATCTACATTCGGGGTGAAATATACATCCCGTCGTATGTCCTGTGTTTGTTGAGTCATAGCATTTAAAATGGCACATAGATGTCATTTTAAAATATCTCTAAATAATTTTGAGTTTTTTTTAATTTCACCCTTAAAGGAGTAAATGGGTATTTTTTATTCGACAGAACGTTGCTTGGACATAGATACATGAAATTCGCAAAAACCGAACCGAAAACCGTAAAAAACCGTTATTTTTGCTGAACCGAAAAAAGATAATGTTTATGGGAGTGATCCAAAATATAAAATACATTTTATTTGGGATTATTTTTTAAACTGATGAGCAGAAAAAAATCGTAATATTTTAACTGATAAGTAAAAAAAAATACGCATCTATTATTTGCGGGGGGGGGGGTCGACGCCCAAAACTCTCCCTGGCAGCGACCTTGATATGATCATTACAGAATAGAGAATACATTTTTCTTTTAAATTATAGCAGAAAATAAATTTCTAATACAAATAAAAAATTTAAAACATTATTCGGAACTGAACCGAAAACCGAAAAAACCGTTATTTTTGCCGGAACGAAAACCCGAACCGAACTGATACATATTTTTTTAATTGAACCGGAAAAAAACCGAAACGAAAAAAATAACGGTTCGAGGCCCTGATATAATGTCTGTTTTTAGGATTTTGTAGGTATGACCAAAAAACCCTTATACCGTCATTTTATCGTCTGTCTGTCTGTCTGTTCGGTAAAAATTGTAGCCAAACGGCTAAAGCTAGAGAGTTGAAATTTGGCATGCTTATACAACTCTTTGACCCGCACATAGCAAAAATACTACAACATATAAAAAACATATCCCCCTAAAAATATAAACAAATATGTGCTCATCGAAAAAAAAATATATTTTTTTAAAATTCTGAGTAGGGTATCAAATGAAAGCCCTTGGTACGTGGATTAACGATCAAAATTTTATTTTTGCAAAATAAATTATTTTGAAGCGATTTTTGCCAAAATTGTGCAAAAAAAATTTTGTCCCACACCCTGTAGCCCAGATGGTTTAAACTAAAAATCTGAAAAAATTCTAAGTAATGTACATTGGTGTGAACCGGAATAGTACAACAGGAATTTTTGATCAGATTATGTTTTTGGAAAAAAAAGCATTTTTTGTGTTTTTTTGCTAATAATGTTGAAAACTTATAGTTATATAACACACTAAACTGTAACGTGTATCTTGGTGCAATGGTTACGGTACTAGCGTTCTGCCCAAGAAAATGAGTTCGAATCCCACGAGAAGAGACAATATTATTATTTATTTTTTTTTTTGCATTTTTATTTTAAATTATTTTTTCAAAATTCTAGTTATATTTTGGCAAATGTTGCATTTAATTTTTAAACGCGTAAATTTAATAACCAGTGGAAATTGTTGAAATTATAATTTAATTCTGTTTGAATGTACACGAAATCAAAGGGAGGAGCTATGACTAGAAACAACCAATGAAGCCATAGGCGCAATTTTCAAAATCTTAATGAACCTTGCTATATAAAAAAAATACTGCACATATTAAGAAACCTAAATAATGGTATTAGGCACTCGAATTAAAATTAACATAAAAATATTTTAACATAAAATTTGTTTTTAAAGCTCTTAGATTAAGAGATGATAAATTATTTTTAAAATATTGTACGTTTTACAATGAATACTACAAAGCAAAATATGTCCTACACACTCAGAATTACGCCTTCACTAAATATTTTTAGATTATATATCTATCTAAGAGGAATTTTTTCAAAATTTTTTGAACCTTGCTATATAATAAAAAATACTGCACATATTTAGAAACTTACATAATGGTATTAGGCATTCGAATTAAAATTAACAAAAAAAAGAAATATTGTAACATAAAATTTGTTTTGGCATTCCAAATAATCATTATTCACTTACTAAATACCTGCGAAACCCTGAAATGTGTGAAAATTCACACTTCACATAAATTTTTTTTAAATAATATTAATTATTTTGTTATTGTACTGACTCGCCATTGACTATGCTAAAATTTTAGGTAATTTTATTTTTAAATTCAAGTCTGCCCCTAAATGTAACAATTATGATTGAAGTTCACCAGCGATGGCTATTTTTTTATTTACAAAATATGGAGGATCTTGACATTTCGCTTTTTTAGTTCGTTTGTGACTTTTGGATAAAGATCTACGTCTGGGTGGCATATTGACCTAACAAAATAAGAAAAAATTTCTGCTTTTAAAAAATACGGTATTTGCTATACTGACTTTAAAATGTAGCGTATTGACTATACAAGTATTTTGTATATGCGATTTAAATTTCAAAATACTCATCAACCTGTTATCTGCTTAGAAGCAAATTTTGATAGCTGTTTTGGCAAATATTCGAGCTAACTATCTCTCTCTAAGTTTGACTAGTGGCGCCTACGGACACCGGGCGGCGGATGTTATGACAAGATAGGCTTCGCAACGGCACCTTAAGTTTTTTTATATTTATTTAGATCAAAATTATAAATTTTTCATTTCTATATCAGTCCCTTACATAATACAAAATTGAATTTAAAAATGTACACATTTATTGATTTTATAATAATATTCAGTCTTCTTTTGGACTTCTGCAAAATATATAAAGCATCATATATGCGTATACTTGTATATAAATAACAAAAAAAGTCAATTTTTCAATCTTCTGACTTGTTTGAAGACGCTGTTTCGGAGATAGTGTTTTAAATAATTTAACGTAAAAAATGATCGTTCAGCAGTACCTACGTTGTTTACTGGTAACCTTTCTAATATTTTTAACAGCTTTCATAGTAATATATTTGAACTTTCTTACATATCTGAAAACATCTTGACCTGTTTTGGTGGCACATTTAGATATACAACGGCCCCTTGAATTACAAACTTAATTTATTTCTGACCCCGGTTCGTATCTTAAGGCTGCGTATAACCCCCAGTGGTTACTAATTTCTTATACAAAACTAAAAATCTAAAATAAAATTAGTATCAATCTATACATCAAATTTTGCACCGAATTTTTATCTATCTAATAAGATATTTTTAATTGTAGAAACATTTATTGTAAAAATATTATTGCTCAATAACTTAAAAATAGACATCAGCGATATTGTTCTGTAATTTTTTAAATCTATTTGTGGGTTTCGAATAACTTTTATATTTATATAGTTTTGTGTAGAAATGTTCAAATAATACGTCAACATTTTTTTCGACTTGATTCCTTATAGTTTAGAACATTCGTCGAAAAATATTATACTTGATGATAATGTAATGCCACTTGGTACACGTATTCTTTACGAAGACTAAATCATTTTTCTTGTAACACCTATTTTGAAAATCGCGGCAGATTCAAGATGGCGGCAAAAATAGACTACCAAGTATAATAACTATAAGTAGTTTTCACAATAGAGCAAAATAGCTATAAACATATTTGTAGAATGAACCTTTAGCTACAATTTGCCGCATCATACGCAAATATGCGTCAATTGGTTTACAAGATGGCGTCTATAATGCAATTGGCTTATTTACAATTATATAACAGTTTTTTATACAATTAAAAATACCCTATTAGATAGATAAAAATTCGCTGCAAATTTTGATATATAGATTGTTATTAATTTTATTTCCGATTATTAGTTTTGTATAAGAAACTATTGCGAACTATAGGGTTGTGCGCCGCCTTAAAAAGTGTGTATCTAGAAACCCAATGGGAAATTAATTAATCCGTTCCCAGATTAAAAAATAATAAAGCAAATCCAAAAAATTTAAAAAAAACTATTCTCAACTAAATGAAGAAAATGCAAAGAAATTGAGAAGGAGTGACAAGAAGCATTTTTTCACTATGAACGTGCATTTTGTATACCATTACATATTAATTTTTATTTATATTTTCTGTTTCGCATGATTAGTATAAAAATCATCATCCTTTAAATTGTAAAAAATGAACAACTTACTTGTGTCTGGTTTTGTGGTTCAAGAATTTTCGATTTGCTACATGTAGTAGTAGCCTGTTGGTAGCCTGTTTCTAGTACTAGGGAAACAAGTTAAAAAAGTATAATGTAAAACAGGCTTTGATTCATTTAAAAAGAAAAACATCATGGTTCGTATTTAGTGGTCAAAATAGGATATGAAAATAGTTTCTACCTCGAAAGGTTCGTATTTCGAGAGGTGTAAGCCGAGGTACCACTGTATCAGCAAATTTACTTAGCCATAATTAGTATTAGGTTAAAATGTAAAAATATTTAAATTGCAACCATCTAAATATGTTTGAAATAAGATTGGGGGCACCTAACCCCCCCTTTTCAGTACGCCAATGCATTTTGTAACAAAATGGCGCAGTTTGGCGGGTTTGCCCTGGGCGCCAAAAGAGCTAGCGCAGGCCCTGATGGAGACAAATGATTGAACATCATGGAAAAAGATCTTCTAACAAAATGCACTTAATGGGCAAAACTTTTGAAGAGAGTCCGAATCTCCCTCAAAATCTGATGTGCCCCCCCCCAGTTATGTTTGAAGAAAATAATAGATAAAAAAGATATGTTTTGAAAAGAATATAAATTTTTTATTTTTCTGAAAAGCTTAAAAAATTCTTAGCCTCTCTACATTTCGGTGTGAGGCTTGTGCGAGCTTGACTTTTTATTTTAGTTACGTTCGCGTTTCTGATTTACTTTATCAGATGTTTTCCTCTCCTGTGTTAATTTCACTTTGTACCATTTGATACTCCTCTCTTCTTTTGCGTGTTTCATCCCTCCTTGTCATGTTTTTCTTGGCCTTCCGACTGATCTCTTTAAGCCAGTTTAGCTTTCGAAGCTTTACGTGTTTCTTTTTCCCCATTATCATCACATGTCCAAGCCGCCTTAGCTGCCCTTGTTCCTATACTGATTTTGTTTTTTGTTATTATCGGAATGCTTCGTTTCTGGTTTCGTCTCTTTTGGTTTTTCCTTCTATTTTTCGGGAAAATCTCATCTCCATTATTTACACCCAGCTTATGTATCTTTCTGTTGTACATGATTCAGGTGTGTAAGTTAGTAGGTACTGCACGGATATTTTATTGAATTACCTATGTCCACCTTCGTTTCCTCCCGTGTTTCTCTTTTCCCACAGAAAAGTGGTTTTAACTGCGTGAGACAGCCTGCCAGCATCTCCTACTTCCTTATTTATATCCTCGTTCTTTCCGTTCTCGCTTATTATTACTCCTAGGTATTTGAAGTACAGTCGATTCCGCTTAATTGGGACACATCGGGACTTAGGCATTTTGGCCCAATTAAGCGACTGCCCCAATTAAGCGAATTTCACATAAAATTAAACAATGCATATTTTTCTTTCAATAATTTTATTTTATAAACTCTTGGACAAAACTATAAATTACATATAACCAAAAATATGAATTTTTAAGAAAAAATAATAATAAATTCCAAAATAAAATAATAAATAGGTACATACAATTTAATTCAATGCAAAAATGCGTCAAGTGTAGTCTGTCTTTTGTTTTTGTAACATTTCACTTCTACAAAATCAGCACAGGTTTTCAGTGCGGATGTAGGGCTCCCTTCATTTTCTTCCTGCAAAATAACGCTGTAATATTAAATTCTTTGTACATATTTTTCCTTGAGAATATGTGTAACATAATATGTACTGTGATCTTAAATTTACTGTCCCAATTAAGCGGAATGTTGTCCCAATTAAACATGTAAATTTACTGTTGATTCCTTGGTTTGGTTTCTGTTCTTTGAGATTTGGCCCAAATAAGCGGCTACCCCAATTAAACGGTGGCCCAATTAAGCGGAATCGTCTGTATTGCAATTGTTCGATCTGTGTTCCCTCTTTTAATGCTGTGGTGCTTCTTGTCTTTGCTAATAATCATGGTTCTACTTTTTTGCAAATTCTGTTTTTTTAAAAAATTTGCGTAGATTACTAAATTAACGGTATTTCTTTTTTTTTTCAACATTAGGTGTACAAATATCTGTATCGATAAAAAAAGTGTGCTTCCTCTAAAAATGACCTGGTGTCAGTGGTGTAGTGGAGCGGGAGCACAAGGGGTCGGCGCTGCCGCACTTTTTATTTGAGGCGGAGCGCGCCTCCGTAATTTTTACTCCAGATATTCAAAAAATCAAACGGCTAAAATCGTCAAAATCGATATCACCCGTCTAAAACCACTTTTCCTTTAATTACTTCTTAAATTGAAATGCGCAATTCGCGCACATGACTGATATCGCGTGAAACCGGGGAATCCCCGAATTATATATTGCGTGTTTACATAATCACATACGGTCAGTGTGCTGCGAACAGCTGTACGTCGAACACCGATTTGTTATAATTGTTTTTGCTTCCTCTTATGCTTGTGGCGTATCAAACTTTTATAAGTAAAAATTAATAAGATTACATTTTGATAAATTAATTTATTCTTTGTTTTTTTTTTATATAGAAATTTTATGGTTAAATATATTTATGATTAAAAAAATCAGCTGTGGCCATCACAGGACCGACCGCCATCACAAAGTACTTGTATAAAATACATTCTAGCAGCAGAGTAGAAATAACTTGACCTAATATTTTCTAACAGAGATATTATTTATTATGTGCATTGAAACGTTACATATAAGTATGAAAAAATAAATAGAAAAAATTTCGAAAAATTTTTCAAAATTTTCGTTTATCAAAAAATATCTCAAATAAAAGTTGTTAGTTATTGCATTTATAGCAACTTTATTTTTTTTTTTCGAAATATTTTTGTTATGAAATATTCGCAAATATCTTAAAATCGACACGAGTAAACTCCCATTTCTAGTCAACCGATTTTTACCATGCCATTGATGTCAAATGCAGACAGACGGACGGACAGACAGACAGACAGATAGACAGACGGACTGACATCATGCTAAAAATAGTCAAAACGTTATGTAGGGACCTCAGTTCGTGGAGACCCATCGAAATCTCGAAATGTCGATATCGGCATGATCACAATACCTCCCTTATATATGTTGGCGGTCGGTAAAAAGGTTTATTACATTTATTATTATGCATTTCCACATTTGCAGTCGGTTCAGTAATAAAGTACCCCGCATTATCTAATTTTGCATTAAAACATTCCTATGGCCAGTACTGCCTACGGCTTATTTTGAACTTCCTTACGTGAATGGGGGGAGTTCCCGCACTTTTTCATTTAGCAGTACACCACTGCCTGGTGCCCTCTCTCCTCCCCAAATTTCATTGCTAATTTCAGGCTAGCGCCACCATTGTGCATGGATCTTTATAATCAAGTTAAAACGTATATTTAATTGCAGACTGCAACGAGACGTTTGGGTTTATGTTGCACCAACTGTGGTACACGAACAACAACTCTATGGCGGCGTAACAACGACGGTGAGCCAGTTTGCAACGCCTGTGGTTTATACTTCAAGCTTCACGGCGTCAACCGACCATTAGCCATGCGCAAAGACGGAATTCAGACCCGTAAAAGAAAACCTAAAAAACCGAGTTCAGGTTCCGGTGACAAAGATGAATCTGGCCCCGCCCAAAATGAAGGTAAGATCTATTTAAACACGCCTGAAACCACGCCTGTTATATTAGTCTATGTTTATTTTGTACACCTGAAGCTTATGTTCGCCTGATAAGGAAGATGAGGCGTCCATTTTGGTTAGACTGGTTGAAGCGGTTTTGGTTACTTTTTTTTAAATTTGTTATGGTACTACTGGGTGGAATTTTTTAAATATTTTTAGTTAATGGTTGTTGAGTAGAATGTTCTGTAAATAATTTGTATTTTTTTTTTAAATATGGGATGTGTCTGGAACATCTTGAAATTCCATAAGAATATTTTGAACATGTGTAGGAGGTTATTGTATTCATAATGTTTTTAAACTAAGATGGTCAGTTAGTAAATAAATGTATATAATTTCTGATTTCCTGATCACAAATAATCTGTTTTATTAACATCAAACATTCATTTCTAGAATACCAATTAGATTTTGTTATCTACATTAATAGAATGTTACGAACGAGGTTTTTGAGTTTTCGTTGCCATACTTTACAGTTTAATTTATTTATAACATCAAAGGTAGCTTTTATATTTTCTTTCAGTTAGGTCAAAAGATTATATCGCATTTTTGATAATTATGTGCCGCGAGATCAATGATGAAACATCCCTTAATTCTTGTTAGTATGAAGTACGTAATTAAACTTAAATATACACCCAGACTAAAATCGCAGGGGCGGCTTAAGACGGTATGCAGGCGATGCGCCGCATCAGGGCGCCACGATAAAGGGGCGCCGAGTTGAAGAAAAAATGGGGGGGGGCATGAAAGGAGATTTAGAAAAAACTATTTTTTTACTGGGCGGCACTTCTCCTTCTAGTAAAGGGTTGTGGGGGGGGCATGAAAGGAGATTTAGAAAAAACTACTTTTTTTTACTGGGCGGCACTTCAGGCTTCTAGTAAAAGGGGGTAGGCAAAAAGGAAATTTAAAAAAAACTACCTTTTTTACCGGGTGGCACTTCAGGCTTCTAGTAAGGGGGGGGCATGAAAGGAGATTTATAAAAAACTACTTTTTTACTGGGCGGCACTTCAGCCTTCTAGTAAAGGGTTGTGGGGGGGGGAGGGGCATGAAAGGAGATTTAGAAAAAACTACTTTTTTTTACTGGGCGGCACTTCAGGGTTCTAGTAAAAGGGGGTAGGCAAAAAGGAAATTTGGCAAAAAAAATTAAAATCTAAAATGCTTTTAAAATGAGATATTAGTAAACAAATGGAAACTTAAACTTACTACGATATTAGAAATCAAAATAAAGTCGATAATAGGTACCTCTTTGTTTTAGCTACAAAAATATAGTAAAAAAAGTTTCATTCAGTCTTCGTAACGCTATAAGATATGCCCGTAATATTTCGAGTTTGCGCGTATGCACGTTGCTGGGTTAAAAGATGGTCACAACCATTTAAGCCGGTAAATCACATTTTGAAAAAAATTTCATTTTTATGTGTTGATCTTTAAATAAAATACATTGACCTTAAGACTTAGTCAATAATTTTCGTCATACATATCTTATATGGGAAACTCACTAACAAAAAAAATCCAAAATTGTACAAATTATATAAATTTTATAGCTTACCAATCAAGCCAATGTCATTGTATTTAAAGTTTTATTAGTTTAAAAATTACCACCACATTTGAATATCACGCATATTTACAAAAATTAATTTTTTTCTGTTTATAATAGTTATCAAAAAAGTTATTTAAAAAAAATATAAGTGGGGGTGGGGCGCTTAATCTAATTTTGCATCGGGGCGCCAGGTACCCTTGAACCGGCCCTGTCCAATCGAGTCGTTTCACTTTGTGTTATTTTCGAATTCGCTTTGAAAAACAAGGCAACACTTGAGGTGTAAAATGCAGTAATAAGGACACTGTTGTACTTCGGAACACCTTTTACAGAAACAGATTAGCCTCTAATGTTATTAATATACATATCGTCTTATAATCATCTGAAACATGTAGAAAACCAAATATGAGGTGGAAAAAAATAAAAAAACAGATATAGCTTCAAATTTTATTAATACAGATGATATACAATAACTATATTGGAAACGCAATAAAAAAATATCAAAATGTTAAAATACTTACATTTGATAGTATAACTGGTTGACACTAATTTAATCGGAATAAGAAAAAAAAAAAACAGGCCATTGTCTAACAACATAGATACACTACATATATCAAAAGGGGGGGGGGGTCCTAGATGATAGAGAAAGTCAGTTGATACACTTAAAAGCTGTTCCAAGGTTCATTATACTCAAGGCACAACAGTCTCCCCTATCCGATGCTCGGATATTTCAGAAGTTTCGTACAAATTTGTTCAGATGTGCATTATTTGCCTTACTTTGGTAAGAGTTCACAGTCATTCGGGTATTGTTTCTAGCACGAATTTTGTGTGTCGTTGAAAACAAGTATTATTTTAAAAAAATTTATTTTGTGGTATCAAAAGGAAGCTTTTAAGACGTAGGTGCGAGTGTATCTCAAGCACGGTTGTAAATCTTTAGATTTTTAGATGGAAGCACGATTGAAGCAATTTTTTTATGTTATAATTGACACTTTTCGTTTCAATATTCGTCGCTGTTTTCAATATTGCATCCCCGACGCAAAGTTAGGTCTGACCAGTGCCGGAATAAGGGTGAAGCAGCTCCGTCTGCTGAGGGATACATTGGGTTCTTGGGGGTGCAACTTTCATTTTCCTACCCTAGGTGCAAAATTACCTTGTTCCGGCACTGGGTTTGGGTATATACTTAAATATAGCGGTTGAACAGTGGATAAGAAAAGCAAACTACCAACAGAGTGAAACAATTTAAAGTTGACAAACGTCTAACGTTGGACTAAATACTGCTGATAATGATGAGAGCAAAGCAGGCCTAAACCTGCAGCGCGTAAGAGGAATATAACCTACCTTGTAATTTCATTCAATACATTAATAAAAAAAAAAATGATTAATTTTCTTATTCACCATAGTCAATATATACTGCTAAAAAAATCAATTCCTCGCATTTTATTTTGTCTGCAACTTCGAGTCTAGTGAAGATAAATTCATAATTTAACTTGCATTTAATTTCTTAAACCCTGCATCCGTTTTAGGCATCATATTATCTAATAAAAAACTAGATCATAATTAAAAGTCGTCGGTGTATCAATTTTGGGTTCTCGGAAATAAGAACCAGAATGGATATACCACAGATAACTATTTTGCTTGTTCGCATAGACACCGAAGCCAGTGGCGGTCGGTGAAACATGTTTGGGTATGGAATTAGTATGATCGGACAAGCTCGTACTATATCGCTCAACAGCAATATAGCAACGATAAAGCACGAGCGTGTGTATTCTTTGTAATTGCTTACCCAAAAATGATTCACCGACCGCCACTGTCCGAAGCACATCAGATGTGCTTCGTTAAATTTTACTTTAACAGAGATAAAATATTTCTACAATATAATATTAATTTGCAACGTGTGATGTAGCCAACTGTAAGAGAATAACAGAAACACTTCTTCTTCTTCGTCCCTCATCAAACCAAAATAGCAGCGAAAACATATCGTTCACTTATAGTTCGCTTGCCTTGTACTGTCATAAATTTGTAACTACAATTATTAATCTATCAAACAATTATATTTCTTATGTTTTAGTTTCAGACACAAAAACATCATCTACAATCCATCATCAACAACAACCTCACCATAGCGAACCAGAAAAATCATTTTCAGAACGTCCATATCTAGGACAAACCTCACTCGTACCATCAACCTCGTCTTCATCTTCAACGGGCATCAAGGCGGAACCAGGATACGAGAGCAGCGCTGGTCAGAGTCAATACAGCTGTCAGGGATACACACCATACCATCAGCAGATGTTCGGATTCTCGGCAGTATCACCTCCGTCCACCGAGGTAGCCTATCATCATCAGCACCATGTCACCGCAGCTGCTAAACTTATGGCTTCTTCGTAATGTGATCAGTGTTTTAGTTGTGGTATAGACTTTTTGTTCTACTATGTGATTTTGAGATGTTGAAATTATTGAAAAACAAATTTAGAATATAACTAGGCTTAATTAATGATTGACTGCTATCTAAATTTTTAGACGTGTGGGGTAATAAACCAACAATGAAGTTCAAACTTGTGCGTGTGCTCTAAATAAAGCATGCTTCCTGCTCAACAAGCTTTGATCAGGCATAAGTATACATATTATTGGCTCAATATTTTGAATTATAGCAGTTGATAGTCATTTTTACTTTTGAAAATTTGTCTTTTAATAATTTTCAGCATTTGAACAAGATTTGAAATATAATTCATAAAGAATATTTCGTAACTGATCATGTGACATGATTGGTTAAGATTTTTAAGTTACTTTTGAAGAATTATAACTGTTTCATTAAGGACAGTAAATTATTTTACATCATCCTGCTAAGTTAGGTTTCCTTTCTAATTAAAGTTTTAAGTAGAAGTGTTCTTAGACCTTATTTAAGAGTTGCTAACCAAAAGTTTCCGAAATGATGCTGTAAAACTTGAAAAACTTACAACATTGGTTAACGGTCGTTGTTTCTTTCGAATTAGTACCCTTGTGTATTTATGCACATGTCCAAGTGTCTTCTCAGTTGCTGAGAAGCTTTCTAGAAGCCTTTTTCGATGAGCCCGTCGAGCATCGCCTTCGATTATATTTGAATTTCTTTAACGGTATCAATATATCGGCATTCAGCTTCATTTTCTTGAATAAAAAATAGGCACAGAGGCCTAAGTCAGGTGATTTCTGCTTGCCTAAGTTCGGCTCGTTTTTGTTTAATATCTTCACAAAGGTGCCTTAAAACATAGCAGTAGAAGTATGAATCGACATTGCGACTCGCTGGCATGAATATTTTGTGTACAATTCTTTTGCTACTAAAGAAAACAATCATCATGCTCTTCACATTGCTCTTCACTTGCTTGCATTTTTTGGGTCTCAATGAAGCTGGACCTTTTCACTGTGATGACTGTTGTTTTCTTTATTTGTGGGTCCTAGTTATAAACCCAACTCGAATCGTCAGTAATTAACCTGGACAAGAATCTTTTCTCGTTCATAACGATATTCATATAGAATCGCAGGTGGTGCTTAATACGCACGTCGAAAAAGACTTCCAGAAAGGAATCCAGCATGGATAAAGCGCTGGGATTGATGCATGTATATGCAAAGAAACTTCTGCGAAATTGAAAGCGGCCCCTAACTCCCAATCGATATTGTAATTTCTTAAAGCTTTACTGCGTCATTCCGGGAATTTCTCGTAACTAACATGTCGAAGAATTAGCTGGGTCGGCAAAGTCACAAATGCCAAAGTTCTCAGAAGTATGCAGAAAGATGTTGAAGTATTAAAGTACATCAAAATCAGGAAGCTGAAATACCTGGGACACATTATGAGGAACCCAAATAAATATCAGGCCTTCCAGCTTATCATGCAGGGTAAAACCGACACCAGTAGATAGCCAAGTACAAGATGGACTACGTGGCCCAAAAATTTGCGACGGTCGTACGGGAAATCCTCGACAGAACTATTTCGTGCTGCTGCCATGAAAACTATGATAGCCAAAATGATCGCCAACATTCGCTAAGCGGATAGGGCACCAGAAAAAGAAGAATACACCTACTTGAACCTTTCACTAGAACTGAAGCCTAAAGCCGCATTTAGAGCTCTTTAAATTAACACGTTATAGACTGTTCTTTCTTAGCTGTAAGTTATGTTTCTATGCACTGTTTTAACGTTGTCCGTACCGTTCACAGCAAGTTAGAAATTAATATGTTACAAATAGTACGACATCTGTGTTTTTTTAAACCAACTAATGATTTCGTAAAATGTTTTATATGTATTATCGTTCTTACAATTCTGTTGTCTTAGATTTTAACTATCTAAACCTAACCTAATTATCTAAATTGATCATATTTACTGTCCGTCTTTGTAATTTTGAGCAAGATTTGTTAATGATGACATTATGTTGGGTTATGTAAAGGCATTCAATAACTACAGTGTCACTGATGGAATGCGATAGCCAATGTGTTTATATGTCTGTCTCATTAAAACATCTGACTAGCTATAAGTTTAGAAAATTATCCACAATTCACAACGAACAACGTGACGTACTTCTACTGACAGTAAACAGTCTATAAGATACAGTGTATTAGCTATTGATTTAAGAGCTCTGAATGCGGCTTAACATAACAGAATTCGCCACTGTTTATATGTGATTTAAAAAAAATATGTATCTAGTAATATGCAACCTGGTATCTGACAGTAAAAATCCGTATATTTCATTTAAATTCTTCAAAAATAACTTATGTAATCATATGAAATTATGTGAGTAAAAGTAAGTTACATGTGTCTTTTTATTTGTGGTGTATCTTGAATGAATGAATTTCTGTGAATAGGATTCATTATAATGTGGATAGACAATTTAGTTTTTTTAATTTTATCTATCGATAATATATTTCAATATAACATCTTCAAATTTCGATTGTAAATGTGAAATTCAGAAGAAAAGTTTGACGCAAATATTTGTTTTCTATTTAATGTTATGAAAATAAGTTAATATGTCTGTATAGAAACCAGATAAGTCTAAAAGACATTCTTTTTTATAGTGTATTATTATTATTACCTATTATTATTTGAAATTAACAATAAATTTAACAATTTAATAAACTCCTGGTAGTGTACACAAGAAGTGTTAGCTTAAACTTGCACCATTAACCATAGGCGGATTCAGAGAGGGAGATCGATTCCTTGGGAACAAATTTGAAGGAAGAGGGGAAGGGTATAAATATATTTCTATTTAATGTATCATATCTTCCCTTCAGAAAAAAATGCTGAATCCGTCCATGTCATTAAGTCGACTAGTACATTATAAAATAGTTAATAAATACTGTCTGGCTACCTTAAGCTGGCCGGTTGTGCAGTAACGAAATAAATAGAAGGGAGCGTCGTTAGTATTCGTGTAGCAGTCGTGTGGTACAGTCACATAAAAATGAATCTTCAGAGCAAATTGGGAAGCGCTAATACGTTAAGAAGTGAATAATTTTTTTCTGACTGTACTCAGGAGGCACCATTTATGTCTCATGGCTGGTTTATACATAATTTTGCTTAGCCGTAACTGAGAAGTACCTTATCCATAAGTTTTTAACGATCCCCAGAACGAAAATGTTCGGTTTATAAAACCTTTTCCTTAACTTTTTCTTTATCTCGATCGTCAGCCGCAGCCAATGAAATGCGCTGTTTAGAGTTTGCGCAGTTCCGAGTAAACATCGTAAACATAACCTTTATTCTAAACGTCAATTGCGAATTTTGAAAGCTATTTTATTAAAATGAGTAATGAGCAAATTATTGTAATATTCCTTTATACTGCCTGGGCAGCATCTGCCGCGTTCGTGTCATCTTTATTATTTCACGAAAATAAAGTTCGTTGCCTATTTCATAACGGTCATATTTTCGCGCATGCGCTGTTCAGTGATTTAGCCGTAATTTAACTGCGAAAGTTGAAATGTTGGGAACTTTCAAGGTTACGGAATTCTTATTACTAAGGTCTGCTTATGGATAAATTACGGCTAAGGTTGTATAAACGAATATAGGCGTTTTGTATAGTTTATCTTTTACGGGTTAGGGATAAGGTAAGAAAAAGTTACTGTTAAGGTTGTATAAACGGGCTATCACTCATAATACTGTAGCACTCTGTGCAGTACAGTGTCCCACAGGTCAGATTAAAATAGCCCAACAGTAAATGTATCTATAGCTGGCTAATCATTGTCGCTGAAAATTGAAGGACTTTTCTGGCTTTTCTAGAGATATATTCAACTTAACCGTTGTAAATCACGTAATAAATCATTAATTTAAACAATATATAAAACATACACAAAAATCAATCATGTATCTTCATAATTTGTCTTGTCAGACTTTAGGTATCTAGTTTTCTCATATGTGAATTGAGAAAATAATGTAGGAACACGGGAAAAATAGTTTCTCGATTAAATCACTCCGTTCTCTGTTGTAAGGGAACTAATTGCTTGTATTGTTATAAACGTGTGCGTATATGTATAAAATAATTGTTAGGTAGTTACGAAATGTTTGTTCACATTTCTAATTTTACTTAAATGTTAAGGTAAAAGTCAGCTTTAAAAAGATGATTACTATTTAGCCGTACTGAAAACAATCTTCTTCTTCTTCTTTGGGCACTATCAGTCAGGTTGACTTTTGGCCTCACTCACATAAGCCCTCCATCTCGCTCTATTCATTGTGAAGTTTTGCCAAGTACCCTGTATACCTATGCTTGTCAGATCGTCTGTTAACTGATCGCTCCATCTCTTGCGAGGTCTTCCCACTGGTCGACGGGCATTCAATCTTCCTTCCCATATCTTCCAGTCTGTCCTCCATCATCCTCATAACGTGTCCTATCCACTGTAATCGTCTGCCTCTGAATTCTTACGGATTCTCCATTCACCATTAATTTGAATGGGACCAAAGATTCTGCGTAATATTTTATTTATATTATATTTATTTATTAACTGAAAATAATATGATTTGAGTTAAATATTTCTCATCCAAGCATATATATATATATATAGAATTATTGACTTACTTTCACATTTATAACGACGGTATTTATCGTCCTAGGACCATTAAGTGTACTTTATGGTCCGTGGCCCTTTCATGCCCAGTCAATATTACAAACACATATTATAGAGGGTGTATCAAAATTGAGGAAAAACGATTTTTCCGACATATTAGCAAGTTGGAAAAAACATTTTGATGACCTAAGTTTACTCAAACAAGCGAATGGTAGTACTGAAAATTTTCGAAACAAACCAAAAGTACAGGATATCAAGAACAACTTTGATTGTTTAAATAACAGGTCCGTGGTCATGTGAAATATTTTTTATCATTATTATTTTTATTTTGTTCCGAACTACAGATAGCTCAAGAGTATGCATGTAAAAATGTTTAAAACAAAATGAAAGGCACTTTGAACACTTGTAAATAAAAGTACTTTACGTTCAAGTCGTTATAGAGAATACAGTTTTTCGCATACTGTAAAATATATTAAAAAACTGTTTAACTAAAAGTTGTTCTTTTCAAAATCTTTATCCTAAGATACCCAACACGACATTCGTTTCTATTTAAGAAATCAAAGTTGTCGTTGATATCCGGTATAAATTGTCCAGCATAAGAGTTCTTTTTGCTGTCAGATGGGCGCGCCCTCCTACCCTCTTCAGGCCGTCGTTTTGTACCGGGAGACTCAGTGGCGTTTGTAATATAAACTCTGAATTGAAACTATTAATTTGATTTACGAATCTCAAACAGCAAATAATTTAAACAGAATTTATAATTTAGAAATTGGCTCAGCTTACGTTTACTTCTGGTTTGTTCCGGAAATTTTCAATACTACCATTCGATTCTTTAGGTTAACTTTGGTTATATCTTCTTTACTATTTCCGGTCCCTTTGTAACGTTTCTGTCAGTGGCTTCCCCACGGCCCATGAGCACGAAAACGTATCTTATATATTATATTACAGGAAATGTAAAGAACAATTTCTATCTACACGTTGTTCTTTGTCATCGGGCCGTAATTCTCGTTTTCGGGGGGAGGGGGTGTTTTACCGGGACTCGCGATCTCTCACGTCGCCCCTGCCTGCCTATAAGAAATATTGGAATATTTAATTAAAAAAAAAAAAAAAAATGCAAGTAGAGATTTATTTCATATAACGAACACTGGCCTGGACCTCCCCCAGGAATGGAAAAATCGTATACTTATTTAGCAAAAACTAAGCAAATGAAAATACAAAACAACTTTTTTTATTAATAAAAATTAAATTAATATATAAGCACAACCCATTCGGTGAAAAAACAATTATAAATTTGTGTTACGATATTTTACGCATAGTTTTTCGAAATGGACCCAACCCAGACCAATTTTCTGTGTGCGCGCTTGCTTCCGTGGCTCTTTTTACTGCATAATTTAAAATTCCCATTACATATTTTGTGTTCAGTTACACGTTAAAATAAGGCCTAAATTGCTCTACGGGAACCATTTCTTTATATTTTGTATGCTTTCTTTTATGCAATTTATTTTTTTCTGCTATTTTCCTCACAAATCTCTCTTCTTCTTCTTTCGTCACTGTCAGGTTGTCTTATGGCCTTACTCACATAAGTTTTCGTCTTGATCTTTTAATTGTCAGGTCTATCCATGGACCCTGTATACCAATACTTGTTAGATCTTCGGTTAGCTGATCTTTCCATCTCTTGCGAGGTCTCTTCAATGATCGACGGGTATTCAATCTTCCTTTCCATATCTCCGTAACCATTCTGTCCTCCCTCATCCTCATCACGTGTCCTATCAACTGTAATCGTCTACCTCTCAGTTCTTATACCTCCACTCACCATTAATTTGAATGGGACCAAAGATTCGGCGTAATATTTTATTAACGAAAACTATGAAGTGTTGTCGATCTCGCTTTGTTAAGGTCCATGTTTTGGAGCCATACATAAGTACGTGACGTACTATAACTTGATATAACCTGATCTTGGTGTTCCTAGACAGGAGTTTCGTTTTAAAAAGGGGACCAAGGAGGCAAAATACGATGCATTAGCAGCTTTAATTCTATTCGTAATTTCCTGCTGAATCTCATTTCTATCGCTCTTCGTTTTTTCTATCGTCGTCCACGGTTCGGAGCCGTACTTTAGAATTAGATCTGCAACATTTTTGAATACTTGTAACTTGGTCTCTTGTATTATTAGTAAAAGGTGTATATTCTGAAATGCCAGTATAGAGGGAATTGTTCTTTTGGAACTTTCCCACTCTATAAAATATTTTTCATTCAAGTAAAATTGAAACTGTGAACAAACTGTAGATTGAAACATTACATTATTTTGTATTTATTAAATAGTCGGCATTCATATGAAACATACTGATTATATCCAGTATATCGTGAAACACACGCGTGCAATTACATATTTTATTGTTACAATGCCTAAAAATATTATTTAAATAGACTTTTTAAGTTGTCTGTTCCTTGATTCGTACTTATTGGTGTGATTGTTTTGTTTTGCTTTTTTACTTTATCACCATTTAGAATATAATTAACCCATTGCCATACCTGGCACTAAGACTGTTATTTCAAATGTGGGTTTATTTACTCTGATGTATTGTTTGAGTCACTGTCAAATATCATTGAAATTATTTAACAGCAATCTATAGATAGAAGAATTATCTATGTGAAAATCATACAATATTGTACATAGCATATATTAATTGTAGCATGATATGAAAAATAAAATACACATATGTACAAGTATGTCTATTATTGTCATTAGTTGTCCCAAAACTCCTAAGATTAAGATTAAGCAAGAACAGAAATGTTAAAAAACATTTATAGGTTTATACAGAAGTCCCTCCGGGATTTCGGAACACTGCTGTACAGTAACCAATACAGATTCAGCAGAAAGAAGCATATCAACAGATAAAGACACTCGTCAAGTTTGTGCCTGTCTTATTATGTGAAATTAGTGATGTGCTGGATAACATAAAAGACAGATCCGCGGATTATTTGCGACCTGATACTGCACACGGATCTTGCATTCAAGTAGAAAAACAAATAATCTTGAAGCGATAACGTGATGTGTCCCGCGGTACATACAAACAAAAACATGACGAACAACTAAGGCTCAGTATTACAGTAAAGGCTTAAATATTGGTTTAGCTAAACTTAAGTTTTAGCTTAAACCAATGACCAGTATATCAGTGTAAAGTTTAGCTAAACTCGTATTCGAATATTTTTTGTTTATGTTGGCAATACTTACATTTCTTGAAATTTGAGTGTTTCTACATATCACGGTAGATGAAAGTGGCGGTGGTAGCGGAGGTCTGGAGGGTCACCCCCCCAAAAATTGCTCTGGCCCCCAGTTGACCACCCCAGAATTGTTTGGAGAAAAATGTATTTTAGAAGTGAGGACCTTTTTTTTAGGTCATTACCTGTATTTTCATGTGTAAACGATAACAAAAATGATTTCAAATATTTACCCCCCCCCTCAAATTTTATTCAAAATTCCCCCCTCCAGATTTTAAGAGATAGCGCCGCCACTGGTAGATGGCAATAGTATCAAAATCGTTGTATGTTTATGTTTTATTGTATTTATTTAAATATATTATACATTACTAAAATATTTTATAGATTGTATAATATTTTATAAATATATATAATTTTATGAATATTTTTCTTTGACGAACAATGTTTTGAAATACCCCCCAAGAAGGAGGGAAATACAATTTTTCAAAATTTTTTATCACTATTTCTTAGGTAAATATATGGATTTAAAAAGAGATGAGGATCTTTTTTTTTGTCACCACTTGCATTTTACAAGTGAGGACCTTTTTTTTAAGTCATCACTTGTATTTCAAAAGCGAGGAACTTTTTTTATCTTCCGGGCCCCTCTCCCGTAAAAATTTCCTTGGTGCGCCACCAGGGGCGCACACAGTATTTTGACTTGGAGGGGTCCAATTATACATAATTTTTATAAACATAGGGCAAATTTTCAATTTCAAGTGTAGAGCAAAAAAAAGGTCCTTCCTTCTAAATTTTAAATGAAGAGCAAAAAAAAAAGGTCTTCACTTCTAAATTTTAAGTAAAGAGCAAAAAAAAGGTCCACACTTCTAAATTTTAAGTGAAGAGCAAAAAAAAAGTTCTCACTTCTCACAGTACGGGGAGGGTCCGGACCCCTTGGACCCCTCCTTGTGTGCGCCACTGCTAAAGCTTAAGCTGCGGATCGAGTTTAAACTTCTACTGTAATACTGGGCCTAAGTTGTGTTCAAAATCACACACTAATTCTTATGGATTAAATTAATTATACTTTAATATTTTATGTAGAGATACTAGACCAGCGGTTTCCAACCGATGGTTCGTGGATCCCCGGGGATTCATGATGTTTTAGTGGGTTCGCATTATAAGTTCTGTAATTGAGTCAGATCATGCTATATGGCATTTTCATGCTTTTTTTCTTATTCTAAAAGTCCATTGTTAAAGTAAGTACTTTATGATATATTATTAGGTTTATTATTGTAGAACTGGAAGTAACAAAAATCCAGAGTTATTAAACAGGGTGTGACAAATTGATAGTACAATATTTAAGGAGGTAAAGTAGATATTAAATAAGGCCGATTTAATGCAAAACATCTATGTTACAAAGTTAGCTGTTTCGGAAATATTTGACTCTGAATAAGGGGGTTGATGGACGAAACTGGTTAATTTTTTTTATTAAATGTTAAATGTTGTTTATTGTTATATATGGTATTCTGAAGAACTATAATATTTTACATAAATGTCTTTACGGTGCACTTTTTACGTTTTCAAAGAGGGGCTTAGCGATAACAAATGTTATGTTAAGGGGGATCCGTGAGTCTAAAAGTTTGGGAAGCATTGTCTAGTACAGTGCTTCTTAAACTTTTTGATGTTGCGGCTCCCCTGCAACTCAAATCAATAACCCACGACCTCCATATTTTTTGTTTTTGGAACCAAGATTAGTTAAAATATATTTATTTATTTATTTATTTATTTATTTGGTTTTTCAAACATATAGTTTTTACGCTCAGATCATTCAATAACACTGGTCAACAAATTTAAAATTTTTTTGCTGACTTAGATCTGATACTTGTTTTTAACTAATTTTGGGGTGCTGATTTCAAAAATGTTAACAGTTTCTGCCTGTCACGTCAAATTTTTGTTCTATCGTATTTTGACTTTTTTCACCTTTTCACGTTCTGATATACGTCTACTTTAATTTCAATTTCGTTCTTGTTGTCCAATATATTTCGTAGGAACGTCTTACATGCAGGTACTTGTTATAGACCTTTTTACAACGGCGGTGGTTGCAAGGTCAAGGGTAAGGTACTTAGTATGACTGCTGCATCCATTAAATGTTCAGGTTTGTACTTGTTGTTCAATAGGTTTCTAATAAGTATTGGGCTCAGAAAAATTGGCCGGTGAGAATAGATTTAAATGTTGGAGACCCAAACATAATACACGAACATTTCTCTTCATATTAAACTGGGTCTAATGAAACAGTTTGAACAGTAAAAGCGTTGAACAAAGATGTTGACTGTTTCAAATATATATTTAATATATATATAACATTTCAAAGTCTCAGTAATGAGAAACTAAAAGCTGGCATTTTTGACGGACCACAAATTAGAAAATTAGTGAATGATCCACATTTCACTGTACATAAGGATGATATGGAGAAGAATGCATGGCAGTCTTTCGTGGCGCTCATCAAAAATTTTCTTGGGAATAAACTATGTGGAGGTAAACCGAAAACTATGTGGAGGTCGTTGAAAATTTGAGCGTGAAACTTCATTTTTTAAACAGTCATCTTGACAAATTTTCTGTCAATCTTGGAGATGTTTTAAAGATAATCCAGGATTTAAAAGAGATGGAGAGACGTTATCAAGGAAGGTGGGTTGGGATACTCACATGATGGCTGACTGTTGGAGTATTAAAATAGACTTATCGGGAATGGTGCACTCCAAAAGATCTTACAAACAACCATTTAATCCTTAAATTATTTTGTATTTTTATTTTAACACACCAATGCATTAAAATGTAATTAAAACTGTTCTCATTTTCTTTCTTTCACTATAAATAAAATTTCAAGAATATTTGAAAAAATGCTGTCCATGCCAAGATGAGATTATCGGACAATAATTTTGTATAATTTTAAAAGTACTTTGCAACAAAAAGTGCTGTGAAGAAATGTTCCATGATGATTGTCCATTCTTAACACTATAGAGCGGTTGTATAAAAATTTTCAACATGGTGATTTAGAATTAGAAGATGATCCACGTTTTGGGCGACCTGAAGAAGTTGTAATTCCGTAAAATGTAGCTGCTATTAAAAGAATAATCAAAAAACCTCCATGTAACATACAGACAGATAGAGGAAACCCTCAAGATTAATGCAGCAGCTTTGCATGCAATTCTACATGGTAAATTACATTTTAAATAGATTTGTTCATTTTAGATGATATGTTATACAAGATTTTTTGGAAAATTCAGGATTACGATTACTATCCTTCTTAACATTTATAACTTCACTTCGATATTTGCATGGGTAATATTTGTAAGCAAAAACCAAGTCGATATCTTATTGGTCCTAAGAGATATTAAGGAATCCTTAAAATCACACCTCCACTTTTCACCCTTTAGGGGTGAAATTTAAAAAAGCTACCAAACCATTTCGAAATTTTTTAAAATGACACCTATGTGCCGAAAAGTAATATATAATTAATATATAAGTAATGTATAATTCACCCCGATTGTAGAGATGGGAACGATATATCGATATTTAGAAAATATCGATACTTTAGAAAAATATATCGATATTTGAAATGCGATATATCGCGCCAAATATCGATATTTGCACAAAATATCGGTATTCTTGTATATTTTTTACATTTAAATTGTATGCTGTTCACTTTTGTAAAAACAAACTGTAGGCTATTCCAAACGTTTAGGCGGAACTAGATTTTGAAATCTAGTAATTTTTATCTATTAATTCGAACTTATGGTAATTTTGTTTAAGCTTTGTAAATCATGGGCACACTTAAATTCTAGATTAAATTGATTGTCATTATAAAATGTCCTATTCATTGCATTTTAATTTTTTGTCATTCTCAATAAAAATTTCCCATTTATTTATGTTTTTGTCTTCAAAATATGGAAAAATTTATTAAAATATTTGACATATGTCATTCGTTTCCGTGGTTTCACTGTTGGAATTTTAAATTTTCACAGACCAAAACTGAAACATGAAATAACCCAAGCAAGATCCGTTTTCGTGACAACCTAAAATAACGAAATTTACATTTAGTTTCGCCTAATCGCTTGAAATAGCCTGTAAGACGAAATTTTGATTTTATAATTTGCACTTTTAAAATTATGTTCATGTTGGTATTAAAAAATTATAAAAAATTTCACTTTCTTAATAATGATCATAACCAATAAATCTAAAGTGGGTTTTACTGCGTAAGGAATATTTTTTATTGTCATTTAAAGTCCATAATACACTATAAAAGTAACCAAAAAGATCAAGTTTGTCCTTAAAAAAGTGGACATATATATTTAATTAATTAGGATTAAGAGCAGTTAACTAGGAAAATATTAGATAGTTGGTTGGTATCTGAGTGAGTACCAACTGTAAAGTGATTGTCTGTCAAGTGGCGACTTCTTTTCCCGTCAAGCCAAAAAACAAAAAACTGTAATTTATATATCTTACATGTTACATGTTAATTATTTCGATATATCGAAAATATCGATATTTTTACTTAGATATATATCGAATATCGATATTACACTTACGATATATCGAATCGCGCATATATCGATATTCAAAAATAAATTCCCATCCCTACCCGATTGTAGATCCACCCCTTTAGGGGTTGATTAGGACAAAATCCTGAAATAAGTTTTTCGGTATTTGTATGGGTAATCTTTCAGATCATGCCCCGTGAGATTTTGGATTGTTTTCCTACATCCAAAAATAACTAAAAGAGCACCGTTTTGCTCATGAACTCCAGCTATTAGTCGCATATGATGAATTGATGAAAGTGATTCTGACCGATGGAAACGTGAGATTTTTTTTATGAAATGTTTCAACGAATTTATAAGTGTATAGAGTGTGATTGTATAGAGAGTGATTTTTTCACAAAAAAATCATCCCGTACTTATGTTTGGATTATTAGCTACTGCCGCTAAGACACTTACTGCAGTCACGTTATTCTATGTAATCATGTTTTGAACTTCAATATCTTCTTCAATATTTTGTCCATTTTCATGAATTTTACTTCATTTTAGGGTTTTGCTTGCTCGCTTTCTACGCAGCAAACTAGGGTTCGCTCTCGGGCAGAAAAGACAATTTTATTTTTTGTTTTTTTTTCCATTTTTATTTTGCTTAAATTATTTTGTCAAAATTCTAGTTATATGTTGGCAAATGTTGCATTTAATTATTAAGAGCGTAAATTTAATAACCAATTGGAATTGTTGGAATTATATTTTCATTCTATGTGTCATGTACACGAAACCAGAGGGGCGGAGCATATGACTTACAACAACCAATGGAAGCCATAGGAGCAATTTTCAAAATATTAATGAACCTTGTTATATATATAAAAAAAAAAATACTGCACATATTTAGAAACCTAAATAATGGTATTAGGCAGAGGCGAATTAAGCGGTTGGCGGACTGGGCGGCCGCCCCGGGCCCACGAAGCCATTCTATTTAAAATAATAGAGGGCCCATTTTAATTTTACCGCCCAGGGCCCCCAAGCAACTTAATTCGCCTCTGGTATTAGGTATTCGATATAAATTAACAAAAAAATATTTCAACATAAAATTTGTTTTTAAAGCTCTTAAGCTGCATTCAGAGCTAAGTAAATTAACACGCTGTGCGTTATGGACAGTTAGTAAACGAGGTCATTTGGTATGATCGGACATGCTCGTGCTTTGTCGTTGCTATACTACTGTTGAGCGATATAGTACGAGCTTGTCCGATCATATCAATTGCACTCGCTTACTAATTATCTATAACGCACAGCGTGTTAATTTACTGAGCTCTGAATGCAGCTTTAGATTAACAGACGATAAATTATTTTAAAAATATCGTTTATTTTGCCGTGATTACTACAAAGCAACATTTGTCCTACACACTCAGCTTGCCAAAACTTATTATATACCTCCGAAACCCTGCAATGTGTGAAAATTCACACTTCACATCAATTTTTTTTTGACAAGTTTGACATGTTGCAAAAACAACCAAATTTAACAAAATTGTCAATTACTTTTTTTATAGTTTTGATTGCAGGTATGTTTCGTTCCGGAAATGCTGCTTCCGCCGTAATACCATTTAATAAACTGCTTTTTTTCTTCAACTGTATATAAGTGCTCATTTTTATTATAATGTTAAAAAAAATACGGCACACAATTTTTAATAATTTGAAATTTCAGTAAAAAAAAATAAATATTTAATGTAAATGAGTATTAAATTTAGTTTTTTTGTATTTATCAAATTCAAAATAAAATTCTGAACAATTTTTATATTTAATTTTTTTCTGTATAACCAACAAGGAAGCAGAAAATCGCATATATCTATTTTTACATGTTAAATCCAGAGACGCAGTAAGGAACACTTGCGCTAGAGGCAGAGCCGTGTAAATAAAAACAAGGTTCTTACTTCTCAAAATTTAAGTGATGAGCGAAAAAAAAAAGCTCCTCATCCCCAAAATCACAGTGACGAGCAAAAAAAAAAGGGTCTTCGCAATGGCGCCCCTTAGCAATCTCCGCCCACTCCCCCCCTTACTGCGGATCTGGTTAAATCCCTATACGTACCTGGTCAATTCAACACCTTTGTATACCAGTTATAAATAATAATCAATATGAAGACAGGGTTTTATATATTTTATCGTGGCATATTGAAATGTCAATCAGTGTGGCGTAAAGAGCAGAGGTGTCAGAACGGCAGCCGGCCTGCTATAATGAACGTTTATTTACTTTACTTTTCACAGCACACGCCCTTTGATTAACGGTTCAACCCTGTCATGTCATGTCACTTCAGAGACGTTGTTCACTATATCGAGATCGATATGTGAAATACATTATTCTATGATGCAAGATCTTATCTATCGCGTAGGCAAATTGTCAATATCTACTTTCAACTGATGTTTGGGTCTATTCTCTAAGCAAGACGTTAAAATATTAATATCAAAAACAGACTTTAATTTTTTTAACACCATTTTAATCGTAAACGCTATTCGTAGTATATTTGTGTTAAAGGATTAACGCGGCGGCGTTAAAATGGCCAGTTAACGTTCTACAATAAGTGCCTACCAAAACAGTGGTTTTAACCTTCCAGTCACAGACCCATCAGCTTATTAAACACACATATGGACAATAAATTAAATTTCACACAATATTGTAAGAAAATATGTCAACAGCAAACATGAAACATGAGTGCACTATTCCCAGTTTTTAACAAAAGATCCATATTATCGCAAGCAAACAAAATACTGCTTTACAAAGCCATTATCAGACCATCACTTTTATATGCTTGTCCTGTGTGGAGCAATGCCGCAGAGTCTAACTACAGTAAAATTTAGGTGGTACAAAATAAATGCCTCAGGATCGCCGGTAATTACCCAAGGTACAAACTAACGGAGATACATGAGGAGCTGCAAATGAAATTTATAAAGAACTCTATTCATAAACTAATCGAAAATTTCTTCTCCAGATGCCTTATCAACGATAACCCCTTGATTCTGGTTGAAACTGGCTGGTTAGAAACAGGCTAACATTAAATAGGGTGACCATCCGTCCCGGTTTTCCGGGATTGTCCCGGTTTTCGGTCAATTGTCCCAGTGTCCCGAAGACTGTCCTCGGGACGCCCGATTGTCCCGGTTTTTGAATCTTTTGCTCTTCACTTTGAATTTGGATAGGCGAGGACCTTTTTTTTTTTGCTCTTCACTTTGAATTTGGGGAGGTGAGGACCTTTTTTGTTTTTTTTTGCTCTTCACTTTGAATCTGGGAGGAAACAAAGATCTTCTTTTTTTTTTCCTGTGTCCCGGTTTCCCTTCACTGAAATATGGTCACCCTAACATTAAACGAAAATAAAAAGTTATGAAAAGTTACTGATCACCAACAGACCTCACTCTTTTGAAAATCCAGTTTCGGTGTGCTTTCTTGGAATCTGTTTAGACCCAAAGCTAAACTGGGAACCCCATATATCCACACGTTGTGGCAAACTTTGCAGAACAATATCAGAAACATCAAGACATCAATTGATGTATTAAAAATAGCTTATTTCGCACTGTTTGAATCACAAATATCTTATGCGATTTTGGCCTGGGGACACTCCACCTTTTCCTCGAGAATCTTTTCACTTCAGCGTCGATTAGTAAGAATAATGTTGGGTTTATCGTACAGAGCTAAATGTAAGCATTTCTTTGTTGAACTACGCATAATGACTTTTCCAGCGCTGTACGCATATCATTGCCTACTTTATGCACACAGTCATCTTGGTGATTTTACTACTCATGGACATATTCATACTTACAATACCAAAAACAAATCAAATCTATGTCCGGATTTCATCAGACTAAATAAATATAGGTACAGTGCAAATTACTATTCTCAGCACTTTTTTAATTTACTTCCCCTTAATCTCAGAAATGTCCCATTTCATATATTTAAAAGAAAAATAAAACAATATCATTGAAAATCCTGTCTTCTCATTGGAAGATTTTTCTGAATTAGATTTTTTAAATATATCTGTTGATAACGAGGACTAAATCAAGTTTTCATTTCTGTACAAGACCACAAAACTGGTCTATATTTATAACATTATTTAATTTTTTTTATAATTTGTATATCTAATTATGTAATTTGACGGACTGTAGACAACGATATGATGTATTGTAGTCAATAAATTTATTATTATTATTATTTTGTGTACGCCACTGGATGCAAGTAACTCTTTTCAGTTACCAGACGCAAGTTCAAGAAATTATATAGAAAGGAAAGGTAAATGTAGTATTGAATTAGTAGTTTTGGTTTTTGTTGAGACACAGAATTTAAAATTATAATCCTCCGAAAGCTAGAAAAATCATTTATGCCTCTGCCGTTATTCACAATATTACACTACATTTTAATGATGTATTATTTGAAAAATAATTGACGACAATTATAATAAAGATAACATCAATGTTATTCCACATAATCCAGGTTGTAACATTTAGTTTATGATTTGAATTTTTTATGATTAAAAAATGTGTTATTTCAGGTATTCAAATAAATGGTAACTTGTTACAAGAAGGAATACGAATTAGAAATAGCGTAATAAATCAATTAATTATTTAATAATTAATATAACAAAACACACCTTTATAAAAATAAAATAAATTCACATTAATTCAAAAATGAGATAAACTGTTACAATGTAATATATAAAATTGACTAAATAAAAGTTGAATATAGCTCTATGAAGTTTTTTTTAGTATACCATGAAAACCACTTAAATAATGAGTATCACAGGAGCAAACAGTTTTGTACCATTTTTAAAATAAATTCGCCATTGGGAATATTTTAATTTATATCTAAGTATTTGGTTAAGATTTTTTAATACCCTTTTCACACTAGATCTTTAAGACAAGTGAACTTAAAGATCACCGATATTTAACATCGGTTTGCTTTCACACTTGATGTTTAAATCTCTGGTGCTGTCATCAGCTACAGTAATTTTGTCCTTAAGTTACCGTCATGAAATTACAAATTACCAGTTTTGAACTGTCTGCGCAGACGCACATTTTGAATTATTATAAACAATTAAGGATATTTCATTTAATTCTACAATAAAGGCACTACAATAAAGAATATATTACACCTGTACTAACATGTAAATCGATACATTTTATCTCAATTATTGTACCTCTGTATTTTATTAAATACATTATTAAAATAAATATATTTATTATAACAATAAGTATAAACTTCTTATAACGTCGATATAATACAGTATTCTTGTTTATGATAATATAAAATGTTGACAGCACAAATTTAAGGAGTATTTTTTTAAAACAGAAATTAAGTTGGCAATGCGGACGAAGTTTAAGACGCAGATCTCTGTCTTAAACATCGCTCGTATTTAGACGAGGCCATGCGGTTTCGCATTAGCGTTTAAAGATACATTCACTTTAACATCCGATCTTAAAGTGAATGTATCTTTAAACGCTAATGTGAAACCGTACGGCCTCGGTTAAATACAAGCGATGTTTAAGACAGAGATCTGCGTCTTAAACTTCGTACGCATTGCCAACTTAATTTCTATTATAAAAAAATACTCCTTGAATTTGTGCTGTCAACATTTTATATTATCGTAAACAAGAATACTGTATTATATCGACGTTATAAGAAGTTTATACTTATTGTTATAATAAAATTATTTATTTTAATAATGTGTTTAATAAAATACAGAGCTACAATAATTGAGATAAAATGTATGGACTTACTACATGTTAATACAGGTGTAATATATTCTTTATTGTAGTGTCTTTATGGTAGAATGAAATGAAATATACTTATTTGTTTATAATAATTCAAAATGTGCGTCTGCGCAGACAGTTCAAAACTGGTAATTTCATGACGGTAACTTAAGGACAAAATTACTGTAGCTGATGACAGCACCAGAGATTTAAACATCAAGTGTGAAAGCATACCGATCTTAAACATCGGTGAACTTTAAGTTCACTCGTCTTAAAGATCTAGTGTGAAAAGGGTATAAGTCACAAACGTTAAAACTGAACGTAGTAGCGCATGCGCGTGCGAAAATAAGCCTCTTTACAAAAAAATTTAACATCTCGCGTTGATTTATATGATATTAAATCCTACCTTAACAAATGCTCTTACAAAGTTGAATTTTGCGATAAAGACGTTAGACATGGTGTTGAAATAAAAATTTTAACATGACGCTAATTTTAACGCATTTCTTACAGAATACACCTGATTATTTATATTTACTTTCCAAGTAGTACCAAGTAAGAAACACAGTAGAGGAGAAGGTCCTAATATTGCCCCCCTTTTTGTTTTTTCTCGATAATGTTTGAAGAAATGATCTTAGAATTAGCATACATCTATCCCAAAGACTTATATACAATATTCAAAATTGCATTGTTTCGAAAATAGAAAAATAATGCAATTCAAAGCTTATGAAAATTTGGTAGTTCAAAATTGGATAGTTTAAAATTAATTTTATTTTTGTTTTAGATACAAACTCAAAGTAACAGTTTAACAATTGGTTACTGACAAAAATCACATTCATATAAATCTTTTTCTGTCCTGGAGTGCATGTGCCCATGGAGTTTCTGTTCATGTGCCCACAAATTGCACATTAGGCACCGAATCCAAAGCTCGCCCCTTTGATCCTGTAAAAAAAAACAACCGACACAAAACATGCAAGCAGCATCTTCATCATGCGGACTTCGCTGCCCTACTTCATCAACGTCTATGTCGTCATCAGCTGGACAAAATTGTTGAATATACCCTGGCCCATATTTAGACCTCGCGGGGAGCCCATATTTCCAACATTGCACATGGCAATCTATTAGGTCGTCAAGGATGAAATTTGTAGTTAATAATATTGCCAATTTTAACAGCTTATTATTTGATATTGGCTTAATATTCTTCTTTTTTTTTGTTGGAAAGTTACACATCTTGCCTGTTTAAAGAAATCATTGTATGCTCTAAAAAAATATTAAAAACTTTTTAAAGAAAATAATTTTATTGATAATGGAACGGTCGGAAATTCGCACTATTATGAAGTATGAGTTCTTACGTGGAACTACGGCATCACAGACCGCGCGAAACATTAGTAGTGTATTTGGCTCTAGTGTTACTACGCAGCAGACAATATCAAATTGCTTCGCCAAATTTCGTACAGGTAACTTAAAAACCAAACAAACAAAAAAAAACCTGGTTCATCGATCACAGCAGAAATACACTGCAACCAACTGGATGAAACGACGCAAAAATTGAAGAAAAAAAAAAAAGCCTAGATTGGTCACCAGATCGACTCCTATCTTATTGCATGATAACGCTAGACCACACACTGCACAAATGACTGTGGCAAAACTTCAAGAATTGGAGTTGGGACTTCTTCATCATCCTCCATACTCATCAGACCAGACAGAATTTGGACAACTTTTTAATAGGAAAACAGTTTAATTCCAACAGTGCTGTATAACTGGCCTTCAAGGAATTTATTCTCATCCGCCTGAACAACCTGTCGCTTAAATGGTAAAAGTGTATAGACAATATGGGTGCATACTTTGATGAATAAAATAGTTCCTTATATTTGTAAGTTATCAACCAACTTTGCCTTTTTTTCTACAAATTTCTTCCTTGAGGACCTGATATATTAATGTTTGACTTTAAGATTAAGTTAAGTGAGGATTAAGTGAGGCAGTAGCTCCTAGCAACACAATATACCTCGATTACAAGAGAACAGCTTCAAGTATAAATCACAAGCGAATAAAAATCTTACCCATTATTATAACAACAACTTACCTTAATAAAATAATCAAAATTAAGCAAACATATTTATTGTAATTCGTTTCTAATGGAACAACAACCCAACTGCACTAAATTTGTAAAATTGTTGCACGAAAGGTATGTGTTTTTTAAGCTATTGCCGAAAGATGATGTTGGCTATATTAGTAGATTTTCTTTGGGTACCCATATTAGGCTCTTCTCCTCTACCCTTAAATCTGTGTATGTATACACGTAAGCAGAGCCGGCGCTAACTCTTTTGGCGCCCGGGGCAACCCCACCAAACTGCGTCCTTATTTAGAATATGCACTAGCGTACCGAAGAGTGGAGTTTAGGTACTAGCAATCTTATTTCAAACATATTCTTTTGATTTAGATGATTGCAATTTAAACATTTTAACGGAATACTAGTTATGGCTAAGTAAATTTGCTAATACAGTGGTACACTACTATTTTCATATCCTATTTTGACTTCTAGATACGAACCGTGATGTTTTTGTTTTCAAATGAATTTAAAGCCTGTGTACATTATACTTTTTTAAACTTTTTTCCCTAGTACTAGAAACAGGCTATTAACAGACTACTAATACAGGCAACAAATCGAAAACTCCTGATCCACAAAACTAGACGCAAAAAAATTGTCCTTTTTTTACAATTTAATGGAAGATGATTTTCATACTAATCCAGTAAAACAGAAAATTTTATAAATAAAAATTAACATGTAATGGTGTACAAAATGCATATTTATAGTGAAAAAATGTTCCTTCTCACTCATTCAATTTTTTGGATTTTCTATATGTTTTTTTAATCTGGCAACGGATTACATTCTCCATTTCTTTGCATTTTCTTCAATTAGTTGAGAATAGTTTTCAGTATAAATAGTATCCAGTATAATAGAATCCAGTATTTTATTATTCTAACGGATTAATTGATTTCCCATAAGATATAATGGAAAATTGGGTTTGTAGATACATACTTTTTAAGATACGAACCTCGGTCAGGAATAAATTAAGTTTGTAAGTCAAGGTGCCATTGTATGGCTAAATGTGCCACCAAAATCAGTTATAAATGTTTTCAGATGTGTAAGAAAGTTAATACAATCCAAAAAAGACTGAATATGATTATATAATCAATAAATGTGTACAACTTTTAATTTTATATGTACAACATTATATTTAATATGTAGAAGATTGATATAGAAATGAAAATTTATAATTTTGATCTAAATAAAAATAGAAAACTTAATAAAAACTTAGAATATGTATATTTAAGCGTTTGTTTTGGCGACCCTAAGGGCTAGCGCCCCTGGCCTGTGCCCCTGTCGCCCCATGCCTTTCACCGCCGCTGCACATAGGTGATTCAAAATAAATTAGGCGTCGCAAAAAGGTTGTAAATCAGTGTACGAACAAATCTATTGTATAAATAGTCTTAGAGTTTCCCAAAATGTTATAATTCAGTATATAAATTTCTTGTACCACATATAAGTAAAGTTAGAGTTTCTACTTACAGTTATGCCTTATTTACATAATAAGACATAAAATGGTACTTAGAGGTCAAGTTCGGTTATCCCTCACGACGCTTGTGGTCCGCGGAACTGGCGGGAACGGTGTTCTTCCCTCTTTATGGGCTGGCTGGGTACAGCGTTAACTGCCTTGGTCCGTGGGGAGAAGAACGATCTGTCTTCTACCCTGGAATAGCGCTGATGGCCTAAGTGCAGCACTGCACTGGTCGGAAGACGCGAAATGTCCCGTGGAGCGGACTAAAGGTCGGACACCACATGATCGCACCGCGCCCTCACCGTGCGACGGCCGTGTGTTGGGCGTCGCACGACGAGAGATTTACGCAATGGGAGCATACCAGCTAGTCCGCACCTAACCGCAGAGACACCGCACGAACATAACCGCACCGTGCCCGACTAGTTTAATTTACTTTTTGACGGGCACGGTGCGGTTTATGAGGACAATTTTTTAAATATTAAATTAATATAATACTCGTACATTTATTATTATAAATATTGAACGTAGAAAAATGAATTGAACAGGATAGAAAGTTTCCTGTGTTGTACGTTCAGTTTTTCTTGGAGTTTCAGTTCCAGTTCAGTTCAATGTGTACATCGAAGTTCTAAAATATTCGTAAAACTTCGTCTCAGAGCCGTAGCAATGATTTTGGCGATCTTGGCAAATAAAGTAAATTGATAAAATTTACCTCCTTAAATCCAAGTGAAGAGCAAAAAAAAGGTCCTCACTCCCCAAATCGAAATGAAGAGCAAAAAAAGGTCCTCACTCTCCAAATCTAAGTGAAGAGAAAAAAAGGTACTCTCTCCTCAAATCCAAGTGAAGAGAAAAAAATTGTTTTTTGGTTTTCACCTGCCAATGCTTTTAATGACCAAATATACAATGGAGCCCCTCGTTAGCCCACGCGCCCCTGGCCAATGCCCCGATGCCAACCCATTGCTACGGCTCTGCTTCGTCTCATCGCACTTTAGATGAGGCAGCAGCGAGCAAAACTCCCTTTCAACACATCTTATCTTCCATGCGTTGTGAACCCACATTCTTCTCCGATTTCTGCGATGAATTCTTCTCCAATTAACATCTTCTTCCTTTAAAGGAAGTGCTACCATCCCTAATTCACTGTTTGTAAAGTTTCTTAACATTTTTCCTCCATGAAACAGCTGCGTAAGCTTCAAAAAGAATACTGACCTGCAATTGTGAGACAGACCGCACGGCCGACGCACGGATCACGTGTGGACAAGTGGGGTCTCCTATCACCGTCACCGACTGTCGGCCACCTTGCGGTGCGGGTACGGTGCGGGCGCGGTGCGGTCATGTGGGGTCCGACCTTAAGTCGGTTTTTCTGGTGCACTATAACTTAGAAGTGATGAACTCGACTTTGGGTTTAGTACAACCCGTGTATAGCACTAGTAGCCCACACTGTTAAACGGATGTCAGTGGATATCAAGTGGTTTTAGGAAATGTATTAAAGCGTTTATATCTATCGAACGTTCGTTTTTATATTAATTTTTTTTTTTTTTTTTTTTATATTTAGTTTATTACTGGTTCAACAAATATTATTTGTTATTCACAGTTGTGATGGTTTTACATATACATAATTGAATTACATAGCTATAGAGATTACATAACTTCCCTAGTAAATAATGTTTCCATTTTTATAGCATTACATACAATATAATTTAATTAATAATTAATCACTGTTATCACTATTATAAATATCTTGCGGTAAGAGTCTTTTAAGTCTGCTGTGTATTCTTTTTTTGCCTATATTATTGATGAGCTCACTGTCACTGTTTTTAGCGTTTTCTAGATATCGTCGGGTCAGATGTTTAATGAATGTAGTGAGGGGTGGTACTAGTAATTCACTTTGCAATTGTTCATTACGGATGAACCAGGGGGCGTTCACTGCAATTCGCAACACTTTATTTTGAAATACCTGGATTTTCTGTATGTTTGTTTTTGATGTGTTACCCCACACTTCACATGCGTATGTCACTAGGGGTCTCAGGAGTGATTTATACAGTAGGACCGCACATGTCGCTTGGAGACTAGATTTTCGATTTAGCAATGGATAGAGCTGTTGTAGTCTTCTATATGCAAGTTGCAGTTTAGCGTTAACATGAGCACTCCAGGTTAGTCGAGTATCGAGATGGACGCCTAGGTATTTGACTGATTTGTCTTTCGGATTCCATTTAATTTGTTGGTCGTTAATTGAAATGTTTTTAGGACTCCGAATTCGCCTTAGAGTAAATATTTTGCACTCACATTTAGTAGCGTTAAGTTTAACATTCCATTTACTAAACCAGTTGATAACTATATTTGTAGCATTTTGGAGTTCATCAATGCCGGTATTCAAATCAGTGTTTTGGGTTATTATGGCTGTGTCGTCTGCAAACATAGCTAGTGTGGTAGTTGATGGAATGTCTCGCACAAAGATCAGGAACAAAATTGGGCCTAGAATGCTTCCCTGTGGTACTCCTGCTTTTATGTTTTTCCAGGTCGATATATCATTGTTAATCTTGACAGAGAATGTTCTGTCTTCAAGAAATGAAAATATAACTGCTGATATATATTGTGGCAAACCGAGTTGTAGTATTTTGTATTTTAATCCTTCGATCCAGACTCTGTCAAAGGCTTGCGCTATGTCGAGAAAAGCAATTGTTGTATATAGTTTGTTTTCAAATCCTTCTTCTATGAGTTCTGATATCCTGGATAACTGTTGAATGGTGCTGTGTCCTTTTCGAAAACCAAATTGGAAGTTCGGCAATGCTCCCAAGGCGTCCAGTTCTGTTCCTAGTCTTTTATAGATTACCTTTTCAAGAAGTTTAGAGAAAGTGTTTAATAAACTTATTGGTCTGTAGCTAGCAGGTTGGTGTTTGTCTTTTCCAGGTTTGTGGAACAATAAAATATGCGCAATTTTCCACTGTTTTGGAAAATATCCGTTCATAAGACAAGCATTAAAGAGCGATGCAATATAGGCTAAGAATTTTCGTGATAGATTTTTAAGTACAATATTAGGTATAAGGTCAGGGCCGGGTGACTTTTTTGGGGGCAGCGTAAAAATAAGGTCTTTTAATTCTGAGGGCGTGGTTGGTTGGATATTTTCTGGATGTGGTACGTGTGTTTCGATATATCTAAGTATCCTGTTTAGGTGTGCTGGGTTTGTGATATTTGCTGGTGTGAATACATTTTCCAGGTGTTCAGAGAATATTTTGCATTTGTCCTTATCAGTGAAGTATGTTTTATTATTTGTTGTTATTGGCGCTATAGAGTTTTGCTGCTTCAGAATTATTTTCGTAGTTTTCCACATCCCTGGGTCGTTTGGTTGAAGTTCTTCTATGTGTCTATTATACGACTCTATTCTTAGTTGGTCTAACTCTCGTTTTATACGGTGAGTAAGGTTATTTATCTGGTTTTTTAGTCTTGTATTATTTCTGTTACGTTGATATTCTCGTCTAAGGTGACTCTTGGTTGCTATTAGTTCTAATATAAAAGATGGCGTTTTGTGAGGCGTGTGCTGGTATTTAGTGTTTTTGCTATGCTTTGTTGCTTTTTTTATGCTGTCTATAATATTTGTCGTGTAGCTTGCGACTTGTGCTTCGATTTCGTCTGAGCTTGAAGTATTTGGGGGTTGGATTTCTGTATCTAGTGTATTTCTAAAAATATTCCAGTCTATTTTGCCATTAATAAGGCGTTCTGGTGGTGGAGTAAATTTTAGTGCACTATTGAAATTTATGAGAACCGGTAGGTGGTCGGAGTTTAGTTCTGGAATGACTTCTTGCTTCATTGGTTTCTTAAAGTTTTTGGACACTATAATGTCTAGTATATCGGGTTTATGGTTTGGTCTGTAAGGGTAGTATGTATATTCAGTCGGTGCTAATATATTTAGGTTATTTTCCGAACAAATTTTATTTAGTAAGACTCCAGCAGGATTGTTACATCTGCATCCCCAATATGTATTTTTGCTATTGAAATCGCCGATTAATAGGGTGGGTTCAGTCCTTGAGGATAGATGTTGTATGTCTTGTTCAATTAATTTTTTATTCGGTTGTTTGTAAATACTTATGATATTAATGGCAGTTGTATCATTAAGGTAGATTTGAATACCTGTTGTCTCCAGTTTTTCGCAATTAAAATCGGGCAGTTGATTGTAGCGTACTGTCCTTTTAATAGCTATGGCAACTCCTCCTGATGCAAACTCTGTCTCTCGGTCGTATCTGAATACAACGTATCCGGGGAGTTTAAAAACTTCATTTTTGACCAGGTGCGTTTCTGATATACAGGCTACTGTAATTTGGTATCTGGACAGAAAGTCGATTAGTTGTGATCTCTGGCGTTTGATTCCATCTGCATTCCAATTGAGAATGGTGATATTTTGCAAAACATTATAATTATATGGAGCCATTGAAAAATCTAGGTAAGATATTGTTTAGGACGTAGTTTTTTATTGTTTCTATATGCGGTGAGATTAGTTTGTAAATGAAGTTTATGACTTGTTCTATTATTGGGGAATTTATGTCGGAGATAGGGGATGAGTTATTTGAAGGATTTGGACGATTTCTTGTTGCATTTGCATATGTGAGGTTTGGGTTGGGTGTTGGAAATTGGTTTGAAGAATGGTTAGCAGGTTCAGGATTAGTACTATTAGGTCTATTTGACAAATTCCTTAGTGTTCGACCAGTATTATTATCTTTTCTTCGCTTAAACTCTAAGAAGTATTTACAGCCTCTATAATTAGCTGGGTGCGCTTCGTTGCAATTAATACAGGTGGGTGGAGTATTAAGTGTTTTTTTACACTCCCTGGTAGAATGATTTTCTAGGCACTTGACACATCTGGGTTCCATTTGGCAATAATTTTTTGTGTGACCAAATCTCTGGCATCTAAAACATTGTGGTATATTTTGGGTGTTTTTCCTAGGTTCAATTTTAACTATAGCGTAGCATAACTTTTCTATTTTAAATATGTTTTTTGCTTTTTCATTGTTTATTAAATCTACAGCTACTACTAAGCTTGGTTTCCTGGCTTTGTTCAATAATCTTGTTGTTTTTAAAATTGGTAAGCCGTGATTCTCAAGTTCGTTTTTAATATCATCCTCAGTTAGTGATGCTGGGATGCTTTTGATGACTACAGATAAAGGTTTAGTTGTAGGGTCTCGATATGTAAAAAAGTTAATTTTATTTTCAGTATAGTATTTAGTCATTGTTCTGTAATCTTCTATCTCTGTGAGATTTATTCTGAGACGTCCGTGTGTTGTAGAAGTTGTAAAGGTATTTTTCACCAATTTCTTAATATCCGATAATATTTCTTTGTAGTTCAGTGCGGTAATGTTTATTGGGGGAACTTTTGGTTTATTTTCATTGTCAGGATTAGGTTGGGATGTCTGGGACGTTGATTGGGATGTTGACGGGATTGCATCGCTTACCTTTTCTTCGCTTGTTTGTCGTAAGGGATAGAATTTGTTCGCCCTGAGCAGATCTTCTGGATTCCAGTTGTAGCGTTTTTGGACCTCGTTCAGTGTTGGTGAAAGATGGTCCGCATTCCGCTTGTTATTGACGTCTTCTTGCATGGTTTATTTGCGTGGCGCCCCGTGGGGGCACGCTTATTATTTATTTTTCGCACTTTTTTTTAGTTAAAGTTAATTTAAAAAATTCGTATAAAACACATGTATTTTACAATAGCATGTGGTTGTTTAACAGGTTTAAACTGAGTATGTAGCACTGATAAGGGACCGCTCTAACACGTCCGTAGTCTTTCACTGCTCAAACTCGACTCTTGTTTTTTTTTTTTTTTTTTTTTTTTATATTAATGAAATATACAAATCTGACGGTAACGGACCGGACAAAACCGCATATGAAGAATGATAAAATTGCATCTATTGGCTAGTGCCGGAGTAAGATACAATTTCAAAAATAAAGAAATTCAGAAGAATGAATTTTAGTAAACTCAGGACGCTAAGCAGGGTGAACAGAAGTTATAAAAATAAAATAATGTGTCTGATAACCAAAGTTTCAATTTCATTGAAATATACGAGTATGTATTTATGGAAACTTTAAATGTTAAACTATAAATTTTGCGACACCCATTACTAATAAATTGTGACTCACCAAGATGTCGCGACATACCTGTTGGAAAGCACTGTACTGGAACAATATGGAGGAAAGACCTAACACCTATACTCTATCTCAGAAAGACTGATAGTAATAAATCATTTTATCAGGCAGTTACCAGTGGCGTGCACATTTTAAACATGTTTAAATTGGTTTTGTGTATTTCTATATTACGATTTATCATTTTATTAAACGCACGCCTGTGACCATATTTATCATATCATTAAACACACCCCTGTGACCATATTTTTCCTCAAAATTTTAGGGTCAAAATTTTATGACCTATTGTGTTTAACCCTAGTTCGTATTCCCATATAATATGTGCGGTACACTCGGTTGTTTTTAACAATATTTCGTTACGAACTATTCATATTTTGTCGCTTTAGTTTTGCCGCTTCTGTGTGAAAAGACAATAACTTTTTACAAATAATAAATTTTATTACTATCAATCTTTCTAAGATAGAGTATAACAGAGATATCTGAAGGATTTACGTGAAGCCAAAAGTCAACTCGACTGAGAGAATAATTGTAAAAATAAATAATGACGTCATACAATTCAATCTTAAAGTATAAAACAACTATTTTTCTTTAGTTTTGAGTAAGCTAGAACTGATTTAACATGTTATTTAACAATATATTACGCAGCATTATTCTGGTAGAAGTACTTGTATTATTATTAATGCAGAACGTGGGGTTAAATTCATATATTATTAAAGGTGAGTTAGTGTTAATGACGAGGCTCGAGTGCCAACCCTGTCACCACCTCTGACATGTGTTAACAAGGTGCCGGCCGCCGATCATCGACCACTGACTACAACAATACATCAAGATATCTCCGGGTGGGGGTGGTGCTTTATAAGGATATGTGTACAGAGGAAACGGTCAAATGATCAAGTTCAGTGATACATAAATATTAAAAAATTGTCTACTCTACTTTCATGGGTAAGTAAAAATCGGAAAAAATATTTATTATTTAGTCTTCGCATTAATGGAGAAAATTTTGCGTATGGGCCCATATATTAGGATTGTACATCGAAGGCAAAACATCTAAGGCAAAACATCGATGTTTAACATCGATGTTAACATCGGCACCTTACTATCGATGTTGAAAAACATCGATGTTTTATTAATATTAAAAAAAGCTATTTATTTATATTATATAGATTTTATTTAATAATGTAAAGATAAAATACGAAAAAAAGTAACTTATAATACACAAAAAGCATTTATTAGATTTTTAAATAGAAATATTCTTTTTTAATAATAATTAATTACACATTAACATTATCCAATATATTAATCCTAATTTGTTCCTACTGGTTTTACATTTCTAAAATGAAATATTGCATTTTAGTATAATACTAATATAGTAGTCTTAATGTTAATTTTATATTATTTAATATAAAAATAACATACTATCATACACTTTTTTTTCACTTTTTTAAGTTGAAATACATATTACATTTTTTATAACACTAACATAGCAATCCTAATATTAATTTTACACTATCATTACAATATAATAATCCTAATAATAGTTTTATTAATAAATAAATTATAATTATATTTCCCAATACGGCAATTCCAGGGATTGGAGGAATAACAACTGGGAAAGTTTGTTGGAGTCGTTGGTCGTTGCATTGTTTGCAAAAATTTGTTAAAATTTAGTAAAAAAGTTTCTTCTTATTTTTTTCTTATTCTGCTAACTGCTAAAAAGAATAAGAACTAACATTATTAGTATTATTGTATAACAATAGATGGTGCTTATATTTTGTGTACTAATATTAATAAAAATTAAAATTTTAAGATTCCAGCGCTCTAGCAGTAGTTTCCGAATTTCATAGTTTAAACATCGACATCGGTAGTAGACATCGATGTTTTATCGATACTATCGCCATCTGACCATCGATGGTAAAAACATCGATGTTTTTAAAACAAACATCGATGTTTTCGATATATCGATGCTTTTTTCCCATCCCTACCATATATACACCACCAGCCGATATATATCACACCAAGCAGCCATTCTTCGTGGATGTAATAATCGTTAGTGTATCAATTTGGGGTTCTCGGTAGCTCAGAAAATAGTATTCTGCTGGACCACTTAGCCAGTGAAGCCGAATTGTTCTTCTCATGATAATTTTTCGCTAAATTTCGGCAATCATCTGTAGGGGAGAGTTGCCTAATATGCATTGACCCTTAAATCGCACCTACTGAATTTATTTGCAATTATGTAATTCGAACCGTTATAGGCTACTTGTTATAAGTACTCGAGGGTATGTTCCGGTATTCGCCTTATATCTTCTGCTTCGTTTTGAATGAATAGCGTATTCCCTGTGCTGAAGTAAACCATTATGTTTGAGTTTAATCTATCACATTTTATTTTTTGGTTTAATCTGTCACATCAATATGCCGAGCCGCAGTAAGGAAAACTTGCGCTAGGGGCAGAGCCGTGTTTTGGCGCCCTTGGTAAATAAAAACAAGGTTCTTACCTCTCAAAATTCAAGTGATGAGCAAAAAAAAGGTCCTCATCTTTCTTCACAATGGCGCCACTTAGCAAGCCCGTTAGCGCCCTTTTCCTTAGTGCGCTAGAGACCGTTGCCCCATCCGCCCCGCCTTACTGCGGCTCTGTCAATATGTTTTTAACAAACATAGCCCGGTTACACGATGCCAGCAACTTGTGGAAGTCAGTAGCAGCTGGTGGGTAAAATATTTGGGGGGAAACTTTTTGATCCATATATTGCAATGGTGTCCAGCCTACGGCCCACGGGCCTAATCTGACTCAACAATAAGTTTCAAACAGCTTGCATTAAATTTTTGCCCCATGTTTTTTTAGAATCACTCTCTCCTCGTCCTCAAAAGATTTTCGGAATTTCTCCACTCCCCCTGGCCTTAATTGATTTTCATAATTTCTTCCCCACGTACTCAAATGATTTTCAGAATTTCGCCCACCCGTCCTCTGTGATTTTTAAATATTTGGTCCCCAATCCAACTCAATCTGGCGTGTGAAACATATGTAGAATTCATATACACAATATATCAAGGTAGAGGGACTACGATTTTTCTCAAAAACGCGATGTGTAAGTTGGTAACAAAATTTGATGACCATAATAAAATGATTAAAAATATTTCGTTTTCAAATTATACTTCCAAGTACGACTTGAAAGTGAATAATTTTTTATTACATATATGTATTTTTTTATTTTTTAACGTCCAAGCTACTTTTAAAAAGCTAAAAAAAAATAGCTTTGGGTGCCCCATTCTAAATTATTATCATTGTTACTGAACTTTCTATTAATGTTTTATTTCTATTTTTGTTCGATTGTGAAATATTCAATTTTGGTCAATGAGGACCCATATTTTTTATTAATAATATAATTTCATAGTTAAACACGATAGTTTTAATATATCGCACTGTTTCCAGTTTCACGTCTGAGTACTTCTCACAAATCAAAACAAATGAAGGCTAGACCGCCGGCCTAAATTGACTAACACATACACACTAACAACTCGCCGCTGTTGCCCTTTTCAGTTCATTTTTATTATTTGTGTAGATAAATACACTAGAAATCGCATGTGGCAACGCTGTCTCGGGACACAACGAGGTAGTGTTCCGAGCATGGATTTCTAGATCTAAATTTTTAAAATGTAACACATATGAAAAATATTTGAATTAGAAATAATAAAAATAAATATATGCAGATATATTTAGCTAGTTTAATGCAATTTTAAAGTATAAATGAAATTTTAAATTCAGTTTTTCTTATGCAGCGCCATCCTGTCTCAGCCGCCTCTAAGGCAAGTACTGGCACAAGTATTTGTGCCAGTACCAGCACAAGTCGTTTTGTCATTTACAAATATGCCAGTAACTTATTTAAGTAACCTTACAAAGAACCCGAAACACTGCAAAATGTAGATGCTTCCAATTATTAATGCGGAAACCGTCTTTTTAATGCGCCAATTTTCGATGTTTAGTCTAATTTTATGTTGCGTACCTCTTTCACACCTGTAAACAAAAAATAATCTCCGACAAAGACTGCATTTATTTTAAAAAAAAGTCTGTTTCAAAATGATTTTAGAAGAATTAATTGATAACTCTGATGATATTGTGGCGCACTTACCAAATAAAAGGATTACCTGACACTCCCATACCCGAGTGAACCGATTTTTTTAATTTTCGCCACTTCTTGGTGGCAGGTTGTGTAGAGGGATTTGATTTATTTTTTTATTTCCACGGCATCAAAACCCTCGATGTTCATTTGTCACTTGCTAACTTGATTACTGCAGCATCCCGAAATTGCTTATTTCTATAAATTTTTAACGTTGAGTCCCATAAGCTCCTATGCACCCTATTTACTTGTGGTGTCCTCAAACCACTTTGTTATGAACATTAGTATATTCACAAGTATATTTACCGTTTTTGTCACTTGCACGGCTACTTGTGCCAGTAAATAGGATTGGCTTCTATTCACTTGATTGGCATGAGATACTGGGCCAATATTCTAAGAATATTCTTTTTATATGAACACAATATTTTTTGTTTGTAAACGCTTATATCACAGGGCATGGACTTATGGCAATTGTTAAAAACCGAGCGTTTATGACAATTATTTATAACTATACTAGACCCTACTTGGGTCTATATAGATCTCAATGTGTAGTTGTTCATACAGTGGCGGATCTAGCTTTTTGGGGGCCCAGGGCTTAAAAATACCAAGGGGCCCTACACATGTTTCAATCAAAAAAATTTAAAAATAAAAGAGAGTATTAAAGATTAATTATTATTTATTACATTTTTATTAAATATATGTATTAAGAAGTACAAACAAGAATATTAAAGTACAATCACAATTATTTATTGCATTTTCATTAAACACATATTAAGTACAATCACAATGAAATTAAGTATAATACAAAGACGATAACAGATTATTAAATTTTAAAATTATTAATGACGCATTTTTCTGACTTTTGTCTCTGCATATTCCTTAATAACTTCATCATACTTCAATGACTTCGTTAAATAACTTTCCACTGATAAAATCATCAAGTCCGGAAATCTGTCATTATTAATTTTATTTCTTTGTTTATTTTTAATAATAATAATAATAATAATAATCCTTTATTCAACTTAAAGTAATTTAGAAGTTATGCCAAAAAAAAAGTATATGAAAACAATGTTTACAAGAAAACAGTTATTTAAAAATACAATAAATACAAGTTATTCATTTAGAAATTCTTGAACAGAATAGTAGGCTTGTTTGGCAAGGAATTTTTTAAATATATATATTTGAATTTTTTCGTACTTATATTTCTATCATGGCCTGGGATTTTATTGAAAATATTGAATCCAATATTCATCCTTCTAGTAACTTCCAGTCGTGATTGTGGCACAGTTAAATTTTCTTTGGATCTTATGTTGTGGATATGCGATTCTTTGCGCATACAAAGATTTCCACATATTTCCTTTATTTCCGTGGCTTGCAGAAATATGAACTGCGCATAAAGCGTAAGTATATTCAGCTCCTTGAAAATTGGTCTGCAGGATGCTGTTTTTGGTGCATTTACAATGGCCCTGACTGCTTTCTTCTGAAGTAGAAATATCATTTCTGCCTTTGGTGAACTTCCCCAGATTGACAATCCATAGGCCATGACTGAATGAAATAACGAATAGTATGTTGTTTGGGCTAATTTTTGATTCGATATCTTCCTTACTCGTCGTATGGCATAAATGGCTTTGTTTAATTTTCCACTTAATCTATCGATGTGACATTTCCATGTTAATAGAGAATCCAAACGTAGGCCCAGAAAGTCTCCGGTGTCGGAACTGGGATTTCTTCTGTTGGATGTGAAAATTATGCTCTTAGTTTTCTCTTTGTTCCAATGCAGATTATTTACCTCAAATCATTCGATCGCTTCCAAGTTTGCGGCAGCAGCCTTAATTGACAGTATGTCGTCATCTTTGTCGTTTACGACTAATGTTGTGTCATCTGCATAAAGAAAGGAATCACATGACAGATTACGAGGCAAGTCATTTATATAAATGATAAATAACAAAGGCCCCAGAATACTTCCTTGGGGAATTCCTGATTTGATGTAACAAGGGTCACTTCTTGCCGAATTTTGTGCAACAATCTGAATGCGATTGACCAGATAAGATGTTATAAATCGTAGAGCTGTACCTCTGATACCATAATATTCTATTTTTTCTAGTAGTATACTATGTGACATATGATCAAAGGCTTTGCTAACATCACAAAGCTGAACCGAACATTATTCTTTGTTTTCAAGGGCGTTACAAATGGTTTTAACTAACATCGTTGATGCGTCGATTGTGCTTTTATTTAATCTGAAGCCATACTGCTGATTTGAAAGATAGTTATTTTTCTCAAAGATTGTGTCAATTGGGTCGTGACAACAGATTCCAAAATCTTGGAGAAAACTGGTAGAATTGATATGGGTCTATAATTCTGAGGTAGAGTTGGGTCGCCTTTCTTATAAATCGGTCTTACTTTAGCCACCTTCATGTTGTCTGGAACCACCCCTTCTTCAAGGCATTTATTAACGATGTTGTAAAGTGGATCTGCTATATCTGTATGTAGCTCATTCTTGAGAATGATCTTTCTGCTTCACAATTAGTAATAGGTATCGTAAGGAAAATTTTTAATAATGTACATAAATTTGTATAAGTATCAATTAATTGTTTTGTTTATTTGTTTATTTATTTATTTTACATCGGCCTATTTCTGCAACGAGGCTAATCGCCGATGCCAGGGGGCGAGCTCCTACACCTAGATGAGGGGTGAATGATTGTGAAATGAGAGTAATGTAAACATATTATTCTCGCCCTAATAATATCACCGACGGAGAATCGAACTACCAACCACACAATTCGATTGTATTCACCAGTTCAAACTGCTGCGATTTAGTGCGCTCGGCCACTCCGTCGGCAAAATTAATTGTTTATCGTAAATAATTTTTAAAATTGGTGCACAATTAACTGAGAACTGAGATAGTCAAAATAATGCAATTTGAAGTAACAATATTTGTTCAAGCTGTACCTTTGGGCTGGTGGGGATTGTGTTTAGCAAAAAATTATTAGAATAATTTTAACTAATGTTTTAGTTACCTACTGATCGTTCCTTGAGGTGATACGTGATAAAAATTAATCACGTTTTAATGCTGGATATTATTTTTTTATTAGCTGGCGCTTCACTTATGTTGATTTTTAATAAATATTAGTAAACATTTTATCGTTAAGTTTTACGTGCCGCTTTCATGCAATGATGGATTGTTATTAATAGAGCTAGGACAGTTTTAGGCTAATCTGCACTAACAACGTTATTAATAAGATATTCATAGACGAAGAAAAATCCACATCATAATATCAATAAACGTAACGTAAATATCAAAAAATAACTTATTAATACAAATACTACTACGTATGTTTTTCCATAATGTGCATTGTTGAATGCAATATCATTGTGAGATGTTATCATTGTTAAGAAATGTTATTAAAGAAAAACATTTCTTTTAATGCAAACATCAAATACATTCAAACCTGTAATATTTTGAACCGTTGTTTAATATGTATAAACTTTGCAAGTCCTGTCAACTATTAGTTTTATACTGAACTGTGAACAGAGCTGAACAATAAATCTTATGAGTACATATTTAGATTTAGAGCATATACTTTCAAACATTTCTTGAATCTATATACTAATATTCACTTTTTTACAATAATAATAATTACAGCATTTTTAAAATATTTTTCTTTCGGAAAGAAAAATTTGTAGACTTTTTTCTTATTATTGCTATTTATATATTTATTATTTTGGAGATATTAAAATAGATGAATTACATTTTTTCAACCGATTTTAACAAAATATGGATTTACTGATCATTTTCAAGTTATTAACGAGAAACAACTGTTTTGTATACTTTGTAAATAAAAAAAAATATATAATATGCACAAAAATAAATCATTTAACTCAACATGTCAATGGAAATATACATAGGACTAACGCGGAGGGATTACAAGATAATTTTAATGCAGAACTGTGTGAAGCATTTCTGGCAGAAAATATACCGCTAAGTAAATTAAATAATGCCAAGTTAAGAACATTTTTAAACAAATATACGAAAAAAGTAATCCCTGATGAATCAATTTTACGAATATATTATATTTTCAAGCAGTATACATGCAATTACATGTACATACAAGACTATAGATGCAATTAAAAACGCCGTTAACAATAATTATATATGGGTAAGTGCAGACGAAACAACGGACATTAAAGGACGCTGTTGAATATCGTTGTAGGGATTCTACATCCTTCCCGTCCGTATAAAGGGCGTATCACACTAGAACGCTATCCAAGTTTTAATTTTGTAGGTTTTTTTCACGATCCACGTCTTTAGGTTTTGACTTATCACACAATATTTGAATAATATTTAAGACTTGGAAATTTTTTGTTCGCGCATGCGTACATTGCGTTATTATGACAGTTGACAGTTTTAATTTGAAAAGTTTATTTGTGAGGTTTCACTAAATTAATTATTTTTTTTAAATATTACATTCGAAAATAACAATTATACAACAAACTAACCTCAACGTAAAAAAAAAGACAAAGACGTCAAACAGCTAAGAGCGAGAGGGCACCAGTTGGCGCACGCGCTTTTTGACAAACCTAGATAAATAGACACAGGAATTGAAACTTGTTCCATTTGCCTAGTCTTTAAAACCTAGGTTTTTTTTTCATACTATCACACGCAAGTGACTTTGATTCGAATGTAAAAACTTAAATTTTCCAAGTCAAGACGTTAGTATTAACTCTAGTGTGATAAGGCCTTAAGTCTTACATTACTGCAACACATATAAGGGAAACTGTTAACGGCGGCCTAATGGCTGATAATATTAGCCTGATATAGTTTTAAATTGTTTAAAATCGGTTATAAATATAAATCTTAATGTGGTTCTTCTTTTTCTTTCTGATTCTGCAGCTTATATGCTTAAAACAGGTCAAATATTAAAACTTTATTGTTCCAATATGCTACATATTACATGTCTAGCACATTCATTACATAGAATAGCTACATTTGTCAGAAGTAATTTTTCATATGTGAATATTTTTATAAGTAATTTTAAAAATATATTATTGATAGCTCCTTCTCGTATAAAATTGTTTAAAGAGTGTTGTCAATTTCTAAGTTTACCGCCTGAGCCTGTAATTACCCGGTGGGGTACATGACTAAAAGCATGTGCTTTCTATGCCAATAATTTTGAGGTCCTCAAATACTTTTTAACAAAATTAAATGGCGATGATGCACAGAGCATTCGCACATGTCCACAAATAGCGCAAGTTCCAGATTTATTTCAAAAGTTATATTTTGTACACAATACTATATAGGTAATAATATTAGGTGTTTTTTTTTTCATATTTATCCTAACATTTTCTTTTTGATCATCTATTTTTATTAATATTTTCAAGTTGAAAACTATATATGAAAACCCTCAATACTGTGACTATGGTCGGTGTCTAACACAGTAATTAGGGTCTTCACAGTTAAATTTAATTGGAATGCAAGAGATTAGACTCATTATGAGCGTATTAAAAATTGATAAAGTACAAGCCTCGCGTTTCCCTAGTACGACACATGAACAAAATTAATAGATTTTATTGAAAATAAACGTGCCGCTCGCAAGCGACAGTGTAGGCTTAGGCTTAACTGTCCGAGCTCTAATAATTAGAATCGGAAGAGATTTCAAGAATCCTAAAACATTAGTAACATTGTACTTCACAGCTTCACACAAGTCGATTAGATTGTATGTTGGTCCCCACAATACTTAATGTACATATTGCGTATTCAAAAAATGCAGAATAAAATTATAAATGATTTACAATAAAAATTTCCCGATATCAATTTGTGATATCAGTTCACATCTACATACATTTGTCCGAAAACATACAAAACCATGTTTAAAAACTGTAAAAAAACTGTTTAAAAAATGTCTGCAAACATTTGTGTAAAAACATTTATACAAATGTATGCGTGTTTTTTGTTTTCCATCGAAAATAGAATACAAAAGTTTTAAACATAAACATTAGCCAGTAAACGACAGGCCAGATACGTTCGCTGATAGATACGGACAAATACATATTCATTCCGAAGTCACCACTGCCGTTCAAGCTGGTGAGAGACAATACTGCGCAGGGTGCGAAAGCATTATGAGTGAATGAGACTTAAGTTGTGGCACCCGAGTACAGTTGGAAAACTTCGCACTATTGACTTTTTAACGCATGAGCGCTGCCCAATTTACTTTAAAAATCATTTTCCGAGTGACTATATCGCCTGATTCGTACCTAATATTTTTCTGTCTACTGCCCGACCGGTCAGCTTAAAATAGCTGGACTGTAATTGTACTAGACTATTGAGAAGTGACATTACCGTTGGCGGCGCTGTAATACAAGGCAATATGGCTGAATTGTCTAGTATTCAGCTGTGAATATGCTAACAGGGAACAGGTTAATTTAAGCACAGTACATTTTTATTTTATGAAAATGTATCTATCGACATTCTAACAAAAAAATCAACACTAGAAAATATGTAATCATTTCAAACAGTACTACAGTCGCGTAGTACAATATTTGACCAGCAGACTGCGTATCCGAGCGTGTCAGTTCTCAATACTAGTATACAAGAATTCTAGGGTCACTCTCCAATCCTAGATCCCAGTCACCCTAGATTAGACACAATTTGCCTTAAAGGGTTTTGAGACTTTGCGGAAAATGTAACATCTGTGCAGGAGAAATTGAAACCTCTTTTAACAACAATATCAACTTTGCCTTGTTCGACAGCCGAGTGTGAACGCGGATTTAGTTTAATGAATAACACTGGTCAACAAAAACAAAAAAATATTGTTGTGCCTGAGTTTTGTCCGTTATTTTTTTATTTGCCATTCATAAAAACAATAAAAAAATGTAAACACTTTCATCAAAGTTTGCTTTTGTAGTCTTGAGAGAGATAATAACGATTTCTTAATTTTAACAGTAGCAGTAAACTATCTATGATGTTTTGTAGCGACAAAGCGGGAAAGGGAGGTATTTGGCATTGAAGTACTAAATACTCAAACAAGTTCATCTGAAAGTTCAAATGCAGTATTTGATGAAGAATTTATACCATCACAGGAGCCATCAGTACCTCATCTCATTACAGCAGAAGATTTCAATGATTTAATTAGAGATCTGAATCTACCCAAAAGTAAAGCAGAAATTTTGGGTTCTCGACTGAGACAGTGGAATTTGCTCAATAAAAATGTCAAAATACCTGATCAAAGAAAGGGACATGACCTATTTCTACTTTTTTTACTAAGGAAGATGGACTTTGCTTTTGTAATAACGTAAATGGTTTATTTGAAGCAATTGGAATACCTTGCATTTCCAGCGAATAGCGCTTGTTTATCAATAGTTCCACAAAAAGCCTTAAAGCTCTTAGCCTAAAAGCTGTTTCCATCAAGACGTTATGGAATTTGAATGTCGGTATCAAGGCCAATATAATGAAAATATTATGGGAGACTAAATTTGGGATTTAATCAGAGAAATTTCCTTTGAACATAATAAGAAATGTAAAAATCTTCATTTATATACTGTTTTTTTTTTTTTTTTATAATTAAATAATTAAATTTTAATAACTAAATTTTAATAACTAAATTTTAATAATTAAAGTTGATTACAATATTATACAGCAATATTTGTTTTAATTTTTTATCGTCTGAGCAACCGAAGTCATACACTTTCTTAAAATTTTGAATGCTACTCTCCTAGCTGCAAAAGCAAACTTTTTTGGCAAAATATATTTTTTCTCATTTTAGTATCACTAGACCTATAATAATCACACTCTCAAATCACAGGCACAAAATTTGTGTAGACTTGAGTAATATTTATTGATTTGCGAATGCCTATGTTTATTTCAAATGTGTCGAATTTTATGTTTATTAATATGGATAAGTTTGAAACGTTTCAACCAAATAAATATGTAAGATATTGATTGATTGAAAAACACCGCTCATCAACAAATACGAAGTCAATGGTGTGTTCGCGTGAGACTTAAGTAAAGATTGGTATCCAGTAATACTTTTTCACAAAACATATCACGTTTACACGTTACTTTCTTTTTTTTTTCAAATAATGCTTCAAACTAAGTGTTCATTACTACCTCGAGCGATTTGCGTCGCAGCGTCACGATTTATTATCGGTTGATTTTAAATATTTTGTTTTGGCGTAAATGTGACTGTAGCGTCGCAGAAAGTTGACTTGATAACCTATTTGACGTTTAACAAAAAAATTGACGTAAATGTATGGAAACACAAATGTGTTGTTTTTTGCAATACTGCAAAGACGCAAAATACACGACACAGTAAAGAAAACTTAACTTTATTAAACTGTGTAAAGGCCTTATCACACTAGAGTTATTATTCAAGTCTAAACTTGGAAAATTAAAGTCTTTGCATTCGAATCGAAGTCTTGTGTGTGTGATAGCATGACAAAAAACCTAGGTCTTTAAGACTGAGCAAATACATCAAGATATATTTCCCCTGTCTCTAGAAGACAGACGAAGTCCAAGTCATCAAATGCGCGTGCGCGGCCTCTCCCTCTCAGTCAAATCAAGTGAGATGGGTGTATTGTTAACGTTATGTACGCAGACGTAAGATATTTTTCCCTGTTTCACCTGTGATAGCTGAAGACGTGAAGACTTGAATCCTGGAAGAAAACTTACAAAATAAAACTTGGATAGCGTTCTAGTGTGATACGCCCTTAACGATCCATTACCAATTTGAAACGTGTGCTATACTCCACTATTAAATGTCGACTGACAGAAACACACTAAACCAAAATGGCAGGCAAAATATATAGTTCACCAATCTTTTGGACCTGTACTATATCTATAAATATAGTTTTTTAATTATATTTATTGACATCATGGTGCACTCCTGGTGGAACATGTTTATAAATATAAAAATTACAAAAAACACTTGTTAATTCCTTGTAAATATTTAGTGGAATTAACAAGTGTTTTATTTAATTTTTATAGTTTTCTAATTTGTTGATTTAAAATTTGTTTATTTTGACCAACTTTATTTAGGTCGAACTTTACCATCGCCAGTCTCTTGCTTGGTGTGCGGTGACCGTTCATATGGAAAACATTATGGGGTGTATTGCTGCGATGGTTGTTCCTGCTTCTTCAAAAGGAGCATTAGAAGAAAAAGCTTATATTCTTGTATATGTAAGTCAAATCCCAACTAGATACTTAAACTGTATTTAATATTTGTCATGCAAGTAAATTATATAACAGAAAAAGTACAGAGCATTCATGGCGACGATTCATAGGCGTTTGAATTTCCCGCTCATTATAATTATTTTAAACGTTGGTACTTACCAGGAGCTATACATGGTGAAACTTACAAAACAAATTAATGAGAAATAATTCAAAATTTCTTGTTCATTATGTAGGTAATTCTGATCGAAAATATTCTTCAATAATAAATATAGTCTAGATCAGCGTTTCCCAACCTTTTTTCATGGCGGACCAGCAAGCAACCTAGAAAAAATTCGCGGGCAGGCAAGTTTAGAAAGTAATGTGTATCGCAAAAGTTTTATATTTTTTATTACACTGATTATAATCACAAAAAAACAACAAATAAAAAATCACATATAATTAGTGAAAAAAGAAACAAATTATTACTTAAGCAATTAATAAGTTAAGCACCCAGATTTTTATCTAAAAATTAAGTTGGTTATTTAACTTATTAGGCGCATATTTGTATAGTAAAAAAAAATCTCACGGACCGACAAAAAACCTCGCGGATCGTCGGTTGGGAAGCACTGGTCTAGATCTATTAATAATAATAATTTTATTTACCTTCATATACAAAATACAATTATGTGTGGGTGTAGATGCATGCATTGCGGTGATAGGCATAGTCATATTTGTTTACGTGCGAAGTAGAATGGTATGGAAGTTATCATATCAATGAAATACAAGAACAGTATAAAATAAATAGTAGGAAACAACATAATAAATACAATAAAATACAGCAAACACAATAAAATACAGTAGAACGCTGATTATCAATTTGCAATCTGTCAAGTCTTAGGGCCGGTGTCTGAAAGCTTAGCCGAGTTTAATCTTTTGGTTAAACTTGGTTAAAATATAACAATCCCATAAGGAACCATAGCAACCATTTTCTAACTATATGGTTATAGTTAACTAAGCTTTCAGAAACCGGCCCTAAAAGGATATTATAAACTGTTCACTTTTGTAAGAACACACTATGGTCTATTTCAAAGTAGAAAAAAGTAGATAGCGCTGCGAACCGAGTACGATTTACACTGATCAAATACAGTATAGCGGGAAATTTAAAATAAGTTACAACTAGGGCATGGGCGTAGCAACTGGGTTAGCAAGTGATTTTTTTTTTAATATAAAAAAGGTTAATAAGATATTGAAATAAACAAGGCAGATAATACACTTACGTTATTTATGCGACATAAATTCAGTTTAATGGAAAATTTGAAAAAGTTAAAAAAATATTAATTTTAAAAACTATGTACTATATATAAAAAGAAAGATTTGGCTAAAAGAGTTTAAACAAAGCAATAAAACAAACAATATATCTTCAGAGCTAAAGTTTCTTATTTAAATAATTATTGTAAATAAAAATTAAAAATACAGTCTGTTTCAAACGGTTAGGCGGAACTAAATGGGAATTTTGTTCTTTTAGGTTGTCACGAGAAGGGACCTTGCTAGGGTTATTTCATTTTTCACGTTGGAATGTCAAAATTTAAAATTCCAACAATGAAACCATGGAAACGAAGTATATATGTCAAAATTTAATTATTTTTTTTATATATTTTAATGACAAAAATATAAATAATTGGGAAATTTGTAATAAGAATGACACAAAAAATTAACATATAAAGAAAATGACATTTTAAAATGATGAAAAAAATGACAAAAAAATGTTTATTGTAAGTATGATTTACAAAGCTTAAACAAAACGGCCGAAAAGCACGATTTAAACGATGAAAGTAACTAGATTGTAAAATCTAGTTCCGCTTAACCGTTTGGAACAGACTGTATAAGCTGTTCACTTTTGTAAGAACATACTAGATCTGGTTATTTTGGTTACTTTTATGGTGTGTTACTGACTTTAAATGTCAATTAAAAATATTCCTTACGCTGTAAAACCGACTTTACGTTGATAAGGTTATGATCATTATAATTAAGATATCATTTTTCATTATGACATATGTCAAATTGATCGACATTTTAAAAAAGTGACATTTTTTAATACCAACATGACATACAGCTTCAAAGGTGCAAACTATTGAAAACAAAATTCCCTCTTAGTTTGTTCTTACAAAAGTGAACTGCTTATATATGTATATATGAAGGTCTAAAAATTATATCAATAACTTCTTCTTTGGGCACAATCAGCTGGGCTGTCTTTTGGCCTCACATTAGTCCTCTCTCTTGATCTGTTAAATGTCAAGTGTCAAAAAATTATATATGTCAGATAACCTAAAAAATATATAACTGCGTAAAAACAAATTACATGGAGAATTTTCTCCATAAAATCTACGCCAAGAATATAAATAAAAGTCTAAATATGTAAATAATAACAAAATATATGAGAAAAATTAAATAATATAAATAATATATATTTCCAATGTACGACACTGAACATCTGTCAACTTGAGCTAAAAACAATATTTTTACAGTGTAATAGGGATGACGATTTAAACCAATCCGAAGCAAGGACAAACAGCTCCTATCTTCTTACACACATTTTTCTACTTTGAAATAGACCAGAGATCTGGTTATTTTGGTTACTTTTATGGTGTGTTACTGACTTTAAATGTCAATTAAAAATATTCCTTACGCTGTAAAACCGACTTTAGGTTGATAAGGTTATGATCATTATTATTAAGATATCATTTTTCATTATGACTATGTCAAATGGATCGGCATTTTAAAAAAGTGACATTTTTTAATACCAACATGACATCCAGCTTCAAAAGTGCAAACTATTGAAAACAAAATTCCCTCTTAGTTTGTTCTTACAAAAGTGAACAGCTTATAATTTCTTTAACAATTCTCAAATATTAAATAAATTACTAAATTGAAATATAATAGAATACAATAAAATAATATAAAACACAATAAGATACAATAAAACAATGAAATGTTGATTATCAATTTAAAATCTATCAAGTCGAATTATAAAATTTTTAAAATAGAATAGATTATATTAGATTTATTTACCTTCATGCCATCATTCCGTCATTCAATTTATGTAGAGGACGATAAAGTAAAAGAAAAATAAAAAAATTAAAAAAATAAAATAAATAAATTTAAAACATAAAATAAAATAAATATAAATAAATAAATGAATAAAATAAATAAAATAAAGAAATACATATACAAGAGAGGAAAATATTAAAATTCATTGAAATTGTATATATTTTTTTCTAAAAGATAGCGTTTGAACTTTATTTTGAAAGCATTTATATTTTTTGTGGAGATGATATTTTCCGGTACGCTATTATAAAATTTACAATTAAAAAATGCACATTTTTGATATCCTGATGTACTGTGAGCTTCAGGCAATAACAAATGCTTATTTCTAGTATTATATTTATGGTGAATGTTATTACTGAATGTACTTTTATTCTTGTAGACATACATAATAGCCGCATTTATGTATAGAGCCGAGAAAGTTAAAATTGATAATTTTTTAAAGTATTTTCTACATGATTCCCTATAACTTAATGACTCTAGAATACGGATAGCACTTTTTTGTAAAATAAAAACCCGTTGCCAACCTGATGACTGTCCCCAATGAAGAATTCCGTAACTGAGATGAGCCTGAAAACATGCAAAGTAAAGAGATCGCAACACATCCTTACTACATTTATGCCTTAAATATTTTAATGCATACAAACATGATGACAATTTCTGACAAATGTCATTGACATAGACGTCCCATTTTAAATTACAGTCCATTGTTATATCGAGAAGTTTTACATGATCAGAAAAATTAAATAGTTGTGTATCATATTTCAATAAGTTTTCGAGATTGACTTTATTTTGGGTGGTTCTAAAAGCTACGCATGCTCTTTTATTTATGGTATATTTACTGTTAATTTATTATTATTCATCCAATTATTAACGTCCTCCATAACGTTGTTAAAAGCATAGGTTATTTATACAGAGTTTCCGCATTTTATAAGAAAGCTATTATCATCAGCAAAAGAAGTTATTTTAATATTTGGTAATGATCTCAAACAATATGGTAAATCATTTACAAATAGTATAAAAAGAGCTGGGCCTAAAACCGAGTCTTGCGGAACTCCAATTTCCACTGATGTTGTATCCGAACATGCCTCCAATTTTCCTTCACTGAACACTGTACATTGTGTTCTGTTTGAGAATTATTAAAAACATCAACTATTAAAACCATCACTGATCTAAAATCACATTGCATATATTGGCTACTGTTTTAGTGGCTATTTTTTGGTTACCAATGAAATATAAACAAAAGTGGCAATAATAAAAGTTTTTTCTGATCGTAAATACACTGGAAACAGATAAAAACTAAATATTCAATAATATCCTTGTGTTATGTGAAAATGCGTCGTATAGGTATAGCAAGGGCCCAACATTGTGAGACGAAAATGGTACGACAAGGTGTTAAATTCAAATGTCTATTAATCATTAATGAACGCTCTGTATAACATGTCTGTTTGGTAAAAATTGTGACCAAACGGATGAACTTCGATTGAATAATTAAATGCTAAATCTTAAATCTATATTAATAAAATTTGTGTCATTTGTTTTAATTTTTTCGGCCTCATAGTTGATTGCTACACGTTTCAAATGATATAAGACAATATTCGTAAAAAAAAAAATTGATGTGAAGTGTGAATTTTCACACATTTCAGGGTTTCGCAGGTATATAATAAGTGAAGGCGGAATGCTGAGTGTGTAGGACAAATTTTGCTTTGTAGTAGGTCACGGCAAAATGAACAATATTTTTAAAATAATTTATCTTTTGTTAATCTAAGAGCTTTAAAAACAAATTTTTTGTTAAAATACTTTTTTGTTAATTTTAATTCGAGTACCTAATACCATTAAATGGTTTCTAGATATGTGCAGTATTTTTTTTTTAAACAAAATAAAAATTGAAAAAAATAAAAAAATTTTTAGATGTTTTAGTATTTTTCCTATGTGCTGGTCAAAGAGTTGTATAAGCATGCCAAATTTCAACTCTCTAGGTTTAGCCGTTTGGCTACAATTTGTAACGAACCGACAGATAGACAGACAGACGAAAAAATGACTGTATAAGGATTTTTTGGTCATACCTACAAAACCCTAAAAACTATCTCTTACTAGTGACGAATGTTTCATTGCCACCTCTGTCCTCATTAAACAAAACCTTAGTTTTCTCCATAATAAGCATTTGGGCGACAAGAATCGTTTTCGGGTCAAATCAATAATCCACCGTTTCCTCACCTTTTTCAAACATGCACTTTGGGTTGCCACATTTTAAAAGTCAAAAAGCCGGACACCATAGGTGGTGACCAACAAAAAAGGAAAACACTATCCCAAAACAAGTGATGAGGAATCGCATTTCGGAAAAGCCGTATTTAAGGTTTAATCCAGACATTAAGGCTTAAGTCGGACATCAAATCAGGATATGTGCCTACATACACTCGTTGTGTATGAAGTAGAGGTTTTCACGATTCAAATTTTTCAAATTTTACACGGTTCGGCTTGTTATGTTAGCCGACCGACCCACCTCAGAAATATTTCATCTAAAGTGTTAGAACTTTTTGCAACTCCGTGCTTACAATATTTATCTGACTGACTGGAGACGTCTCTAGATGGAATCCATGCCTTCCATCTAGAGATATTCTTTCAAGTTATCAAAAGTTATGAATAGTTATAAATAATAATTTTACAAATAATTTAGATATAAATAACCCTACAAATAGTAAATATCACATAAAAGGAATCTTCAATTTAAATATCCAATGTATAAGAAACAAACTTCATATGCTGGAAGCTTATCTTGAAGATAATACGCATATTAATTTATTAAGTTTAAGTGAGCACTGGCTATATAAAGAGGAGATTTGCTTCTACAGCAAGATAAAAAACTACATTTTATGTGATGCTTATTGTAGAAAATATTATGAACATGGCGGTGTCGCCATTTATGCAAAAAACAATGTACAATTTAAAAATATTAAGTTTGTAAAAAATTTAGCTGTAGACGTGCACTGTGAAATAATCGCTGTAGAATTTACTGATTTAAAAATAATTGTAATTTCATTATACAGGTCACCAATAGGTAATTTAAATATTTTTTTAGAAACATTTAACGATGTTGTAAAAAACATATGCGACAAATTCAAGAAACATAAATTAATAGTATGTGGCGACTTTAATATCGATCTCTTTGACAAGAACCAAAATTATTATGATCTAACCGATGTTATATTTAGCTTAGGTCTTAAAATTACAAATTATAATATAACAAGATATTCATACTTAGGAAGGGGCACATGTATAGATAACATACTGACAAATATGTCTGAAGAAGAAACAGATACAACTGTTGTTAATCCTCACATGTCTGATCACTTAGGTCTGATGTTTACTTTCAAATCAGATGTCAAGGATAAGAAAGGGACTGAAAGTACTTACTATTTTGTACGAGATATGAACGTACTAAATGTAGAAATTTTTCAAAATTATTTATTGAATTGTGATTGGGAATCAGTTTTAGAATTAGATATTAATAATATTAATGGACAATTTTCAAAATTTGTAGAGCATTTTTTAGTACAAGTAAACTATTATTTTCCGTTTAAAAAGGTAAAAAGAAAAATTTCAGAAAAAAATCAGTGGTATACTAAAGAATTAAAAGAAATGAAAAATATGTTAACACTTCTTGCTGATATAGCTAAAGTAGATGAGAAATATTAAAATAGTTACAAGGCTTTTCGACTCAAATATAAAAAGAAAATTAAAGAAACAAAATTAAGATTCAATAGCGACTATATATTAAATGCTAAAAACTACTCTAAAGCCACTTGGGCTATAATACGGAAAGAAACCAATCAACAGGTTAAATCAAAAATAAAAAACAATATTAACATTTCTCCCGACGAATTTAATAAGTATTTTGCAAACGTAGCCAAAGATATTCAGGCAGAAATATCTAATTCGGGTAATAATAATAATAATAATTTAATAAGAAATTTAGAAAATTTTAATAAAAGTCTATATTTATATCCGACAACAGAAACTGAGATTTATGAAATTATTAGTAGCCTTAATAATACAAATTCAATAGATATGTACAAACTAAATTCAAAAATAATAAAAAAGGCGGCTATTGGAATAGCATATCCTCTAAAATTATTAATTAATAAATGTTTTATGTATGGTAACTTTCCAGAATGACTAAAAACCTCGGTAATAACACCGATATTTAAAAAAGGTTCTATACAAGATGTAGCAAATTATAGGCCAATCGCTATTGCACCCATATTTTCAAAAATAGAATAATGACATTTTTGGAAAATAATAGTTTATTTGTAGACAACCAGTATGGGTTTCGAAAAAATAAATCCACGACACAGGCTGCAATCAAGCTTATAGACAGTATAGCTGTAAGTATCGATCAAGGTTTTCATGTCGCTGCTACTTGCTGTGATCTGTCTAAGGCATTTGATTGCATCTCACATCATATACTACTAGAAAAATGCAACAAATATGGTTTGAGAGGTAATGTGTCTTGTCTTTTAGGGAGTTTCCTAAAAGATAGAAGACAAGTGGTAGCACATGATGGGCAAGTGTCAGACAGCGAAGTTATTAATACAGGTGTCCCACAAGGCTCTGTGATGGGAAGCTTACTATTTATATTATACATAAACGACCTGCCAAATAATATAAATGCCCAAACTTCGATGTATGCTGATGACACGACATTTATACATACCAGTAAAACTAGATACGAATTAAAAGACAAAATCAGTTATACTAATCAAGAAGCTGTTGTATGGTTCTCAGCAAATAATTTAAAATTAAACGAAAATAAAACGCAAAATATTATATTTAGTAGAAATCAAATTCTCAGTGACACTGTTTTAAATTGCACGGACAATATAAATTTTTTAGGTTTTAACATAGATAATCAGATAAAATGGACATCCCAAATAGATAAAGTAGCTAACAAACTTAGGACCAGCAATTATATGTTAAGGAAAGTTACAAAAACAGTGTCGCTAGAAACATTAAAGGCTTTATATTTTGCGTACTTTCAGTCAGCTCTATCATACGGATTGGAACTGTGGGGAAACTCACAAAATGTTAATAGGATTTTTGAATTGCAAAAAATTGCTGTTAGAATAATTGCAAAAGTACCAGCGAGAACATCATGTAGAGACCTATTTGTTAAATATAATATCCCGACTGTACACAGCCTTTATATTTTTAAATGTCTACTTTATGTCAAGCAGAATATAAATAATTTTGCAACTAATAGCTTCTACCATCGGTATGAAACAAGACGAGGTAACGACATAAGAGTAATGACGCGCAAGTATAGCTACTTAAACAAAGGGGTCGATATTATGGGCCCAACACTATATAATAAATTGCCATTAGAAATAAAAAATCTTACTTTTAAACAATTTAAAATTGCTGTAAAAAAAATACTGTTTGGTGCTGCACTATATTCGATTGAGGAGTATATGGCAATGAATACGAATTTATAAATATGTTTTGACAAATAGATTTAAGGAAATGATAAAGTTTGTTAAATATTGATTAGTTGTAAGTTATAAATGTTATATTAATATAAATAATTGTACTTGGACATAAGATATGTGCATTTATTCTGTACTCTGTCTTAAATAAATAAATACTAAATACTAAATACTATGTTTTTAGGGTTTTGTAGGTATGACCAAAAAACCCTTATACCGTCATTTTGTCGTCTGTCTGTCTCTCTGTCTGTCTGTCTGTCTGTCTGTCTGTCTGTTCGGTAAAAATTGTAACCAAACGGCTAAACCTAGAGAGTTGAAATTTGGCATGCTTGTACAACTTTTTGACCCGCACATAGGAAAAATACTAAAACATCTAAAAAGCATATCCCCCTAAAAATATAAACAAATATGTGCTCATCGAAAAAAAAAATATTTTTTTAATATTCTGAGTAGGGTATCAAATGAAAGCCCTTAGTACATGGATTAACGATCAAAATTTTATTTTTTCAAAATAAATTATTTTGACGCGATTTTTGCCAAAATTGTGCAAAAAAAATTTTGTCCCACACCCTGTAGCCCAGATGGTTTAAACTAAAAATCTGAAAAAATTCGAAGTAATGTACATTGGTATGAACCGGAATAGTACAACAGGAATTTTTGATCAGATTATGTTTTCGGAAAATAATGCATTTTTTGTGTTTTTAACCAAAATATGTTAAATATTTAATTCGCTATGTAACCCAGTAGATAAGCCAGTGCTCATAGCGATGTGCGTTTAGTCATTGGTTTTCTGATTTGCTAAACAGGTAACTTGCGAACTAGAGTTCGAATCCTGTCAGTTTTAAATTTTTTGTTTTTTTTTTGCAGTTTTCTTTTGTTTAAATTATTTTATCAAAATTCTAGTTATATTTTGGTAAATGTTGCATTTAATTTTTAAAAGAGTAAATTTAATAATCAGTGGGAAGTGTTGAAATTATAATTTAATGCTATGTTTGATGTATACGAAATCAAACGGCGGGGCTAATGATTTAAGCAACCAATAGAAGCCATAGGCGCAATTTCCAAAATCTTAATGAACCTTGCTATGAAAAAAAATACTGCACATACATATTTAGAAACTTAAATAATGGTATTAGGCATTCGAATTAAAATTCATAAAAAAATATTTTGACATAAAATTTGTTTTGGCATCCCAAATAATCATCATTCAGTTACTAAATACCTGCAAAACCCTGAAATGTGTGAAAATTCACACTTCACATCAATTTTTTAATATATACTCACAATTTGTTATCATTTAATAAATATCTACAAAATCCTGAAATGTGTGAAAACTCATATGGATGATTTTGACGGCCCTAATAGTGGCGCTTGACGTCGTTGTCCCCTTCGCCCCCCATTCGCACAGCTCTGACTCCAAATATTGAATTCCTATTTGAAATGGACTAAGTTTCAAATTGTTGCAATCTGAAATTTATTTATTAGTTACAATTATATGCAAATATTATTTCAGTTAAGACTATTTAACGCAAATATTCAATAATAAACACCCAAAGAACCGTCTTCAAATACGTAAAAAAAGCGATTCAAGTTGACTCCTAACAAGTTTTGAACCAAATATCAATAAGTTGATTACTTAATATTTATACTGATATTGATACTTGATTTGATATATTATTCTTTGTAAATGTTGTACTTGAATTCTGTTTGTTTTAAGAATATTTTGATGGTTGACAAGCAGCTGGGGATGGAAGATGTGTTATAGATAAAGCTAGAAGAAACTGGTGTCCATATTGCAGGCTTCAGAAATGTTTTGCCGTAAATATGAATACAACAGGTATGTTAATATACTATTTACCATCTGAAATGGAACTTACGTCACTATTTGAGTATGTTATAAATCAAACGAATTATTGTTTCCGTCACTTCTGATATATGCATCTAATTCCTTGTTGTGTTTCCTGTATGTAGTTTTTTCAATAATTTTATTATTATCTAGTTGTAAAATACTAAAATTAAAGTATCTATTTGCAGATGATACTTTAATTTATCTCTGACATGAAAATATTGAGAGTGTTATACAGATATTAAATACGGAACTAGACGTAGTTAACTTGTGGCTAAATTAAAATAAATTAAAATGAAATAATAGTAAAATCTATTCTAAATCCGACCGAGTGAAGTTCACAAATAATAATTTATCAGTTAAAATTAGTAATAACTGTATTAATATAGTTGCAAGTATAAAATATTTAGGGATCGTAATAGATAACGAATTAAAATTTCAGTAGCCTATTGAATATATAAGTAAAAAAAAAAAAAATAAAAAAAAAATGTACAGAATTAGTAGGAATCTAACGTTTTTCTCGAAACTAAATATTTTCAATACAATAGTGCTGCCACACTTTAATTATTGCGGTTCCATATTATATAGGTATTTGTAATAGGTAAATCACAAATAAGTAAACTCCAAGTACTGCAGAACAGAGGTATGAGGTGTATTCTTAATTGCAATAAATCCACACCAATTAAACAAATGCTACACTGTTTGAATTAGATAAATGTTGAACAGATCGTTGAAATCAACGCCATAACATTTATTTTTTAAATAGTAAAGCACCTCGGTCCTTCCTATTTAACTGAAAATATAAATAAAGTAGAAGATATCCATAATTATGATACTAGGACTAAAGACCATATATACGTCAAACATATAAAAGGTAGGACAAGAGGTTTTTTATTTGAAAGAGGGTTAGTTGCTTACAACAATCTAGACGCAACAATAAAATATACTCTAAATGTGTCGCTTGACACTGTAACAAAGTGATTCTCAAAGTGGGCGATACCGCCCCCTGGGGGGCGCTGGAACGATCCATTGGGGCGATAGTATGCTCGGGTGCATTTGGGGGGTATTGAAAATGATGAAGACTTGCTTACTTATTATTGTCAGCACTTGGATGCTCTCCATTCACTTCAACCAACGATTTGAAGATATTTTTAAAATGAACATACCCGATTGGGTTTTGGATTCTTTTTCAAGTGTAAACACTCCAAAATTACGAGAAGAACTGATGGAAGTAACAACAAATTACGAATTGAAATTTAAATTCAAAGACGGCTACCAACAGTTCTGGATGCAAAAGCAGATTCCTACAGCTTATCCTGGGTTATGGGCTATAATACAAAAGTTGTTAATTGCATTTTCTTTGTCATATTTAGTGGAACGTGGGTTCAGTGCGGTCACAAATTATTAACAAAAAAAAAAAAAAGAAACCGACTGCAAATAGCTAATCGCGGTGATTTAAGAATACTGCTGACAAAAATAGAGCCGATGATTGATACATTGATACCAGCGCACCACGTTCATCCTTCTGATTAGATAAGAATATGATTTTAATAAATAATTTTTAATTTTAAGCTTCAAGATATCTTATTTACAACTTCTTTCTTTACTATATTTTAGAACGTAGTTAGAAATATAGATACATATATCTTCCTGTTTGTTCGTTTAAAGAATGTAGATATTCAGGGGGCGCTGAGTCATTTTTTTCTGAAAAGGGGGCGGTAGGCCAAATAAGTTTGAGAACCACTGCTGTAACATGACCATGATACCCCAGTGTAGGCAGAGCCGGCGCTGACGGGCATGCGGGCGCCACTGCGAGGGGGGCGCTGACTATTCGAGTGAGATTCGAAATGGCGCTAAATGGCCAAATGAATATAAAAGTAAGGTAGTGAAATGTAATTTTAGAAGTGAGGACTTTTTTTTAGGTCTTGACTGGAAATTTAGAAGTGAAGACCTTTTTTTTAGGTCCCCTTGATTCAGCGAGAAAAAATCTTAGATATATTCGAGTGACATATACCGAGTACGGTCCTGGTGTGTAATATTCGTGCTTAGTTAAGGCAATAGTTAATTTCATTTTTTGTGTGTTTTTGAGTGTTTTATTTTTATATGTGATATTGGTAAGGATGTATGTTTATCAATAAACATAATTTATTATTTTTTTATATTACTTTAAGTCATAATTAATGATATTTCTCTTAATTTTCATTTATTTTGAGGTTATATTATTTATTTCATACTTAAGCTATCTAATGTGCGCAGGTTTTTAGCAGTAGATAGGCAGATCCGTATTTACACTATTTTTTTCTTTTTATTTTTGAAATTATTGCAATTTTTTGTGTATTTCACTCCACATCCTATTCCGTGGCTTTTACTGTTCGTTTTATATTAAATCCGCACGACAAGCCCCTTGCGGTGAAGATTTGTGACCTTAGTGTTTTCCTATTTAAGGTGATCTCCTTTGTAACTCCTGCACTACATTTTTACATTATTTATATTATTTTGTTCTAATACAATGAACTTTACATGCACTAAATGTAATAAAAAAATTAATAGAAACCAAGGTTTACAATGTGGTAGTCAATCCTGTGGCAATTGGTTCCATCAGGATTGTAGTGGGACCACCAAGGAGCTGATTGCGAAGCTGGGGAAGGACAAACGAAAGTGGATTTGTCAGTACTGTGAGATTGACGTAGTGGACGATATTACAAGTCCCGTGAATGAAAAAAATGAGACCCTGGGAAGTGAGTTAGAAAAAAAAATAGAAAATTTATTTAATTTTCATTTCGGGAAATTTAAAATTGAAATTGAGAAATCTCTTGATTTTACGACTGGTTTGGTAGACGACATTAAAAAAACGATTGAGGATCTTAAAAAAGAAAATTTTCAGTTATCCACTGAAAATAAAAAACTTTTGGATAATCAAAAGAAACTGGAAAATGAGCTCAAGGATGTAAAAAAATGGATGATTAATGAAAATCAAGCGAAATTGGAATCTACTATAGAAATTTGTGGTGTAAAGGAAGAAGTCGGTGAGAACTTAAGGGGATCCGTGAGGAAGATTTTGAATGGAATCAAATATCCTATTGTCGAAAACGAGATAGTAAAAGTTACACGTAATAAGGTACCTGGCAAGAATCATTCTAACATCCTGGTTACCCTTGATAATGTTGAAACTAAAGAAAAAATTATAGAATATAAAAAGAAATTTGGTAATTACGAAACATTAAACACTAAAATTTTTAACTTTTCTGGACCTGAATCGCGTATCTTTATTAATGAAGGTTTAACACAGTATAACAAAATGATTCTTAGTGAAGCCAAAAAATTAAATGCCTTCAAATTTGTATGGTCAAAATGGGGTAAAATATTTGTAAGAAAAAATGAGGGAAGTAGAATAATTCGAGTTGTACTTATTGAAGACTTAGAGGCTTTAAAACTAAAGGAATAATTTTTTTTGTTATTATTATTTTTGGTTATTTTTGTATGATTAAATTTACAGTATAATTATGGATTTTGACAGTGATTTAAATTCTGAAAATATTGTAACGAAGAATTGTTATTCTCTAGATGACTGTAAAATTAATTTAAGGAATTTTATGTGTGGTGGTGATGGGTTGAACAACTTTTCTGTGTTTCAGACCAATATAAGAAGTATTCAACATAATTTTAACAGCCTTGAAGTGTTCATGGATTTTTTTGATTATTTATTCGATGTTATTATATTGACTGAAACATGGAACTGTAATGTAGACCATTTTTCTCTTCCGAATTATAATATATTTTATAATTACAGTTGTATTAACAAAGCTGATGGAGTGATTATTTATATAAAAAATAATTTAGTATACAATGTTGATATAATTAACTTAGATAATATTAAATTTATTAGAGCTTCTGTTGTTAAAAATAATGATAAAATTGCAATTACAGCTGTTTATAAATCTCATGAAATTAAAATACATGAATTTTTACGAGTTCTGAGACAATATTTTAGGCTATACTGCACTAATTATTTTGAAATGTTTGCTGGGGATATAAATATTGATATTCTATCTGATAATAAGGACAGTAATGATTATATTAATCTCTTTTCTGAATTTGGTTTCAGATCATGTATCAATGGGTATACTCGAATAATGGGCAACTCAAAATCTTGCATTGATCACTTTTTAATAAAAAATAAAATTACGGTTTCCAATATATTACCTATAATTCTTGAATCAAAAATATCTGATCATTATCCTGTTATCCTGTCTGTCAAGCAAAATAGTAGAATTTATAAAATAAATAGTGACAAAACAAACATTCGGCAAGTTATTAATTATAATAAACTTTGTGAGCTGCTTACTTCTGTTAATTTCAGTTTCATCAATCAATATTCTGACATTGATATGATGGTTGACAAATTTTTGGATACTTTGAATGATTTTATTAAACAGAGTACTACTTGTACTAAAAATTTTAAGGCAAAAAAACGGAAAGGATGGATAACAGCGGGTATAATAAAGTCTATTAAAACTAGGGACTCTTTATATAAACAATATAAGGTGCATCCTGATAATCAAGAATACAAGATTATATTCAATAAATTCAGAAATAAACTTAATACTATAATCAAAAAGGCTAAATCGGATTATTTCAAAAATAAGATTGATCTCGCAAACAATGATAGTAGAAAGATATGGAACATTGCTAAGGAAGCTGCTAATATTAAAAAACCTGAATGTATAGTTAATTCTATAATAAATCTAAATAACGTGGCTACATCGGATAATTTAGAAATTTCTAATAATTTTAATAAATACTTTTTAAATATAGCCAAAATAATGGCGCAAAATATACCTACTAATGTTAACCATAAATTTTCAATAAATCTTAATCCTGAAACTTTCTTTATTAGTCCCATTGACGCTTCTGATATCCTAACAGTTATTAACTCTATGAAAGGTAATCATTCCTGTGGTTTCGATGGGTTTACTTCATTACTAATTAAAAACATAAGAGAATTCATATGTTTGCCTCTTGCTGATATTTTTAATAAATGTGTTACATCTGGTAATTATCCCACCATATTTAAGATCTCTTTAGTTAAAGTGATACATAAAGCTGGTCCAAAAAATTTGATGGAAAACTATCGGCCAATTTCATTAGTGTCTAATTTTTCTAAAATTTTTGAAAAAATTATAAAATATAAAATGGAGTCATTTTTAGAACTGCATAATATCTTATCTAATAATCAATTTGGATTTCGTAGTAACTTATCTACTCAGGATGCTATTGCTTCACTGATCTCCAATGTATACAGGGATGTTGATTCTTCTAAACCATGTGCTGCTGTATTTCTTGATTTGTGTAAAGCTTTCGACACCGTTAATCATAACCGTCTATTTGAAAAACTTGAGGCCTATGGTTTTAGAGGTAATATTCTTAAACTTCTAAAAAGCTATTTAAGTGATAGAATACAATATACGTCTATTGGTGGTGTCCTTAGTTGCCCTGGTATTGTTAGTTGCGGAGTACCACAAGGTACCGTCCTGGGTCCTTTGTTATTCTTAGTTTACATTAATGACATTTTGTCTCTCAACATTCATGGTAAAATTATTTCTTATGCAGATGACACGGTTTATTATGTTAGTGGTGATAGTTGGGAGATTGTCTTTAGTCTTATATCTAGTAATATGGCGATAATTAATGACTGGCTAGATATTAATTTGCTAACCCTAAATTTTAAAAAATCTTCTATCATCCCTTTTTCATGCCGTTCTTATTCACTTCCGAAAATATCAACTCTTTTATTGCATAACAGTTCTTGTAATAATTCTGCCAATACGTCGAAATGTAACTGCACTAATACACTTAACATACAGTTTTTTGTTAAATATCTGGGTGTTATAATAGACAGTCTTTTGAGTTGGAAAAATCATATTAACTTTATAAGTGATAAACTTCGTAAACTTGTATATGTATTTAAATGTCTTAGGTACTCCGTTAACATCTCTACTTTAAAAACAATTTATTACGGTTTAGCCCAGTCGACACTTCAGTACGGCATACTTATTTGGGGTGGGGCAGTGAAAACAGTGTTATCTAAAATAAAATTAGCTCAAAACTTACTCTTAAGAATTATTTGGAATAAACCGTTTAGATACTCGACACAAAAGTTATATGAAGAGAGTGGGGTTTTTAACATATCTAAACTGTATCTTAAATCTATATCTTCTTACTGTTTTAAGATTAAATTCAAATTGTATGATTTTCTTGAGTTTCCTGCTCATACATACAACACCAGAAAAAATTCTAATAAAATCAGCTTGAATTGTAAAGTCAAAAAGAAATTTAGTACATCTAATTTTGCATTTATTATTCCTAAATTATATAATTCATTTCCTGTTAATATTAAATCTAATCTTTTGAATTTATCTAAATTAACTTTTAAGAAACATCTTAATTTCTGGTTAAGTAATATTTCTCTTGCCACTATTGATTCTATTTTACACAGCTAATTAAGTCTGTTTTTTTTCTGTATTATTTATCAATAGTGTCCTTCACTCTTTGTTAATTTTATTATTATGTTTATTGTATTTACTTTGTTATATATTTTTTTTTCTTCTTCATTTGTTTAATTTTTCTTTGTATTACCAGTTTATATTATGATATTTTTATATTATTATTTACTGTTTTCTTTATTTATTTTTATTTTATTATTATTATTATTATTTTTTTGTTATTGGTTATAGTTTATTGATTAAATTGTTTTATATTATGCACTGTTAACGCTCTATTACGTTATATTGTTGGCTAAAGAAATATATAGGACTGTACTAGCTTGTCACCACAAGGTACTTTGTACTTTTTGTGACATATCTTAGCCCATATATTTTAATTTTAGTTACATATTTAATGTACATATTAGTGTATTTGTATATTTGGCTAAATAAATAAATAAATAAATATTACCTACTACAATGGGGTTAGAAAAAATTACAGCTCTATATACAGGGTGTTTGTTTGAAACGGGGCACCCCGAAAATCTCCTTTATTTGTAAAGATACAAAAAATCTTCAGAACAAAAGTTAAACAAAAAGGTCCATCTAAAGGTTACTATAAGAATTCTGAGGCACTTCTGGTTTCACCGGAAATGATGTCAACTTTTGATCTAGCATAGGGAATCGATAATTTTATATTTTTTCCCTAAAATCACATTAAATTAGCTTTATAATGACACCTGTAATGTTTTATGTTAAGGTTCGTTAATGATAGTCTGTTGGTAGTTGGTAAGAGACTGTAGTGCAGTCGTTTATTGAAAACTAAAATGGAATTGTTACAGGACAAGTTATAACAACAATCTGCACATATGATATATGACACCTCCCTTATTTAATAACAATACATATTAATTTGAAATACCAATAAATTTACCCAAATTTACTTACACACAATATTTACAAAATATATACAGGTACAATGTTAAATTGTACATTTAATTAAATATTAAGTAATAAATTAATATAACCACTGTTTTTATTATTTTATTACAGAGAAACAAATTATACAATATTTTAATAAATACAAACAATTAATATCTCTTTAGTCGAAGTCCAGACCTAGTCACCATTCCATCTTCACCCTTATTTTCAGAATTATTATTGCTAATCTCATTTTTGATATCAATAGCACTGTTGTCGTTTAAGTTTAATTTTCTTTCGAATTGTTGCGATAGTTCTGATACTTTACGATCCGAATTGTTAGGAAGCGTAAAAGTATTATAAATGTCTATGCACTGCTCACCGATATAATGTAGAAGTATTGCACTCTGCACTTTTTCCGTTTTTTTGTCCGTCTCACTAGCAATGATATAGATTTCATAACACTGACGCCACTTTCGCCAATTTTCTTTTAGATTGCCATTTAGATCCATTGGCGCCAACGCACGTTCGCGATCCGTCATGTTGAATTTTTTATTTATTTATATTTATTTTACTTTAATAATTAACGCTTTAGTAATTTTTACTGTAATTTATATTTTATACCAACTTCCACTACCGGCTGCGCCATGTAATGTTTTATGTTAAGGTTCGTTAATGATAGTCTGTTGGTAGTTGGTAAGAGACTGTAGTGCAGTCGTTTATTGAAAACTAAAATGGAATTGTTACAGGACAAGTTATAACAACAATCTGCACACATGATATATGACAACACCAAAAAGTCATATTTTTATGTTAACTATTTCAAAATGGCGACCATTTATTTACAAAATAATAATCAACATAAGTTTTACAAAGTTGAACGTAGCAAGCTTTGAAAACGATAAAATAAGAAACAAAATATCTCTAAAATAAACTAATTGACTATTTAGAAAAAAAAAAAACTATTACTTTTTACAATTATTTTACAAAAAAAAAATTACCAATGTTCGATCAAACCACCATTATTGTCTACACATTTTCTCATTCTTAATAAAAACTCTTCCATCGCCCGGAATTTTGTATCATTTCCGGTGAAACCGGAAGTGCCTTAGAATTCTTATAATAACCTTTAGATGGGCCTTTTTGTCTAGTTTAAATTTTGTTCTGAAGATTTTTTGTATCTTTACAAATAAAGGAGATTTTCGGGGTGCCCCGTTTTAAACAAACATCCTGTATAGTCCGTTTAAAGTTTAGAATGCATTACAGAGCAAATGGAGCCCCGAGTAAAAATATCTAATATTTGAAGCGAAGTCGTACAACGGTCACCGTTTGAATGTTTACAATGAAATTCTGTAAGTCCGAGTTATTCCACCAACCGGCTGCTATAGTTGAGGCATAATAATTATCACTTTAGACGGCCGCTGTAAGCCGAGTGTACGACTGTTTCCATCTTTTGCTTAAAATTTGGGCGTCCTATGCCTATGCTTATGCCCTTTAAAGTTTTTGAAGAGTCAGTTGGACTCTGTAATACCCTTTTCAGACTAGATCTTTAAGATCGGATGTTAAAGTGAATGTATCTTTAAACGCTAATGCAGGGCCGTGCGAAGACAAAACTGCGCCCGGGGCGAAAACAAAATGAGGCGCCCCCCTCCCATAAAAAAGCGGGAGTTATTAAATAGCACAGATATTAAATAGCAGATTATTAAATAGCATATATTCAAAAAAGGTTTATTCAATCGTTATATATAATACATTTATCATCATATAATACAATAACATAAATGAAATAAATAAAAATCAGAATAAAAGTATGACTATAACTAACAAAATTTTATTTTCCTCGCTTTCAGAGCGGCAAAATCATCGATTGTTTTTTCTATATCTAATAATCGAGTAACATAACATTCGATTGAAAGTAAACTTAAATTGGCAAGCCTGTCCTGAGCCATTGTAGCTCTTAAATAATTTTTTACTAATTTAAGCTTGCTGAAAGATCTTTCCGCTGATGCAGCAGTCACTGGAATACTTAGAAATATTCTTTATGCAGTTTCCATATTTTTATAATTTGCAGTTAAGTCAAATTGATGGATTAATTGGAGGATTTCTAAGAGCTCCATATTTTCAAAATTTGCATTCAAAGACCGGAAAAATTTTTTCGCACTTAAAATCTCACACAAAAAATCATGTCCGTTCAAATCAGCTCCGTATTTGATTGAAAGAGCCATAGCATGTTTATTTATAGTATCTTTATCATGTGAAACAATGCTTGAACCACTAAGAAAATCGAAATCTCGTGATACCTGTTGAAGTTTTTCAAATCTCCAAGTAAGTTGCTCAATAATTGTATCGATAGCCTCGATATATATTAAACGAAATTTTTCAGATTCGTTTAAATCGGTATCCAAAGATTCATAGTCGTATTGTTTGCGAATCTTACGTCTCCTTTCTTGCTTAAATATAGGTTCAACATTTACAAGTTTGGCCAAATTTTCACTTTTTTCATAAAAAGTTTCAAATTTTTCATTTCTAATTTCAATGATTGTATTTTTAAGATTTTCGATTTGCCTACAAGCAATAGTGACCGTTGTTCTTTTTTTTGAAGGAAAATATTCACCTCATCTATTTCTTCTAAGATGCGGTTCCATATTACCAAACTACAAATAAAATAATATTTTTTTATTTGGTATATAAAGTTCTTAGCACCAGAATATGTTTCTTCATTCTTTCTAATCTCTATTAATTCCTCCAATGCTTGCACGATCTTGGGCAATTGATTACAAATTGACAACAATGCCATATTAATTCCAAGAAATGACATTATTTCGTGGGCGGACACAAAATAGGCAACGCAACAATGACTATGACAACGAATTTACGGTAATATTTTATAGAAATCACAAAACTTATTATTATTTTGGTTTTCTTACTGACTTTCTAAAAGGTCGTATTGTATATTGCTTGGGAATAAATCTCCCTTTTGTTCAATAGCTAACCCTCTTGCAGGCGACAAATAAAATATTTAACAACTTTTATCAATTTGCGCCTTTCCGGTGTAGTAACGATTTTGGCGCTCGGGGCGGGCGCCCCTTTCGCCCCCCCTTTGCACGGCCCTGCGCTAATGTGAAACCGTACGGCCTCGTCTAAACACGACCGATGTTTAAGACAGAGATTTGCGTCTTAAACTTCGTCCGCATTGCCAACTTAATTTCTATTATAAAAAAAATACTCCTTGAATTTGTGCTGTCAACATTTTATATTATCATAAACAAGAATACTGTATTATATCGACGTTATAAGAAGTTTATTCTTATTGTTATAATAAAATTATTTATTTTAATAATTTGTTTAATAAAATACAGAGCTACAATAATTGAGATAAAATGTATGGACTTACATGTTAATACAGGTGTAATATATTCTTTATTGTAGTGCCTTTATTGTAGAATGAAATGAAATATCCTTAATTGTTTATAATAATTCAAAATGTGCGTCTGCGCAGGCAGTTCAAAACTGGTAATTTCATGACGGTAACTTAAGGACAAAATTACTGTAGCTGATGACAGCACCAGAGATTTAAACATCAAGTGTGAAAGCATACCGATCTTAAACATCGGTGAACTTTAAGTTCACTCGTCTTAAAGATCTAGTGTGAAAAGGGTATTAGACCGTTATATGCCGCTGTAATGCTAAGTGGTTGTTCGACCATTGTAAAGTAGTCGTTTATTTTTACTCAGGGTAGTTCTTTTTTATACTCTCTAATGAGTTCTCCCATTAACACTCTTGACGAGATTGCCAGCTATAAATCGTACTGGTTGTTGAAAACGCGGTACAAATTGTTAATATTTTTTCCCAGCTCTTTTTCCATTTAATTTATCAACAAAATAATATAAAATTACGCATAACATTGTGAGTTCATTGACATATTTGACATTTTTACAACATTTGGCAACACATTAGAGCCCTAGGAACGGCCTGGCATCGGGGCAAGTGAGAGGGGCGCGTGGCCGTCATTCACTGCATTTTGGAAGTGAGGACCTTTTTTTTTGCTCATCACTTGTATTTTTGGAAGTGAGGATCTATTTGATTAGGTCATCAGTAGTATTTTCACCTGTATTATAATAAAAATTCCCGGATATAGAATTGATCATTACCCGGGGCCCGCAAAGAGAGTTTCTCCCCGGGGCCCCAGTAGTCCTCTCGGTGACCCTGGTTTCAACCCATAGTTTACGCTGTTAAATAAATGTTCTTAATATTTAGTATCATTAATTCAGTATGATCAGTGGCGGATTTAGGTCAGTTAAGGCCCCGGGCGCAGTAAGAATATTGGACCCCTCAATTAGAAAAAAGTGTAAAGTTAGGTTTTTGCGGGGCCCTTTAGAGGTCGGGGCCCCAGGCGCGCGCCCGGTGCGCCCGTCGTTAAGTCCGCCTCTAAGTTTGATGATTTATCACGATTACAGCGAATTACTACGAAACTCTGAACTATGTACCTATTGTCATTTGTAACGTAACATTATGGTTGCACTGTGCAAGCATACAGTAGCGGACTGGCAAAATTTTCCGGCCCTGGAAAATTATAATTAATCGGCCCCATGCAGTCAAGAGTTGGCCCTATTGGATCAAGGATCGGCACAATTGATCCAAGAATCGGTCTGATTGGAACCGGTCCACCGGAAAATTCTCCCGGCGGGTCAGTCCGCCACTGCAGTTATAGACAGGAAAATTTATTTCATTAAATGTATTTTCCAGCTGTCCAGGAAGAACGAGGACCAAGAAAACATAAATCAAACACCGAAAAAATGATTCGGAGGAAAATTGAAAGAAAATGTGAACCAACAACTTCCAGCCCCATAAATCAAGATCCACCATTTTATGAACTCACTGCACACATTTTGTTGGTGGCAATTAAACATATTAGAAGCAGTAATTTCTTTGGTATGCTCGATAAGAAATCACAAGATGAATGTTTAAAAATTGTTTGGGGTCCTCTCTTTTTACTAAAAGCATCTCACTGGCCAAGTTTAATACCAAATGGTCCAAAGGAATTTGTGTCTACAATATTACACATTCGTTCACTGTTGTTAGATAATGTAGAGGTAAATAAATCTCATATATTACATTATAATTTTGTTATTTTTTTGTTGCTTGGTTTTGAAAACGATTGTCTCTTCATCGTAAAGCGAAATTCACGAGTGGCAGTAATGTGGACGGAATTTAAATGCCTTAATAAATTCAAGAACAACACCGCTAATGCAAAACTTTATCCAACAACAATATATGACTGACCTTTTCAAATTATTTAGAGAAATCAGTATATATTGAAATACCGAGACTGATGATCTTAGTAATATCATGGATACACCATTATGGCAAGATATAGGTTTTTATCCATGTATCCATGGAAATAAAGATATATGTAATAAGTGACGTGTGTAATATTTATCAAGAAATATGTCATTAATAAATTAATCTTGATATTTATTAACTTTCTATTAATTGCTATCATCTACAGCTATAATGTCTCAAAAGAAATTTTATATTTATTTAGCTTACTGCGTGAACGCAACGTATCCGAGGGGCACGGGGGTTATGTCTATCGGTAGCCTGGCTCTAGGGAATTCAGTCGCTATGGAGCGTTTCTCGGGAGCAGACCGCGCGTTATGCGTGCGAGAGTTTTACGAAAACGGTGATTCGGCGACTGTAGCGCGTAGAAAATTCTGCAGTATTCGAGGTTTTCGCCACTTAAAGGATGCGCCAAGCATTCCTCTTATTCGACATTGGGTTAAAAAGTTTGAAGAGACTAGTACAACGCTGGATAAATCAAAATCCGGGCGACTTAGGTCATCAAGAACGGTAGAAAACGTGGAGAATGTTAATCAGTCTGTTCGTGACGACCCGAACCTTTCAATTCGGAAGCGCGCAAGTGCTTTAAATGTGCATAGATCATCATTACATCGCATTATGCACAAAGACCTAAAGCTGCACCCCTACAAAATTCAATTGGTGCAAGAATTAAAGCCCCAAGATGCCAGTCAGAGGCAATTTTCTCAGGCAAATTGATCTCCCGGAGAGGTGACATAAATTGGCCTCCACGCAGTCCAGATTTAACCCCTATGGACTTTTTCCTATGAGGTTATCTTAAATCTAAAGTTTACGCCAATAAACCAACCGACTTCACTGGCGCATTTGAAAGAAAATATCCGTCACGAAATGGCAGCCATCCCTGAGTCCACCTGCCGAGACGTCATAAGTAATTTTACTGTTCGATTAAATGAGTGCCGAGAACGCGAGGGTCTACATTTAGACGATATTATTTTTAAGAAATAAATCCCCAAAAAGTGTATTTTAATAATTAATAAACATTTTTTCTATATACGGCTTACTTTTTTTTTAATCGATCCACTAAATATAAAATTTCTTTTGAGACACATTTTATTAAAAATAACAGTATACACTGAATCAACCGGAGAATCCGCGACAAGGGCGCTGTTTACAACTTCAGTATATCTCAACGAATTTGTAAATGTTGACCTATCTGCAGTGTTGTAATGTATCTAGTTACAAGTATCTAGATACAGATTAGATACTGTTTGCAATATGTATCTGTATCTGTATCTAGATATTTAAATTTAAGTATCTTGTATCTGTATTTCAGATACTTTGATCGTTACTTTATTTGTATACCATGATACCGAGCTAATATAATAGTTTAATTATAAATTGTCATTTTAAATATTTAACTTTTACTATAAACAAAATCTAGAAAACAATTGAAATTCTGACGTTTACAAATGATATTTGTTTGGAATGTCAAAAAAAAAATCTCACTCGTTTTTCGTAGCTATTGAACGGCCATAAAAATAGTAGGTATTAAGGTATCACAATACTAGGTACAACACTTAAGGAAAATGGGTCATTATTAATGAAAACTAAGTTTTTGAATAACTATTGTTGCTATTTTGATGAGCAATTTACTAAAAACATGTGGAAAAATATATCCACATAAGTGGTTTGGGAGAGGACCGTGGTTTTGTGAAGCCTTGGGCAAGACAAATTAAGGCCCTTCTTCACTTGAGGCCTGGCTCTAGTACGCCTCGCCCAAGGGCCGACCATGCTAGTGTGGATATTACGTTCATTTCCTAATTGAAATCAGTAAGATAAGCAGGTGTGTTTCCTAAAGGACGTAAAATTAAATAAATTATTAAACGTTCATATAAATTTAATTTGTAAGCGTGAGAATGTCAACTGAAATTTTGTTTATAAATTAAATCTGTATGGAATGAGAAAAAAAAAATCACATATTTCTTATCAGTAATTTTTTATTAGTGATCAAAAATGATCGTGACATTACACGAATTCCACTTCAATTAGGGCTAAAATTTGATTGGAAGGATCATCCTCTTAACAAGAATAGAGCTGTTTATCTATAAGACTAATCTTAGTCTTATAGATACGCAGGTTATACGTCCGCACATATGGCTAACATAAAACATATGTTATTTAGTACAAATTTATTCTTTAGAATAGTGTTTTACCTTGAACTTAGTGGGCTTTTTGTGACGTCACGGTCATTTTTGAACAGCCTGTATAACACTGATTCACATGCACTGTTTGTTTGGTAAAAAATATGGTATTTTCATTGTTCAGTGTTTTTTCAAAAGTATCTAGCTGTATCTAGATACAGAGCCGGCGCAAACGGGCATGCGGGCGCCACCTTGAAGGGGGCGCTGACGTGAGATTTGAAAGGGCGTTTAATAAAAGTAATGAGAAATGTAATTTGAGAAGTGAGGACCTTTCTTTTTAGGTCTTTACTTGAAATTTAGAAGTGAGGACTTCTTTTTTAGGTCTTTACTTGAAATTGAGAAGTGAGGACCTTTTTTTTAGGTCTTCATTTAAAATTTTAAGGTGAGGACCTTTTTTGATCTAAGGGGCGCTCAATTCAATCTTGCCTACGGGCGCCGCATACCCTTGCGCCGGCTCTGTCTAGATACAAACATTTTTGACATGTATCTGTATCTAGATATTTTTTATAATTCTGTATCTGTATCTGCATCTAGATACAATTTTTCTTAGGTATCTGTATCTGTATCTAGATATTTTTTATAATTCTGTATCTGTATCTGCATCTAGGTACAATTTTTCTTAGGTATCTGTATCTGTATCTAGATATTTTTTATAATTCTGTATCTGTATCTGCATCTAGATACAATTTTTCTTAGGTATCTGTATCTGTATCTAGATATTTTTTATAATTCTGTATCTGTATCTGCATCTAGGTACAATTTTTCTTAGGTATCTGTATCTGTATTTAGATTTTTTTTTTAAATTTAACTATTATAACACTGCCTACCTGAAAAAAAAATGTACTGTTACTTACAATCAGGGCTGGATCTAAGGTGTGGCGAGCTCGATACTCGCATTGGGCGTAAGGCAGAGTTGACAGGGACGCTTTTTTTTTGTCATCACTTCGATCCGTCTTTCTTTGTCATCACTTAACAAGAATGTGGGCGCTAGACTGGTACTTTTGGTTATTTTCCTCGGGCGCAAAAATTTTTTGGTCCGGCTCTACCTATAATGAAGTCTGCGTATTTTATAATTACTGATCCGTGCAAAAGGAGGGGGTGAAGGGGCGAAGAGGTACCGGCCCCGGGCGCTTAATCTAGAGGGGCGCGAATATTAACTACGGCGGACGTTTCGGGAGTTACGTGGAGAATTGAGGGTTAGGGTGGGCGCCAAAATCGGGCATTGCCCCAGGTGCAGATTTACCTTCGCGCGGCCCTGTATTATTGAACATTACTTTCTTCGCTAGTTATCATGAACGCCGGAGTTTTTTTTTTTTAGCTTTATTTTTGGTCTTGGTAATCAAGATTAAACATATAGTTTCGGTCAAGTCGTGCGTAAAATTTGGTTTACTGAATGTTTCATTTTTCAGATAAATCTCCTGGAAGCCATAATAACTTGCAGAAAGGATCTAACGAGCAATCCTCAAACAAGTACTTTATCAGAACATCTACAGAAAACCGCTTTGCTGAGCCTGGCGCAACACGTATCAACAGACAGGCTAAATGCACTTCTACTCCTCATACCAGTCCTACAAACTCCATCAACATCTGTGCTAGATGTAGTTTTCTTTAAACCAATTATTGGTCCAATGTCCATTGAAAGTGTTATTGTTACCATTTAGATTTTATATTTTTAACACATTGTTTGGAAGTGCATTTTATGCACATAGAGAGGAAATAAAATGTATGTCTGTAAGTCTTTGAGGGTAACTTAAAAGTATGTCTGTATGTCTTTGACAAGATTATTAAAGTAAAGGTTGTCTCGTAATTTGTAGTGGTGGGGGTAAATAGTAAAGCTACGCGTCATCGTATGCTAACGGGACGTCAGTCTTTGTTTATCGTATATGTTATATACACGTGAAGTTTGATTTTTGGCTATAAATATAAAAATTTCGCTTAATTTTTTGATTTTCTACTTGTTTTAATTTATTTTTTCTTCGAAAAGAATGTTTCTTCGTTCTAAATAAATTTTCTTACATTAATTTTTGATGTGAAGAGAATAATAAGTGAAATATTTCAATATTTTAGTTTTAGGAGGGGGGGGGCACCCTAAAACTAACTAACGTAACTATCCTAATATTCATCAAACTGAAAAAATGCGTAAACAAATAAGATTTGTTTACTTATAACCAATTTTTATTGTATAGTTTTTTCTATTAAGATAGTTCTGTTTATAAATGAATTATGTTAAGATTTTTAGTACCAGTTGTAAACCAGAAACACCCCCTAAGAAAGAAATTTTATACCAAATTTCGTTAACATACGTCCAGCCGTTTTTAAAAACTGATATAACCTCCAATTTTATTAATTACTATATTATTATAGCAATTTGTTTTTCTATTTTTATTTAAATATTCCAAAAATTATATTTGTATTCGATTTTATTGTTATTTATTAACTATAATACAAATACCAATCACCTTAAATTTTATATAAATCAGTATAAAATTTCCTTAGGTTTTTATTTATAATTTATTTAGTAGAACTGTCTTGAAATAAATATCTATTATGAATATAGTCAATAAAAATATTTAAAAACATCCAGAGCCGCAGTAAGGAAAACTTGCGCTAGGGCGGGAGCCGTGTTTTGGCGCCCTTAGCAAATAAAAATAAGGATCTCACCTCCCGATATCTAAGTGATGAGCAAAAAAAAAAAATTGTCACCTCCCAAAATCCAAGTAACGAGCAAAAAAAAAAGGTCCTCACCTTCCCAATGGCGCCCCTTAGTCAAGCCCGTCAGCGCCCTTTTCCTTAGTGCGCCTAGGGCTGTCGCCCCCTCCGCCCCCCCTTCCTTACTGCGACTCTGGCAACATCTATATTAATTTTGTGTGCTAGTTTGAACTACGCATACATGTGACGCATTCCCTCTCACGATCTGATTAATCAGAAGTTACGAGACAATCTTTACTTTAATAATCTTATGTCTTTGAGGGTAACTTAAAAATAGTTTCAACTTCAAACATAGACAACATATCATTACGATATTACTCTCACCGAGGAGGCCACCGAAAACGGTGATTCTCGTTTACTGCATAAAATGTGTTTTATTTCATGTAGATAGAAGTTAATAAAATTATGTATTAGCAGGGACGCACACAAGAGGTGGTCCAAGAGGTCCTAGTTATTTTGGTTACTTTTATAGTGTAATACAGACTTTAAATGTCAATTAAAAGTATTTCTTGCGCTGTAAAACCGACTTTATATTTATTGGTTTTGATAATTATTAAGAAAGTGACATTTTTTATAATATTTGAATACCAACATGAGAAAATTGCAAACTATTGAAAACATAATTTCCTCTTAGTTTGTTCTTACAAAAGTGAACAGCTTATACTAACATCGAAACTTTCCTTCAATATTGTGTTTTATTACACTTGATCTTTTGCTTATCATTTCTCATATTTGTTTTTGACATGCGCCATAGAATTGCCACCTAAGCAACAATGAAACCGTTGATAGTAAAAATATATTTACTGCCGAATGTGTAGAACCCTGCATCCGCGGGTAGCCGCGGATATCCGCAACTTTTCTGCGGATGCAGATAAATTATTATTTAAACCATGCGGATGCGGATAGAATTTCATATCCGCAAAATCCGCGTTAACATTAAACCTTCAGTTACTTTCGGAGAAACATGCGATTGTGTTCTGACTACGCAGACCTCGGTTGTCTGTATACACATGTGATATTTTGTAGCATTCTATCTCACTCTATGTTCTTGTTATTAAGACGATTGTCAATAATCGAGATTGAGTTGAGACAATCAACATAATTTTTTTTTTTTATTATTGAATATAGAAAATAATGTTTTAGACAAAAGTTGCCTGGTACACTTTCGATGCAATTCTCCCTACCTCTGCTCTAATTCTGATTTTTAAATCTAATAAACGTTTTTTTATTTATTTTTTTTACATAAAACTGATTAGCAAGTTTTATTTAAATACCAAAATTTACCTATATAAATTTTTCTCGAAAGTTTTATTATGTAAGCTTCCAATTTTTTTATACTACCCGAATAGTCCGAGAGCTAGCAACGTTTTTGAGAAAGAATTTTAGGTCGGCTGGTTTTTCGATATTTCCCTTTCTTATTGAAGTTAGGTAGGGATGCGGTACGTCTGGCACCTGGGAGCGGTTGCGTTTACCTGTGCGCATCTCGCCTGTACAGGTAAAAAGATATGTGTGGCACCTTATTCGTTGGTTGCGTGAGAGAGATAGCTGCAACAGAGGGCGTTAGAGAGAGACAGGTTATATAGGTTAGAATTTCATAAAAAAATAGAGCAGAATAATAATTAAAGTAAAATGAGATGAGAACAACTGATAAAAAATATTATTAGCAAAATAAAACAAATCATTTATTTTAAATATGTAGGAAATGAAACATAAAATGTAATTCAGTATTTTCATTGAATAATTCTGTCACAATAAAATGCTACATCGTCAGTATCATCGTCACTGCTATCATCGTTATCACTCCTTATATCATTATTATTATTATTGTATTCATATGTATCGTCATTTTCTAGGACCTGAGTATCTGTAAAAAAATTTAAAAAAAAAAATTAAATAAAATTATTATTATTTTTTCAATTTTATTATTTTACCACTTTTGTCTGAACAAAAAACACATTTTTCTTTTTCCTCACTTATCACGATAAAATTCTGCTTTATTTTATTTTATAAAAACAAGCAAACATAAACACTCATGTGGTCGACGCCAACTTAAAAAATAGCAGCTGTGATTGTTTTACTGTTATCTTTTCTAATTCACCTATTCTCCCAGGGACTTAAATTGGTCTGGTTCCTAGTTAAACAACGGAATTTTCGTCTGGCAAATTAATATTGTATTCTTTGATAACAGAACTATATCCTATTAAAATTACAGCTATACTAAAATGGTTTGAAAAATATTATTTTTTTAAATACTTAAATTAGATCTGGCGCAATGTTAGCAACAACGAAACTGTCTGGCAACTATAAATTTATAATGCTAAAAAGACATAGAAAATTATATAAAAAAAAAAATGTCTTAAAATGATTTCAAAATATCCACTTTTTACCTGTACAGGCGAAATACGCACAGGTAAACGCAACCGCTCCCAGGTGCCAGACGTACCGCATCCCTACCTAACTTCAATAAGAAAGAGAAATATCGAAAATCCAGCCGACCCAAAATAAACTTTTTTGTGACGTTGCTAGCTCTTAGACTAGAAGTAAAAGTCTTGCTGATTCCAAACATTTGAAAAATGGCAATTGTTGCTATTTGAAAAATTAAAGTTTCATAACCTAACGCTTGCGCGAAATGGCGTAAGAGAATTACTAGGTCACAAAAATATAAAGCACCTTCTATCAAGTAACTTTTCTGATTTTTTTTTTTTTTTAAATTCAATATTTAAAAAAATATAGCCAGGTTGCATTACTTTTTCCTCACCTTGTAAAAAGTAAAACGGACGTGAGATGTTAGTTGGCACCACAGAGTACAGTATTGGTTGACACTAATATGATACTTGACAGTACTATCAACACGTATTTCATGAACAGCACGCCACCTGCTCCCTACGAAAAAGGACGCTGAGGCACAAAAACTTTTGGCATCCTTAGGTTAGGTTAGTAATATATAAACTGGTAAATCCAAAAAATTACAGTTGTGTTTTTGTAAAATTTAGAGTAGCGATTACCAAATAAGGCGAAACATGTTAGTTCTTTCCACTGACAGCAAAACCTGTTGTCGGGATATTTTTGCGGATTTATTATTTACAAAAGCTACGGATGCGAATACAGAAAAGCTTATCCGCGCAGGGCTCTACAAATAAGTGCTGTTTACACGTTACACGTACTAATTGATGAGAGATCGTACATTGTTAAAACCCTACATAAAACTATTTTGATAATTTAAACGTTCTTAAATTTAATAACTAAAAGAGAAGGTATTTAATCCTTTATTAAAATAATTTGAATGTTTTGATTGTGCAGCAATCATTTATTTTTCCAAATTAAAATATTTTTGTTAAATTTTTAATTTTCTCCCGAGCATCGCTGGGTATGTCTGCTAGAAATATAAAATATATAACAGATACCATTGTAATTTTTTTATTGAAAAATATAATTAATACATGAAACGAAATTTATTCGACTCCAATATTTTTACAAACGTATTGTAACGTTTTTAAGTTCTTCGGTAAGGTGATATGCCAATTAAAACTATTATTTATATTTATCACTTATTTATTATTAATAATACTAGTACAACTATAATTGTCTCACACTAAAACTCTATTAATTTATATTTACATTTATATTTAGTCAATTAATTTATTTTAACAATAACTGTCTATTTATTTATCACCTGTCAAAAATCTGTCAAAAAACTGAATGTCATTTTTTTTAAGAACTGTCATTTCCGTTGACAGTTGTGCCTCTTAGATGTTCCAAGTCAAGTGATCCATGGCCGTTACACTGCCCCCTTCTTAAGAACGTTTCGTCCCGAAACATCTTTGGGTCCCTCCGGGGATCATGCAGATACTTACAGTCTGACCCTCGATTGCAGGTAGATGTTAAGTAGAAGTAACAATCGACAGTCTTTCCAGATAGTCCTATTTTTTTGTTAGTATAGCTGCAAACGAGTACCTCAATTCCAGAGCGTTGGAAGAGTTCTTCAATCATGCTTCTCACCACTCTCCAGTCCAGCCCATCCAGTCCACAGTCGAGTTTCGGTATGGCCAAGCACATCACGCCGTCTTCAAGCAGTTGGTCCCGCAAGTCTTGTAGGGTCTCCCACAGAGCATGGTACTTGGGTTTTTCCTGTGAGAACTCTTTGGTCACCAGACAGTAGATCTTCCGACCATTATGCTCTAAACTTAAAGCAGACCCAATCGTTGGACGCTGCTGCTTCAGCTCGTCCACTTTGCCAAACCTCTTTCGGAAAACAACCGCGATCCCCCGGGATATCTTCAGATCACGGGCCACACAATGCGCTAACGCATAGTGTTCAGGAACGGAAAATAGGTCCCGCTGTATCTCCCTAGTTACTCCGTGACGAATTTTGTGGCCCTTGACACACGATGCCATGACTTGGTTGAATAAGTCTTCCTCATCCTGGATACACCTTACTTGCAGGTCTGGGTCGTCTTCATTAGCACCCGCAAAAGGAGCCAAGCGATTGAAATGGACCACTCTTGGTTTGCCATTGAGTGTCTTCCGGATACGGTAAACGACATCATTTATTCTCTTGATCACTTCATAGGGCCCTTCCCACTTTCGTTGTAATTTTGGAGATAATCCTCGTCGTCGTTTCGGATCATACAACCATACCAGGTCTCCCTGCTGGTAGCCTCCTTTTTCCGCTTTGACGTCGTACTGGTCTTTCATCCGGTCGCTGGAAACCCGAATGCTTGAACGAACCCGATCGTGAATCTCGTCCATCTTTCTTCGTAGTTCACTCACATAATCTTCTCCTGCCAGGTCTTCTCCAGGTTTACAGCCAAATTTCAAATCACAGGGCAATCGCATCTCTCGCCCGAAGAGTACTTTGGCTGGGGATTCTCCTGTTGATTCATGAACGGCAGAACGATATGCAAATAGGAAGAGATGGATGTATTGATCCCAGTCTCGCTGATGGTCAGAGACAACCTTTGACAAATATTTTGCTATCGTCTTGTTCATTCGTTCCACCATTCCGTCAGACTGCGGATGTAATGCAGTTGTTCTCGTCTTTCGGATCCCTAGTAATCCGCAGATATTCTGGAATAGCCCTGATTCAAAATTACGACCCTGGTCAGAGTGCAATTCGAGCGGTACGCCATATCGACTTATGAATTCCATTATCAAGACTTCCGCGACGGTGACTGTCTCTTGATTTGGAATGGCGTACACTTCAGTCCATTTGGTGAAATAGTCCGAAACCACCAAGATGAACTTATTCCCCAAATCGGTTGTAGGGAATGGACCAGCAATGTCGATCGCGATTCTCTCAAATGGGCTGCCAACGTTGTATTGACGCATTGGAGCCTTCCTTCGCCGATTCGGGCCGTTGCTGCCCGCGCAGACTACACATTTCCTGCACCACTCTTTTACATCTTCTTTATAGTTTACCCAGTAAAATCGTTCGCGTACCTTTTCTACGGTCTTATTGACTCCTAAGTGTCCTCCCGATACTCCATCATGCAGCAAACGTAGAACTTCAGATACCCTGTTTTTCGGTATCAACAGCTGCATCTTCTCTTGGGTACCATTCTCATTCTCCAGGACACGCTTCAAAAGTCCCTCATCTATAACGATGGAATCCCATTGTGCCCAATATGATTTTACGGTCTGCGTGCAAGGAGCTATATCTTGCCAAGACGGTTTCTGGCCTTCTTTCTTCCAGTCCATAATCATTCTTAAATCTGGGTCATTTTCTTGATCTCTCTGAAGTTCAGCATTCTGCCACTGATCATCAACAACCGTGGTTCTCAGTGTTGGTGTACAATGTTCCTCTAAGCGGTTGCAGTGTTTACACTCGGGTGGACAAGGTCTTCGTGACAAGGCGTCGGCATTCTGATGGCTTTTACCCGCTCGATGTTCGGTGTGGAAATCGTATTCCTGGAGTCTCTCAATCCATCGAGCTACCTGTCCTTCAGGATTTTTAAATCCTAATAACCATTTCAGCGCAGCGTGGTCGGTGCGCAACAGGAATTTTCTTCCGTACAGGTATTTATAAAAGTGCTCGATGGATTTCACTACGGCTAATAACTCTCTCCTGGTGACGCAATAATTACGCTCCGGTTTCGACAGAGTCTTACTAAAATAGCCAATCACTCTTTCCTGACCGCCTTGCATCTGAGAGAGGACGCTGCCGATTCCAACATTACTAGCGTCGGTATCTAAAATGAACTTGCCATTAGCAAGAGGATAACCCAATATTGGGGCGCTAACCAATGCCTGCTTAAGTTCTTCGAAAGCATACTGGCAGTCTTGATCCCACTGAAATTTGCGCCCTTCTTCAGTCAACCTTGTTAGTGGTTTAGCGATGTTGGCAAAACCAGGAACAAATCGTCTATAATAGGTACATAATCCCAGAAAACTTCGGATGTCGTGTTTGTCAGTGGGTAAAGGCCATTCTCTAACTGTTTTCAGTTTTTCTGGGTCAGCTGACACTCCTTCTCCAGAAACTATGTGGCCGAGGTAATTAACTTTCTTCTGGAAAAGGTGACACTTCTTGGGACTTAGCTTCAGATTTGCGCTTCGAAGCCGTTTGAATACCTCCTCCAAATTCTTCAAGTGATCTTCAAAGGATTGGCCTACCACGATTATATCATCGAGGTATACCAAACAGGTCTTCCAGGACAGCCCTTTCAGAACCCTCTCCATCAAGCGTTCAAATGTCGCAGGGGCATTACATAATCCAAACGGCATCACTTTGAATTGCCATAATCCAGTCCCAATTGTGAAAGCAGTTTTCTCCCGATCATCAGCATTCATTCCGACCTGCCAATATCCACTCTTCAAGTCTAATGTAGAAAACATTTTGGAGCCGGCCAGAGTATCCAAGGTATCATCTATCCTGGGTAAAGGATAGCTATCCTTTTTCGTCACGTCGTTTAGTTGACGATAGTCGACACAGAAGCGGGTCGATCCGTCTTTCTTCTTCACCAGTACTACTGGAGAAGCCCAAGGACTATTGGATGCCTCAATTACGTCCTCCTGTTCCATAGACTGAATGATCTGATCCGCTTCTTCACGTTTGGCCAGCGGTAATCTTCTAGCCGTTTGCCTGATTGGTCTGGCATCACCAGTATCTATTTTGTGCTGAACTATGTTGGTTCTTCCCTTGGATCCGTCGTCACCTTCGAAAACATCTCGGTATCGGCATAACAGGTCTTCGACTATCTGTCTCTTTGCAGACGACAATGCTTGGCATGTTTGCTTGATTAAAGTGTTCAGTCGTTCTGAAATTTTATTGTTGTTCTTCACGATGCTGTTCGTTAATCGCACAATTGAGAAGGCTTGCGAGCAATGTCCGACAATAGTCCCTTTTCGTAATGTAGAGGGATAGCTGTTCACATTCATTATTCGGACTGGGATACTGTTCGCACTCTTAACTACTGATTTTGCAATAAGGATTCCCTTTCCAGTATTGACATCATGGTTTCTTGGTTCCAATACCAGGATGCGACCTTCTGGAACCTCACAGCCTAATTTGGCGTCAACCAAAGTTTCACTTTGGGCAGGCAGAATAATATCCTCATTTATTGTTACTCTCGCAACGATGTCTTCGCGTTGGTGCAAAATCAACTCTTCATTGCCGATCTTTACGATCCCATTCTTCAGATTTAAATCAAATCCATGTGTCGTCATCATGTCCATTCCAAGGATGATTTTGTCTTCAATATCGGCCACCAGAAATCGGTGTTTGATCCTGATGCTGCCGATGGTGAGGTGAACATCTATCTCTCCGCGTACTCTAGCTGAATCGCCAGTGGCTGTTCGGAGTTTCCATCTGGTTGGCCTCAGATGCAAAGGTGTTTTCACCACATCAGGCCTCACAATTGATCTTGTAGCTCCCGTGTCCAGTAACAAGGAATACAGTCTGCCATTAACTACACCATCCACGAACACACTAGTGTTGTGCATCCTCATGGACGCTATGACTGCAACTGGGGTCTTCCCGGTACCAGTCGATGGACGCCCCCTTCCATCGACCCTCTCTAGTTTTCCTGATTCGCTGCTCGTTTTTGTGGGGGTCTCCTACACTGGCTACGCATATGCCCGACTTCGCCACACCTCCAACACTGTGGTTGTTTCCTTTGTGAATCAGTTTTACTCATCTCCTCTATTTTCTCTAATATTTTCAAACAAATTTGTTCCGACTTGTTGGTCTCCTCGTCTTCATCCAGAACTCGTACTCTTGCGTGCTTTGGCTCAGATTTCTTGATAGCCTCGAACTCTAGAGCTTGATTGAGAGCATCTTTAATAGTCTTGCATCGCGCTAATTTTACAGTTCGTCGCGTCTCGTAGTCTCGGAGTCCTCTTACAAAGCTTTTCACTGCAAGAGTTTCAAAAACATCTTCACTGATCCTTGGGAATGACAATCGAACTAATCGGACTATATCAGCCTCGAATTCTTGCAAATTCTCGCCCGATTTCTGGAGTCTGTTATCCAGTTCCGAATTATAAACTCCCTCCATCAATCTCTTACCATAGCGAGTCTCCAGCCGTGCAATCAATTCCTCATAGTTTCCTCTGTCTTTTAATGGAATATTCTGCAGCACATGAATAGCATCGTCACGTAAAGAAACGCTCAATACTTGCGCTTTCTTTTCTATAGACCATCCTTGCATCATGGCCGTAGTCTCGAATAATGTTAAGTAATCTTCCCACGAGGATTTACCATTGAAAGTAGGTAATTTAGGGACCAGACCGGTTTCAAATTTTTCTTCCCTTTTCACACCCTTAGTCGGCGCACCATCAGATGATGTTGTTGATAGTGCTGAGTTGGTTGGCTTCTCGTTTATTAGTGTCTTTAGCCTATTCTCCAGCTCAACCAACTCCGACTCCACTTTATCAATTTTACCTAATCTTTCTTCTATTTCTGCTACTTTTTCTGAATTTTCTAGTAATTTAACTCTTAAGGCTCCACAATTTTCCAATAATTTTGTTTCTAAATTCCTGGAATTTTCTGATAATTTTGCTTCCAATACTCTAGAATTTTCAGATACTAATGAAGTTAGTTCTGTTTTTAAAGTTCCCGAATTTTCTAATAATTTTGCTTCTAAATTCCTGGAATTTTCTAACACTAATAAAGTTAATTCTTTTTTTAATGTTCCTGAACTTTCTGCTAATAATTTTGCTTGAAGCGAAGCGTTCGTCTCAAATACATAAATATCTGGATTTTTACCTTCCTCCAACATCTTTTCGTAAAGTCGTGCCTTAAGTTCCGACTTCTTTCCGCTAATGCTCAGTTCCCGTTCTTCTAGTTCTTCTTTTAACTCTGTTATTTTGAGTTCATCCAATTTTTTTTGCATTAGCCATTTTGAACAATTTTATTTAAAACAACTTGTATATTTAAAACGTCTACTACTTTTATTTATTTAAATTTTATTACTGTTTATTTATTACTTAATATCACCTTACGCCACACCCGACACCAATTGTAACGTTTTTAAGTTCTTCGGTAAGGTGATATGCCAATTAAAACTATTATTTATATTTATCACTTATTTATTATTAATAATACTAGTACAACTATAATTGTCTCACACTAAAACTCTATTAATTTATATTTACATTTATATTTAGTCAATTAATTTATTTTAACAATAACTGTCTATTTATTTATCACCTGTCAAAAATCTGTCAAAAAACTGAATGTCATTTTTTTTAAGAACTGTCATTTCCGTTGACAGTTGTGCCTCTTAGATGTTCCAAGTCAAGTGATCCATGGCCGTTACAGTATAATTTATTTTTTAATTTAATGTAAGAACATTAATTTTGTGACTGAAGTTTTCTGCTTCGATTTTAAGTAATGTAACCAAGTTTTCCTAGACTTATGGACAGTGTTGTATGTTGCAGCAAAAATAAAAAATCCACATTCGTAAAACAAACTATTTTATTGAAAATGAAAAAAAAAACTAAATACAACAAATTTATTAATTCTTAAATCTCGTTTATAATAGGTCCATACTATAAACGCATCACATATGCATAAGGCATAACAATGGTGTACCACTGTTTTGCAATGCACTCCATCCGTACATCTGTATGCCTCTGCTACGCACTTATACTATGGATCTATTATAAATGAGGCTACACCCAATTACGCTTATAAAATTGCATAATGCATCAATAAATTTAGTCACTTTCATCCTTCTCATGTCTGCGGCTCTTCTTCTTTCTGTGAGAGCGATGTCCTGGAGATCTGGACCTGCTCTTGTGTCTACGTGATCTGCTCCTTGATCTATCTCTACGGTGAGATCTTTCTCTATGCCTATCTGGTTTTTCTGATCGACTACGACTTGAGCTCTCTCTTTCTCTTGTGCGTTCAGGAGATTCTTCTTTTACATCTCTGAAGTTACGTTCCTCACTTTCAGGAGGATTCATTGGGAAACCAGCAGGTGGAGGTACCATCGATGGTGGACCCATGGCAGATAATACTGGTGGAATGGTCGCAGGGCCTGGGGTGAGTTCCTTGATTTCAGTTGGAACCCAGTTTGGATCACCACTAGTTCCCCATTGTACATCTTGAGTCGGTTCATAACCACCTGAAAAGTAAAAATAAAAATTATCAGTCATAAATTTAAAATTAAAATTTGGGGGCGTTTGCAAAATTGTGGACGATGTGAAATTAACTATGAAAATGTGAAGGGAAAAATTTAGTTAACTAAAAATAAAATTTTAAATTGCAATCCTAAATTTATTTATTAGCTTTAATTATATTCAGATTATTTCAGTTAGTCTGTGCAAGGATTCAGTTATTAATCTTCTTAATGACAGGAAATTAAAATGACTGTCCAAATATGTTTTAAAAAAAAAGCGATTCAGATTTAGTCATGTGCGTAAAAAGAGCAATGGTAAAATTGTATTTATTTTACTTAAAGTTATTTATTTATCTAGTTCCATTACATTTATAGTATATATAATAAGTCTATAATATATTTAAGCTGGCAGCTTTAAATTTTTTAAATAGATTTGTAAGTGCTCCTTAAACAAACCAAAAACATCATTTTTCTAGTGTTCGTCAAAATAGCAGTGTCCACAAGTTTTCTCATGTTTTACTAAACTAGTCAACCAAACAGTTTTATTCTTGAATAATTTTATGTGTATATTGAAAAGTAAGTTGAATTTATATTTAATTTCATGGAAAATATTAAATATCTTTTTTATTTTTAAGTAAAAATGGGTAGAGCTAAACATTGCACACAGGAAACACGACAGTTGATTTTACAGATGTTAAATTCTGTTTTAACTTATAAATTTATTCAGAATGTGCTAGTATGCTCCGCTAAAATGGTATCTAATGCCAAAAAGTGGACTCTAGAACCTGAAAGTCCGGGTTGGACATCTAAAACTGCGCCAACAACAGATAGAAAAATTGTAAGGTGTGAAAGTTAAACCCTTTTATTATTTCTACACAAATAAAAAACAAATTAGACCTGCAATTAATTTCTGCATCAATTGTCAGAAATCTTCTTATAAAAGCAAATTTGAAAGCCAGTAGACCAAGGAAAACTCCTCTGTTAAACAAGAGACAACGGGTAGATAGAATGAAATTTGCCAAAGAACACCAACTTTGGTCACAGTCAAAATTGCTAATATTCTTTGATCTAAAGAAACAAAAATTGTTTTATTTAATGCTGGTATCTGCCAAAAACAAATACGCATATCTCCATGCACTATGTACAATCCTAAGTACACTACAAAGACAATAAAACACGGTCGCTGTAGTGGTGTGGGGATGTTTTTCTTGGAACGGAGTGGGCCCTATTTTCTGGATTAAAGATATAATGGACGCGATTATTAAGTATGTTATGCATCCCTTTGCAGAGGAGGAAATGCCTTTAAAACGGACATTTAAGCAAGATAATGAGTCAAAGTACAACTTGCGCAAAGCAAAAAATTGGTCTAATGAATATAGGGTTACTGTTCTGGGTTGGCCAACTCAATCTCCGGACTTATATTCGATAGAGAACTTGTGGGCTGATGTAAAAATTAAAATATCTTCTTCAAAACCTGCTAACAAAGAAGAATTTTGGAGAGAAATTGAAACAGTTTGGAAATCCATACTCTTGGAGAAATGCCGGGAGCTCATTGATTCAATGCCGCGAAGATGTGTAGAAATAATACGAAAAAGAGGTAATGGAACCAAATATTAAAGAAATATTAAAGAATATTTAATATTAAAATGAGTTTTATTTATTTTATGAAGTGTACTGCTATATTTATGAACTGCTTAATGAGCATATTTTACAAATATATTTTTTTAATGAATCGACAAAAATACTTTCGTTTTCTTCAAAATAATGTAGTTGATATTAAAATATAATATATAGTAAAGAAGACTTTAGTTGACAGATGACGGTTATTTAAAGCATATGGTTCAATGGGAGAGAACTATAGCAATAACATTTCCATTTTTGAATAGAGCCATATCATTTGTTCACAGACAAAGCTAGAAATAGAGAAAGAGATACAATTTGTTTTATTTGACACGCTTGTCTTGCATCTAGTGGTGGGAGGTCTAAAGCGCGCGCGTTTATACAAAGGGACATACGTTGAGTTACCATATTATAATATAACAAAAAAAGACAAAAACTATGAACGTACATTACAGTAAGAAGCAGACATACGTTCTTGACATCTTACATAAAACTGTGTGAAATAGATATACATTTCTTTATCGGTTCTCAATCGATCAATCTGTCAAGTAAAATCTCCTTTACTATATCAGTAAAATTTTGGCTTTGTTATTACTTAAACCAACTTTTTTTGTATTTGTTTTAATATTTTCTAATACTGCTATTTTTACGCACATGACTGTCCTTCTAACAAGTTTTGAACCAAATAACAAAAAGTTATCAAATCGTCATGAATCCTTTGGTGTTGATGTACAATAACTTTGGGAGTACAATAGTTAAATAAATTATACAGAGTTCATTATTGACTGATAGGCGTTTGATTTTGCGCGTTGCCGAGTTAGTAATTTTCATCCCTAGTTGTTTGTACCCTAGCTGCACATGACGTATTTGAGCATAAACGTAGATATGGATATAATTTGACATTGATAGAACTCTAACATTTATTTATTTACTGGAAAGGAAAACACACTGGACAAGCACAGTAAAGTGTTCTCTGTTAAAAAAATGTCATAAGTTAAACCTAACAATTATAGTACATAATCAGACGAAAAAAAATTACAAAAGATTATAAATACTGAAATATACAATTACTTGCACAACATAAAATCTTAAGCTGCGTTCAGAGCTCTTAAATTAGTCGACTGAAGACTATAGTTTGTGCACTGTTCATTGTCACTACAATTTTGTCATATGGTAAGGCGAGCAATCGTTCAGAGCTCTAAATTTAATAGATTATGCGTTGTCGATTGTGGATAGTTTTCTAAACTTTGTAGTTAGTGAGTTGTTTTAATGAGACATACATATAAACAAATTGGCTATTTCAGTGTACATCGGAGAGAACGTTCATATTGTATGCCTTTACATAACGTAACAAAATATCATCGCGCCGATTACAACAAATCTCGCCCAAAATTAGAAAGACGAACAGTAAATATGATCAATTTAGGTAATTAGGTTAGGTTTAGTTAGTAAAAATCTAGGACAGCAGAATTATGAAAACGATAATCAATCATAAAAATTTTACGAAGCCACCGTAGTTGGTTTAAAGGCACACAGATGTCGCCTTATTCGTAACTCACTAATTTCCTGAGCTGTAAACGTTGCCGTGAATGTTAAAACTATCTACTAAATTTATCCATAGCGCACAGCAAGAGTTCATATACACAAGAGTTATGCAAGTGAAAGACCGAAAATCCCTTCGCAAAATTTTTATTATCTACTAGCAGACCCGACAGACGTTGTCCTGGCCAAATTGCAAAAATTTGTTTGTGATCGTTTTGTGAATTTGTGAAAAGCTATTTATTGAAATTTGGACAGGACAACGTCTGTCGGGTCCAGTGGGCATGAAATTGTCCTGAACCACATTTGTTGCGCCAAATGAAGTCATTTGGAAGCAACTGTTGTATTTCTGGATTTTTGTCAGGATATGTGTGAAATCGGCCAAGATTTGAATTCGTGGAATCTGTTCCTGTTCCAGAAACAAATGAGCGCAATGGCTCTGCTGACGGGACCAATGGCGCCAATTTGACTTTGCCACTTGTGTAACACAATCCAGGGGTTTCATTTCTGTATTGAATGCCTTACAATGTCGGCACACAACGCTCATCGATCCAACAGCAACAGATTGGTCTGCACTGTCATCAATTGCCATGTTGTAACGGAATGCAGCTCGATTGGTTTCTAGTGACCGATGATGTCTCATTCGATGCATATCATCTTCGTTTGCATTTTCTCTTTCTCCTTGTGTACGTGCTGAACGTGTTTCCGATAATCGATTCTGTTCAATTTCATTTCGCTCTTTGCGTTGCTCTGCAGTTTGATTAGATCGAAAATTCGTTTGGTTTGTGCATTGCGAGTTCTGCGACCTAAATTGCTCCGTCTTATGGGCGGCATTGCAATGCGATTAAATTGTGTCAATTAATAATAATAATAATAATAATAATAATGATATATTTTCCGAAAAACATATACAATATAGTAAATTAAACAAAATAATTATTTACTAATAAATTAGTGAAATAGAAAAAGGTCTTGAACAAGGAGAATATACAAAAATACCATCACAAAAGATACTATGTATCTTGTAGTGATTAACATTATGTTAGAGTAGACCTCAAAGATATATATATATATATATATTTGTTTCACCGCTTATACAGACCCAACTCGCTATACTCTGCAGGCGTTACCAGACCAAAAGTGACAAGTTCAGACCCGGCATCGGGTCTGACAACGTTTTCTATGCTAGAAGTACGAATTAGGCCTCAAACAATCTTTAGCAATGAGTTTCAGGTGGGTCTGGGAAAGCGGTAGAACGTGTTTTTTTATACAAATTTAGTTCACGAAATTTCCGTGAAGATGGTGCGCGTGTCGGGCTTGTATAAAATATTTGTAATCCATACGACTTACACAGACCCGCTATACACTATATACCTTCACAGACCCGAAACTTGGCAACACTGTTTGGGTCTGTCAAGATACATACCGGGTCTGTAAAAGTAATATGGCTATCAGATATTATATATACTCACGACACCTACACAATCTTTGTTATTTTAGACTAAAGTAAGCTTTATATTACCTAATGTACAAAAATATTCTAGTCGAAACGGTTACTATTTAAAATTTGAATGGATTAAGGTAAAAAGGTGAAAATATCTGTGTATGTTGCAAGACAAAGAGTAAATAAAATCTAATATACAAGTAAAATTAAAAAAGAACTATCTCACTTCAGAGGAAATGTGTCTTCACTTGTCAATAAACCATTTAATTATGGTTATTAATGTAGAATGCAGGAAATATAGGTCCTTATTAATAAAAATAGTATCACTATTTACTTGTCTATTTATTTATTCATTTTTATCTTTGTGTCAAAAATTTCAAATTACAATTTTTAGAAAATTAATTTTTTTAAACAATTAAAAATATATATTTTTTTTCTGTGGTACCAGAGAAAGAATAGACATCAAATGGTTGTATATAAAGTGATAATTAGAAGTCACAAAAAATCCGAATTTGTTAAATGTGTTTTAGCCAGAAATATTCCATAAATTTTGCCCAAACAGTGTCTTATAAAATGTTATAACTAACCATGAATTAGTAATTTGTTGGGTATCGGTCGAATTAAAAAAACACATAGTTTGTGGAATGTTTCAAATTTATTTTTATTCTGTTTGCCTACTCCTAGTTTCGATTCAATCTGAAACATTATCAAAGCCTAATTTAATTATATATCAAATGCAATGTGTTACACAAATTAGGTATTTAAGAACATTTTAAACACTTACTTACCATACATACAATTATATAAAAGTAAAATCCAATAAATATATTATTTACACATATTTAATATTATTAGTATTAATTTAAGAAAAAAAATATATCACTATCTTCTACAAGTTGTGACATTGGTAAGATACAAGTCAACTAAGCTAAAAAATATTAAAAATAAATAAAAGTACCATAATTTCTTATGTAAGTAATCATACAATTGCAGTATCAAATATTATTTATTGCATACCTTGATAACATTGTGAAGCCAAATATATTGGTCAAAGCAAACAATATTTAATAACTAGATTAAAATAAAACGAGAATAACATTATTAAAAATAAAATAGAAGAAATAATTTAATAGTGGAACTTGCAAACAATTTAAAACATGAGTTTGATTTCTGGCGAAATTATGTTGGTCTAACCAAATAGACAAGTTTGTTATTGTTTTGACTCACGTGTTACATATTTTTTAAATTTTGTATCTGTTTGGCATAAGTATGATATTTATTAAGAAAATACAAATCAAGACAAAATTATTAATAAATTCTGTCTAAATGTCAGATTACAACGTATTGTCCATATGTCAAAAAGTTGTTACTGTTTATTTGGTTAGTTTCAATTTTGAAACTTTGGCGCTGCAATCTTAAAAGGGGTTACCTATATAGATAATTTTAAGCAAAATTTATTATAACTTATATAAAAATAGCTCCATCTATTATATCTATAACTGACTTCAATTGAAAATACGCTCCTTTTATTTTTTTTAATTCTCTTGTTAGCTTATTTGACTTGTATTTTAATAATGTCACAACTTTTTAGAAGCATCACGCACCAATTTATTTAGGATTTATAATAAAATTTTCTGAAATCAAAAATTTCAAAAAAAAAACTCAAAACTACCTATTCAAAGTAAATGGTAATGCAAAATATAAACACGTCAATGATTTTGAAAGACTGGATTAATCATTTTATATAATTTGTCCTATTGAACGAGGCAACATGGCGGTTTTGAATAATTTTTATGTTATTAAGAATGTGATCCTTTTTCACTTGTTTTGTTTTTATTTAGAAACCGTCCATTTATAAAACATATTTACGCATATATATTAATTTTATCAAATATTTGTGCAGTGTAGTTCTAATAATCGTAATCCGATATATAGTATTGTATAGGAATGAGCAAACTACAGATCGTGAGCCACATGCGGCCCGTGACGTTAATTTATATTACCTGGTTTTATTAACAAAAATTAATGTGCAATGTGATTTTTCATACATTTCAGGGTTTTGTAGGTATTTAATAAGTGTAAGAAGTCAACAGAATGTTGGATTTCAGGACAACATTTTTTCTATGATCACATCAAAATCAACTGTTTTTTTTTAAACATTTTTTATTCGATATTTGAGTACTAAGAGCTTCCATTTAATTTTTTAAAACTAAATTTAAATAATTTCAAAAAATGTCGTCACAAAAAAAATTAAATTAAAAAATCCTGCGTATCTAAGTTTGCTTCGTATCTAAATCTCTTTTAAATTAGTAAGAAATATATTGATAAGTGGCTTTGTAATTTTTCAATTTCAGAAACGTATTTATCACCAGATCCGTAACTAGGAAGGGGCACAGGTCCGGGACCCTGATAAAATAGGGTTCCTAAAATGGTCTGCCATAAAATTAAAATTAACATAATATTTTCGAAAAACGGATTACATTTGTTGTTAAATAATTACGGAATAACATTCCTGAATGAAAATATATATTCACAGAAAAAATATTTTGTTTGTAGTGATATAAAATATTTTTTTCACTGTCCGTTACAAAACAGATCACAGAAATAATATTGTTCTAAAACGGTAATGTAATAAAATAAATATATAACACCCAGCAATGATGAAAAGTTAAATACGTAAGATCCACAGATGCAAAAGTTTAATCTTAACAATTTACATATAAATGAAAGAATTGTATTAATGGTTTATCAGTCAGAGAGTTGAACTGTTAATGAGAGCGTCCCAAGTTCCTAAAGATGCGCGCGTGTGGCCTAAATTTGTTAGGGGGCTCAAAATAAGTTAGGGGGCCCAATATATGTTAGGGGCTCCAAAATATGTTAAGGGGCCCAACTATAAAATCTTACCCAGGGCCAGAAAAAAGGTAGTTACGGCACTGTTTATCACTATTAAGAATGTGCTATTTTATTTGTAAATATTTCACTACTATAAATGTTTTTTGTTAATTTCAAAAAAGACATACACTACCTTAGTCATAAATACAAAAAAACCATAACAGTATTAACGATAATTTCGCCATGCATTAAAAAAATAATTAATTTAGTCAAAAACATCAAAACTGCAATATTTTTCATAAACGAATTTTGATTCAAAAATTCCTCTTGACCATTTCCGGTTAATAACTATATACATTACTTAGAATTTGTTTCAATTTTTTTAGTTTAACCCCTTTCGATTAAAGGGGACAGTGATTTTTTTAGTATATTTGTGACAAAAGCATATTAAAATATAAATATAGATATTTTTTTTGTTAAAAAATATCATTTGGATCCTTAATCTACGTTTTAAGAACTTGCTTTTGATATCACAATAAAAAAAAATTTAAATAATTACATTTTTCAACGACACAAAAAATCGATATTTTCGAAAAACTTATCAGATAAAAAATACCTGTTGAACTTATCCGGTTTCCAACAATGTACATAATAGAAATGTTTTCAGATTTTTAGATCAACCTCTCTAGGAGATAGGGTGGGAAACTAACGCTTTTTGGAGAAAATCTTTTAAATGATTTTACAAAAATAAAAATGTGTTTGTTTATTCACGGATTAAGAGGTTCAAGCGTAAAATATATTAAAAAATCTTTAAGTAATAGTTATTTCTTTTCAAAAGCTCCAAAGACACCCAACTCGGCATACGTTACCATTTAAAAAATCAAAGTTGTCCTTGATATCCAGTACTTTCGGTTTGTTCCGGAAAATTTCAATACTATAATTCGATTCTTTGGGCAGACTCGGGTTATCATAATTTTTTCCCCAAATTACTAAGACATCGTGTTTAAATAAAAAAGACGGTTGGTCAATGGTAAATTTAAATATGAAATGTACAATGTTTCAATACTATAGTCGGATTGCTGATAAGTGACTGTTCATTGCTACAAGTATCGATATTCAATACTATATGCTTTCTCTGTCTATATCATTATAATTATTTGCATACCCATAGTAAAGTATAGTGACGCAAGTTGACAACTAACCTTCCAAATTATTTGAATAAAAAACAAAGCATTAGAAAGAAACAGCATGATTCGTAGATATTTTTACTAATTAGAGCGCGAAAATAAATTAACAGCAGTACTCAAACAAACAAAATTATTAATTTTAAGGTTATAATTATAAATAAGGAAAAATGTATACTCATACGTAAATTTTGGATTATAATTTGTTGTTTATTCCAGAAGATTTAAAATTAAAGTTTGTGAATTTAATAATTGGCCGCAAGCCATATTTTAATTAATATTTATTACCAGACACTGACAGTTAAGACAAATAACAAAAAATATTTTTAAAATCGCTGAAAAATGGTAACTAGATTATTATATGAATGCACTACTTGATGCGCATACATGTAACAGTCACCTATGAGCAATCCGACTATACCATTCGATTCTTTGGGCAGACTCGGGTTATCATATTTTTTTTCCCAAATTACTAAGACATCGTGTTTAAATAAAAAAGACGGTTGGTCAATGGTAAATTTAAATATGAAATGTACAATGTCAAATTCCTTAATTTAACAGGGTGCTAATAACCTAGATGTTCGAGCACCCATAAATAAAATTATTATTATACATATAAAAAATTTATAACTAAATTATTAATATAATTTTTATGGCGTACATGGTAAATGGAAAACGTATCAAGAAATAGAAATATTAGATTCACTTTCATTCTTGAAAAATAGTTTCAAAGTTCAAATTAAATAATTTTAAAAATTCGTAAGTGAAAAGAATCATAGGAAGTACAAAGACAGTTCTGAGGATGTTGCGGAATGCAAGTAAAAAAAATATTTTATTATTACCACTGCAACCGATAAAAAATGAAATTTTTTTGCCTCATATAAATTTTTTAATACTATTGATTGTTATTGACATTCATTGAATGTCAATAGTAAACATTAGATTAACCGAGAAATCTTATAAATGAACTATTAATCCTAAAATAAAAATTATGTCATATTGAAATATACGTAAATTTTATTACTATCGCTAGACAATCGTCAAATGAAGGTCAACATGAGGATATTTGTTTACAGAAACGATGTAAATACCGACAACACTGTACGGGATTGAGTACGTCGTCAGCATATACAAATTATACACAAATGACCTGATTACGACGTAAACATGTATGGGGCTTAATACCGGTTATCAAATATAGCAAAAATGTTTTTTTCATAATTCGTTACCCCTTGAAGGTTGCTCCAGGAGTGCAAAGTGCGCTCTTTCTATTTTTGATACATATACTCCTGAAATCCCATTAGATTCGGTGGGTCTGTGGTTGTCTGTTGCATGTACATGGCTTGACAACGTCGGTCAGATAAATATATATATATATATATATATATAAATTTATATACATTATAATCAAAAAAAAAAAGCAAACTTTGAATTGAGTGCTCAGCTATTCACACTATTGTTATATATTTAGATACAATAAATACTTAGATACTACGTATTGATGGTAATTTGATTTATCAATGTAGAGGAAGCATTATATAACCATGATATAATCTGTTTTTGAAATGACAGTTTAGACATTCTAAATAAGTTTGATCTAATGTTATCAGGAAACGCATTATATATTTTAGGAATTGAGTTAATAAAATTTGTATAATCTTTACTTTTTTTAATTTTACATGGATTACATAGTCCTTTAGAAGCATGCCTTTTACTATAATTATGATTTGCAAATTCAAGAGTATCATTTAATTTAGTTATTTCATTAAAAATGTGATTTGAAATATTATATAAGTATAACTTGGTAATATTAAAAACTCCAATTTCTTCAAATAATTTACTAGACGAATATCTTCGCGGTTTATGCAACATAACTTTGATAATTAATTTTTGTGTAATTTTAATTTTGGAAAGAATATTTTTAAATGCACCACCCCAAAATAATATTCCATAGCTTAGAACCGACTGAACGAGTCCATAATAAATTATTTTCAATGTGGAAGTATTTAAAACATTTCTTAAATTTTTAAAAACTCAATTCAATTGTGTCGCTTGCGACACAATGTGCGATGCGAAGAATCACAATTCAACTGAAAATGGACAATTAATTCACTTTGTTGTATCTATCTTATTGTCTAACCTAACCGTTTGTCACTTCAAAATTTACCGTATTTCGTAGGTAAATCTGTAAATTTGTTTGAGATAAAACGACTAAACTTAATTCATTTCATGAAACGATTGCGATAAACTTACAAAAGAATCCTAATTCAACTGAAAATAAACAACTGAATTAATTTTTCGTCACTATTAGCTTGATTCACAATTGGACAATCAGCTGTAGTAGCGAAGTAATCAGCGTGCGCAAACGTCATTTGCGCACGTAGTAGCAAAAATCCAATAGAAAAAAGCACTTTCAGTTTTTCCAGAATTTTCCAATTTTCCGGGCAAGTTTTCCAATTTTTCTTTCCCTAAAAACCTTACTCCCTTAGGGAATGCATTTAATTTTTATTAATATAGATCAGTGTTCTTCAACCTTTTTGCCCCCGCGGACCGGTAAAAATAGGATAAACATTTCACGGACCGGCTGCAAGCTAACACACAAATAAAAACCAATATAGATAGTATATTATTATTATATAGGTATATGTTATAGAATGATATAATTACAATTTTTAGTGCGACATCTGCTACGGCTTCTTTCTTACAAAAATTTGATATACGTGGCTGCAGAGTTGTTTCTAAGAGACGAAGGCGCTGCGTTAACATCCATTCGATTTCTTTGTTTGGTTTTTATTATTGACATGGCAGAAAAAATCTTTTCGCACAAATAAATGTCGAAGTCGAAAAAATTACAAATAATTTGATAGCTTTATAATTCAAAGATGGATATATATATTTTTTTTCTTTTCTAGCGATTTCCAAAATGGAGACAATGATTGCATTTTATGTCTAGGCACCAGAGTGACATCACAAGACAACTCGATCAGCTTTTCTTTTTCACGAGGATCAAGTGCACATGACTTTATATCTTCCAAGAATGGATTATTAATCCAGAAGTTACCTTTACGAGGATCCTCATTTTTAGGGAAATAAGTATTAAAATTTTCAGCTAATGCTCTTAAATGTTGACTTATTGTTGAATATGACTTTCTGGTTGACATCAGCAGCAATAAAAAATTCCTCCAAAAGTGGAAACATTTCTATATCTTCCTCTTATGAGCGACTATTCCAAAGAGCTTCTTCGGAAGTATAAAAATAGCCGCAAGAGGCGTTATATTGGGCGTAAATTGGAAGTAAATATTAAATAAATCATGTTTCAGACAAAAGTAAGCTTCTGCGTCGATTAAAAAAATATGGTATATACTCGTGAAGAGAAGTGTGTATCTACATGATTCGGTCGAAATATTTTGCGGACCGGCATCGGTCCGCGGACCACGGGGTGAAGAACACTGATATAGATTATTAACTAAAACTAACCTAATTATCTAAATTGATCGTATTTACTAGAGTTTATTACACTATTTTTAATGGACTAATGTTTGGGGGAAAATAAAGTACTGTATACCTAAAAACTAGGTAATTAGGTTAGGTTTAGTTAGTAAAAATCTAGGACAACAGAATTAGTAAAATTAGGAAAACGATTAATAGATAACAAAAATTTTATGAAGTGATTTCCGATCTTTCACTTGCATAACTCTTGTGTATATGAACTCTTACTAGCGCACAATGCACAGTCAACTAATTTATAGAGCTCTGAACGCAGCTTTAGATTTTCTCTGCACATTCGACGTAACTGAAGTCTGGAAGAATTGAAAATATCAAAGGTCCCAAAGCTCGTATTTCAAATACATGCTAATCTGATGGGGGCTTAATTACAAAAGGAGTTAGTATTTAAATTGGTTAGGTGAAATAACGTTTAGTGACGGGTCTGATATGAAGGAAAATAAAGACCAAAAAGTTGCAGCAAGTCACTTCTTTCAGTTATATTATTAACAATCTTATAAAGAAAGAGCATGTCGGCCAGAACACGATGATTTTTTAGAGTTAGAATATTAAAAGTAACACAGGCAGATTTAGAATTTTCATAATTATCTGTTTTATAGCAGAGATATTTGAGGCTTTATTTTGATTTCTTTCAATTTTATTTACATACTTATCATACTGGTGGTTCCAAATAACGGATAAAAAAATAAATAAACTATAAACAACAGTAAATATTTTTAATAGGAATAATTGATTTAATTTTTTTGAACTAAGAATAATAAAACCCAGCATTACCCTCGCTTATTTATTATTATTTTTTTTTTTTCTTAAAAACCCAAGAATAGGTCCTATTTTTGTGTCAATACATACAACTTAATATAATTCCTTCATAATTTACGTCCGATTAATATATTCTCATTTATTTATAATGTATAAAAAAAAAAAACTAATTAGTACTTCTAGAAAATGAGACAATTTGATATTTACTATAATTAAAGAAAAGTTTATTTTCATCGCAATATTTGTGGATATTTTTTTTTCTTTTTTTAAAAACCACAGAACAGGACTAAATGTCCCAATTACACTGTGGCTCACAAACATCCATGCCCTGACCGGGATTCGAACCCGGGACCTTTGGCTCGTGAAGCAGGAGCATTACCTCTACGCTACCAAGGCCGACATGGATATTGCAAAGATCATTTTAGAATAACATTACGTCAGAAATTGAAGTAATTTTATAGAAAATTTCCATGTCATCAGCAAATAATAGAAAATTAGCATTTGAAATATAGTTTGTTACGTCATTCACAAAAAGTAGAAAGGATAATGGTGCCAAATACGAACCTTGAGAGACACCAGATGTAATGTTCATAAACCTTGAATGATTCTGACGGCTTGACTTCGGTTCTTAATATAAGAGAAAAATCATTTCAGTAAATTCCCATGAACACCCATTTTTAAGATTTCATTTATTAAAAGATTATGGTTGATTTTGTCAAACGCCTTACTGAAATCTGTATACACAGAATCCACTTGGATTTGTTTATCTAAGGACCAGTTTCTGAAAGCTTGGTTAACTATAACCAAAGGGTCAGAAAATGGTTGCTATGGTTACTTATGGGATTGTTATATTGTAACCGAGTTCAGCCAAATGGCTAAACTCGGCTAAGCTCTCAGAAACGTGACCTTAATGTTTTAGCAAATAGTTAATATACAAAAATAAAGTAGTGTCAACTGATCTTCCTCGAACAAATCCGTGTTGTTGGGGAATTATATAATTTTTGACAGAATTGTAGGTTTTCTTATAAATTAATGATTAAAGATTTTGCCAAAAACGCATAGTTTGGAAACTGGCCGATAATTTTTTATGAAATCTTGATTACCTGATTTATAAATTGGACTGATATAGGCACTTTACTAGATACTACAAAATATACGTTCAAAAATGGATTTATTATAAATAATAAACAGAGGAACTAATAACTGATCAGAAAAAGATACAACAAAACATGAGGGCATATTATCACGACCAGCTCCTTTGGTACGATCGAGATCGTTTAGCACAGTTTTTAGATCATCATCAGAAATATGCAGTGAACTTATGCATATCGGAGAGAAGGTGCAAATTATTATTATTAATTATAATAGGACACTGACAATTTCTAGAGTATTTATCATCAGAAAAGGTTCCTTTCATTGCCACTTTTGTACATTATTTCATTCGTAAGCAAACAATAGCCACACAGACAATAGCAAATGTATGATATTAATAAATTGCTTTATCAATGACTCATTAATTTATCTTTGTAAGTTTTAAAATAAACTTCACTCTTCAGAGTGAAAGGCCCGTGCCTAATATGTAGTAGCACTACAGTAGTGAATAATATGGCTTGGTGAGCCTACTGTGAGACGTTTATGGGCTGAAGAAGAAGCTTTCCCACGTGCACTACTGATAAATACCAACTTATAAAATTAATTAATAAGCGGGAAATTCAAACACCTATCAATCAGTTATGAACACTTCTTAGTAAATTTTGTAGTGAGATCATTAATTCCTGAGCGTTACATAACGGTAAACACTTGATTTAAAATTATCAAAACTGTATTCTAATTCACAGCTGAAAATTCTTACTCAACAAAGAACCAATCACATTACTTCGTTCGCCCGTGGAACAACGAAAATCCGTTGTGAACTTAATATTTGTTATCAACTTATTAGCATGTAGAGAAAAACAGTGTTCATTTAATAATTACTTCATATAAGGTAATAACAATCGAATCTACGCCTATGTGTACATGTCCTTGGAATTAAATTTGATAACGAAATGTTTCTGTCCAGTATTACATAACGCTCAGGAATTAATGATATCACTGTATCTTCATTTATATTTGTAATTCGCGGACGTGTCCGTAGTTTGATACGTTTCGATACTGTTGTTAAAAATAAATTATTTCGATTCACACTAATGCGCCTTAATAAGAAATTTTTTAAATTGTAAGATCGCTTTAGGATTGGTCGACCACTCTAGGTTATAGGGAGTTTTTTTTTTTTTTTTGCATGTTTTTGGCAAAGAAAAGACCTTCATACGATACTTCCTACATTCATTTGACACTCCACAGTATTATTTTTTTTCAACTGAAAAATTTCTTTTTTTTTTTTTTTCGGGAAAATAATCATAAATTTAATATAATTTACGCATCTTGATTACGTTTCTTAGTATTACAGTAAAACGCCGTTTATCCAGGTCTCAGATATCTGAGGGATCCGGGATCTTCGAAAGTAATCTTATTTCTAAGGATTACATATTTTGAAAAACAAAACATATAGAAAATAATAAAAAATTAGGCTTCCTATTCATATAAATTTAACATTTGTTTTTGTTATATGGATACATATTAGAGTGATAACAGATGGAGAGGTTGTCTTTGTGTCAACAGTTTTCTCAACATACTATTCTAAGTGGCGCAGTGTGGAGATCGTCATCACACATGGTTTCCCCGCAATAAACGGGCGGCGAAGATTATTGAGTCGACACTTCTTTGCGTACTGGCAAATTTGACTCTTCAGATGTTAAATCAACATTATTCAGACGATTGCCTCAATACATTGTGGCTAGGTTTGAGCAGTTGCGAAATTTGCCGGCTCGATGAATATCGCCGGTCGCCTCAGTATATTATCGCTAGGTATAAACAGTTGCTAAATTTAACGGCTTTCTGAAAATCCTTCTCCTTTTATCCTTTATATAATTTTTTTTAAGTGTATTGTAACGTTTTCAAAAAATAAAAAAGTAGTTTGTATTAACAGAGTTTCAAAATTACCACAGATAATCGACGTTTTACTGTACCTACAAAAACCCAAGCATTCAGCTAGCATATAAAAAAACAAAATTAACAAACCATAATATGGCTCGGGCTCTGGATTGAAAAATTCTCCTTGATAACCATCAAATGCGGGTGGTGGAATTGTCATTGGATTTGCAGGATCAAATGGCGCCCCAGGAGGTGGCACAGACATATCTGGGAAGCCAGCAGGCTTCCTACTGTACTCTCTCCTATCGGCAGTCATCACTTGGATTACATTCTCCTTGGGTGGAGTACCCTTCAGCGCACCATCAATACCTCTGCGACTCGCCAAACCAGAATTACCACCAATAACATCAATAGAGCCAGTCATTCTTCTACCAGGTGGGGGACCTGCTTTCCTCGGCCCAGTAAAGTTCCCTGAGTACTTGCTGTTATCATTAGTAATACTTGTTGTTGCTCGTGGTAGTCCTATGCTGTTCATTGGAGCTAATCCAACGCCAGATTCATGTACACGAATACGTTTCTGTCTTTCGCAATAAGCTCGCCAAGTGTCTTCATTAAATCCATAATTAAAATAATCAGTTATATCTGCTCCTGGTTTTCTCCATGGTTTGTCCTCTAAGCAATCAAGATTGTAATCTTGTGCTTGTACACCATTAATTGTACCTATAGATTCAAACTCATCTATAGAAAATTTCCCGGTTTGTTTCAGTTTATCTATTTGCGTATTAGCACTTAATAATCCAGAACGCTTTAGATTTAAAGAGGTATATGTTGGAGATGTTTTTATATCTCCTATAACAACATTAACATCGTCATCACTATCATCATCTGAGTCTTTATCGGAACCATCCCCATTTTCTTTATTTTTATCTTCTTCTTGTTCATGCTCTTCTGGTTCAACTCCCGGTGGAAGATCTTCTGATATTACCGGAGGTTCTAAATTTGGTGGAGGATATTCGGGTGGTTCCTCCTAAAATAAATGCTAATAACAAGTGTTTTTGAGGTTAGAATTTAATAACTTACTGCATCTTCTGGTTCTGTTCCTGGCGGTGCATCTGATAGCACAGCTTCTGCTGGGGCTTTTTCTGGTCGTTCTTCGCCATCAGGAGCTTCGTTTGAGTCGCCGTACAGCCAATTATCCTCGTTGCCGGAATCATTGGCCATTTTTAAACTTCTGAGGAACTTACTATCTTATTTCCATAAAATTAACAATACAAACTAATTTAGAACTAATGTAAATTGAATAACTTTAAAGCGAAAGTAATACGAAGCCACTATATACAAATAAATATCAATTTCGCTTTACTGAGATAGAAACTACTCCATGAAGAGTCGCGTTTTAAAATAACAATTAATCATAGATGGCACTGAATTTAAAAAGTTTGGCACGGAAAAGCGACTGATATTACCGACAAAGAAATAGCTAAAGTCGTGATATTCTGGGGTACGTTCCAAAACCTATGGAGTTTACTCTAAACTTAACTCTAAGTTTAGTAAGATCGTTCCAAAACATTCGAGTTTCCTGTTTGAGTTAACACTAGAGTCATAGAAAAAAGTTCTTTTTAGATGAGGAACTCGCTTACTAATAATTGTCAAAGAGTTCGTTCAGTAAACCTGATAACGGAGATCAGGCGCAGCAGTAAAAGCGCCATGTGAGGGATCCGCAAATTAAAAAATTTGGGTGGCAAATTTAAATATTTACACTATTTTCTTTTATTTAAAATTAAATTAACAATTGATATTATCTATCTTAAAAATGTATTTAATTCTTAAATGCTTTCCAAATTCTATTAAAATAACATTGAAGAATTCAAATACATTTTTAAGATTGTTAACATCAATGTAGTATAAATATGTTACAATGTACAAAATAAAATAAACAAAAATACAAACAATTAAAATATTAAGTCTATATTTATATATTTTTACATATATTATCTAAAATATGTCATTTTAGAAAAAAGAGACTATAAAGAAAAAAATACTATAATCATTAAAATTACCTGATGTACGGGTACTTCGTACGGCTTTTGTTGTATATATATATAACTATACACATAATAATACACAATTAAATAAACTGTAGATGAGTGGTTATCATAATTAAGATACTTCAATAAATTTATATATAGGTAGCGCCCAATATTCATCTTATTAAAAAGTATATTAAACAGTAAAGAATCTTTATCATTTTAAATCACTTTTCTTATATATATTTTGCTTACTTTTTGAATATACCATTCAAATTTTGGATGCCTGATGCAATTCACCCACACGTTAAAAACATCGGCTTCAATTAAAGGAGAACGATGTCTAGTTGATGTAATATCATAACATCCCGGAACACAATATTTTTAATATTCCTTGGAAATGGTACAATAGGCTCCATATTGGGTAATTAGAAAACGAACACGTCGATTTGTGAATAATAATAAATATAAAGATCGTATATTTATCTTTAAAATTTGTATTTTCAATAAAGTCACTTATTATTAATTAAATTCCACGAATACACAAATAGTAGACTAATATTTTCAGTTTATTTTGAACTCTAAAATTCTGTAATGGCGGTAGGCGTACGGTGTTGCAGTCGGTAATAACGTGTTCTTCCCCATCCGACCAAGCCAGCGACCAAGTCACTACAGCGCCATGTGAAAGAATCGCAAACTAAAACTGTATGTTCAAACGGGCTATAGGAGTCATAGAAAAAAGTTCTTTTTAGAATGGTATCTCGTGTACTGGGCTTTGGTGAAGAGTTCGACTGCAGCGCTACATCGCTGCAGCGGTCGCACGCGAGATTAATTTGAGCGATACATTAGAACCAAAATACATATATTGTTCAATTTATTTTATCAATGTTAAAAATGTATTTAATTCTTAAATGCTCTATACATTTTAGTAAAATAACATTTAAAAGTTTAAATACATTTTTAAAATTGATAACATCAATAAAGCATATAAACGATTTTAGGGAAAAAAATACAACAATTAATAGATAATAATTTTATATTTACTAAAATATATCATTTTACAAATATTTCATTGTACAATAAACAATATTAATAATAAATAAACAAAAAATTGCAAAAAAAATCTTAATACTAAACATTAACAAGAAAATAAAGTGAAAAGCAAAGAAAATGCGTCACTTCTATTTTTAAAATGAAGAACATAAAGTGACAAGCAAATATATGCGTCACTTTTATTTTTACATAAACAATAACCAAAAAATTACAAAAAAAAGTTAATACTAAACATTAACAAGAAAATAAAGTGAAAAGCAAAGAAAATGCGTCACTTTTATTTTTAAAATGAAGAAAATAAAGTGACAAGCAAATATATGCGTCACTTTTATTTTTACATAAACAATAACCAAAAAATTACAAAAAAAAGTTATGTAATACTAAACATTAACAAGAAAATAAAGTGAAAAGCAAAGAAAATGCGTCACTTTTATTTCTAAAATGAAGAAAATAAAGTAACAAGCAAATAAATGCGTCACTTTTATTTTTACATAAACAATAAACAAAAAATTCACATTTCGGCACAGCACAACGTCTAACACGCGTAGGCACTATATTAAATTAGTAATGAACTGAATTAATACTCTGTAGCACAAGAAACTGATACACAAAGGTAAACTTCACGTTAACTCAACAATTAATATTTACTGATACACAAATATCTGAATGTGGCCATAATGGCGTCTAGCGACAAGAACACAAAAATCACAAGTAAAATGGAAGGGATTTGGGGGCGGAGCTTAGAGCTCAGTGGCGACACAACGGTCGCCCACAACATTAACTGTGCCTACACTTGGGCAATACGAGTTACCACCCCATGATAGGAGTTACCCGGGCATGAGTTACCCGGGCATGACTAGAGTTTACTCTTTTAACTCTGCTTGCAAGGTGGGTAATATTTACTCCCATGCGCAGAATGCGTACGCATGTAAAGTAAGTTTTGACATATCGAAATTAACAGATATTAATTATGGAAAACAGGAATTATGGAAAAAAATTAACAGAAATTCAAGATTCTGAAATAAAAAGAAAATATTTTACTTAATTATAAATTGGTATTTATGATACAATAGTTTGTAAATATTTATTAAAATTACCGTTAATAGATATACGTTGTCGAACAGTTGTTGACTCAAATCAGCAGCAATAATACATACTTCCCTCATCTTTATATGCATCACTATTTAAAGATATTAATAATTATTTAAAATAATATGTCGTGTTGACAATATTTTCGCGGGAATTTTCATATAAGCACTCCTAACCTTAACATCGCCGTTCCAAAACCTGATCACATGACCACATTATCTTTGAGTAAACTCGAACTCCAAGATTTAAGTTTTGGAACGTACCCCTGTGGTCGGCATTTAAACCTTTGAATAGACACAAATGACAAAAATGTGTCTTAATATTCAAAAATTTAAATTATCTCTATGATTTAAATTCAATCTGTAACAATTTTAAAAATATAGACCGTCCAAATCAGTGATGGGCGTTTACACGTAAACTATAATTGTTTACGTTTACGTGTAAACTTATGTAAACAATTGGTAAAATTGTCAACAATGTAAACAATGTAAACTTTGTAAACTGTCAAATAATGAGGTTAGTTTTAGTTATTTAATACGAAAATTAGAGAGTTAATGAACAAGTATATTCAGTTCAAAACAATAAATTTATTTAAAAAATGGTGGGAATAAACCGAAGGAATAGTTCTGAAGATCTAGGTTTTGTTTTAATTAAAGAAAATGAAAGAAAATATAGGGCGTTATGTAAAATTTGCAATGAATCTTTTCGTTATTAAAAAATATAGGCTGATATTCTTAAAGGTGAAATTTAATGTATTTTGTTATTAAAAAAATTAGACTGAATTTTTTAAAGAAAAAAGTTTTTTATTTTTCATATTCATATTTACTAATTTGTATGTAACACCTGTATAATGATGCAAATTCGATTTTTATTAATATGTATATTGGCTTGTCCTAATTTTATATACTTACTTTTTCATTTAAAATCGTTTCATTAAAATTTTCTTATTTATAAAAATGTATTGAAAATGAGGTTCTGTAATTCAAAACAAGTGCGTATGTCTAAATCATTGTTTACATTGTTTACAAGAGTTTTTGTGTTTACTTTACATCAATTGTTTACGCGTCAAAAATGAGGTAAATTACATCATGTAACTTACGCGCCCATCACTGGTCCAAATGCGATAAATGGAGTATAACTTATTTTTTTGGTTTAAGCGGATCTAGATTTTGAATTCTAGTAAAATTTATCGACTAAGTAACAGTGATGGGCGCATGGGTTACATGATGTAAGTTACCTCATTGTTGACACGTAAACAATTGATGTAAAGTAAACACAAAAACTCTTGTAAACAACGTAAACATTGTAAACAATGATTTAGACATGCGCACTTGTTTTGAATTACAGAACCTCATTTTCAATACATTTTTATAAATAATAAAATTTTAATGAAACGATTTTAAATGAAAAAGTAAGTATATAAAATTAAGATAAGCCAATATACATATTAATAAAAAATTGATGTGAAGTGTGAATATTCACACATTTCAGGGTTTTGCAGGTATTTAGTAAGTGAATGATGATTATTTGGGATGCCAAAACAAATTTTATATTAATTTTTTTTTTTGTTAATTTTAATTCGAACGCCTAATACCATTATTTAGGTTTCTAAATATGTGCAGTATTTTTTTTTTTATATATATAGCAATGTTCTTTAAGATTTTGAAAATTGCGCCTATGGCTTTCATTGGTTGTTATAAGCTCCGCCCCTCTGATTTCGTGTATATTGAAACAGAATTTAATTATAATTTCAACAATTTCCACTGGTTATTAAATTTACGCTTTTAAAAATTAAATGCAATATTTACCAAAATATAACTAGAATTTTGAAAAAATAATTTAAACATAAAAATGCAAAAAAAAAGCAAAAAAAAATATTGTCTCTTCTCGTGGGGATCGAACTGACTTACTTGGGTGAAAAAGCCAGCGCAAGTACCACCACACCAAGATAAGCCTTCCATTCGAGCGTGTTACAAAGCTATAACTTGTGTACATTATTAGCCAAAAAACACAAAAATTGCGTTTTTTTCCAAAAACATAATCTGATCAAAAATTCCTGATGTACTATTCCGGTTCACACCAATGTACATTACTTAGAATTTTTTCAGATTTTTAGTTTAAACCATCTGGGCAACAGGGTGTGGGACAAAATTTTTTTTGCACAATTTTGGCATAAATCGCATCAAAATAATTTATTTTGCAAAAATAAAAATTTGATCGTTAATTCACGTACCAAGGGCTTTCATTTGATACCCTATTCAGAATTTAAAAAAAATATATTTTTTTTCGATGAGCACATATTTGTTTATATTTTTAGGGGGATATGTTTTTTAGATGTTTTAGTATTTTTCCTATATGCGGGTCAAAGAGTTGTATAAGCATGCCAAATTTCAACTCTCTAGGTTTAGCCGTTTGGCTACAATGTTTACCGAACAGACAGACAGACAGACAGACAGACAGACGACAAAATGACGGTATAAGGGTTTTTTGGTCATACCTACAAAACCCTAAAAATGGAATTTGCATCATTATACAGGTGTTACATACAAATTATTAAATATGAAAAAGAAAAAACTTTTTTCTTTAAAAAATTTTCTAATAACTATTGTTAATTAATTAATGTCTAATTTTTTTAATAACAAAATACATTAAATTTCACCTTTAAGAAAATCAGCCTATATTTTTTAATAACGAAAAGATTCATTGCAAATTTTGCATAACGCCCTATATTTTCAGTCATTTTCTTTAATTAATACAAAACCTAGTTCTTCAGAACTATTCCTTCGGTTTCTTCCCACCATTTTTTTAATAAATTTCTTGTTTTGAACTGAATATACTTGTTCATTAACTCTCTATTATTCGTATTAAATAACTAAAACTAACCTCATTATTTGACAGTTTACAAAGTTTACATTGTTTACAAGTTTACCAATTGTTTACATAAGTTTACACGTAAACGTAAACAATTAAAGTTTACGTGTAAACGCCCATCACTGGCAAAATTCAACTTTTGCCAGCATGCCCGTTATCTCGCCTAATCTTCAGCTCTTTCTTTGCCCCTCGTCTGTTAACGCCAGGGTGACCATTTTCTTGAGAAGGCAATGCGGGACGGAATTCGTATATAAGAGGGAAGGGATACAAAAGATAAATATATTAAACGAGTTAATTTAACGATTGTGGCTAATTTCGTTTAAATGCCGCGACACAAAAAAAAATAACAATTGAATAAAAAACCACAAAAAAATAAATTACACTGATAACTAACATATACTAATCAGTGATGTAGAATACATGATGTAGACTAATGTAGATTTTACGCGTAAACATGTCAAGTAGAATATGCTTTTGTTTACGTGTCGAATGTAGAATGTAAACTGTACATGCGCAGTACGTTAAAATGTAATATTTGAAATAATAGAATGGTAATAGTTTAAATAGTTTACTTTAATGTTTATGTTTATTTCAATTTTATGTAATTCTAATTACATATATTGTTTCCAAAAATGTTATCTCACAAATCGTATGTTGTTATGGACAATATAAATTACTTGGTTTCTGTCTGTATGAACTATATAGTATACTAAAGTAAAATTAAAATTAAAAGTTACTAGTTGTTTTAATCAGGAAGCTGTCAAAAATATTAAATTTGAGTTCTTTACTGGCTCTTCTGCTTAAAACTGGCGGTATTTAATTTTTTTACACGTTACATAACCTCATTTTTCATTATTCTACGCTAGATTCTACGTGTCTACACAGTCTACACTTCTCTACGCTGTCTACGGTAAATTTACACGTAGACGTAAAAAATTCAAGTTTACGCGTAGACGCCCATCTCTGATACTAATATAATACATATATAAAATAAATATAAACATTTTAATATCAAAATTAAAAAATTAAAACTATGTTAGTCTAAAAAAAAAAAAAAAACTATAGGAAAAGTAGAGCACTGACAGCTAAATAGATGTAAAGTAACTTAGAATTAAAAACGCAGGACATTTTGCGGGACATTGAATCAAAATGCAGGACAGTCCCGCAAAATGCGGAACGAATGGTCACCCCAGTTAACGCACTATCTTGAAAGCCTTTAGTATTTCTTAATTTGTTTATAAAAATTATGAAGTTTTAAGACATACAAAAGATAATAATAATAATATTTATTCAAAATAGGCAGAGCCTAATATACATATAGTTTACAATATATATTATAATATAATTAGAAATTTAGTCTTTACATTAACATTTATTTATTAAAAATGAAAACAAATCCCTCTTAAATTGCTTTAAATTTCTACTTTCAAATTTTAAGCTACATGGTAAATTATTAAATTGTTTAAAACCTTTACAAAAAATCTGGTTATCATTTGTACTTCTTTTATTTTTTACCACCCTCAGGTCGTTAGCACTTCGGGTTGGGTAGTTGTGCACATCTTTATTGAAAATTATATTTTTTTGCAAATATTCTGGCAATACACTTGTTAAAAGTTTGTAGATAAACAACATTGCTCCATAAAATAATTTGTCTTCTACAGAAAGCCAATTTAACATATTACACATACTTTTAATAGGTGTATACCTTGACACTTTCAAAATAACCCTCATGCCACGATTCTGAAGCTTTTGCAGACGATCTATGGAAGTTTTATTCATTAAATATATAATAGTACCGCAATAATCAAAGTGTGGTTGTATTAGAGATTGAAATAAGGTAATAAGAGTGGAAATGGAAAGTTTCTTCGATAATCTACTTAAGAAATTAATTTTTTGAGATATTTTATTTACTATGTAATTTAAATGTTTATCAAAATTTAAAAAACTATCCACAACAAAACCAAGATACTTTATTTCTGACACAAGTTCTAGTTTTTCATTATCTACTTCAATATTTATTGTATTTATATTAATTTTAGAATATTTATATTTTGACGTGAGGATCATACATTTGGTTTTTTCTATATTAATTTTTAATTTATTCAAACAAAAATATTTGTGTAATTTATTTAGTTCTACATTTACTCTATTTATAGCTTTATTAAGATCTTTATCATAGACGGCAACCAAGGTATCGTCTGCAAATAAATTAATATAATCAAAATTTACATTATTGGCAATATCATTAATATAAATGAGAAATAATATCGGTCCTAAACAACTTCCCTGTGGAACACCCCAATTGTTACGTAATCTAGATGAATAATTATTTCCTATTCTAGTTATTTGGTACCTGTCCGACAAATAATTTTTAAACCATGCTAAAGCTGTGCCACGGATCCCATAGTTAAATAATTTTTCTATCAGTATTCCTCTATCAATAGTTTCAAAGGCTCTACGTATGTCTAGAAATACTGCAACAATGAAATAATCATTATCCAACTGGTACTTCCATTCGGATATCATACCCTGTAAAGCGGTCTCACACGAATGATTCCTTCTAAATCCGGACTGATTAGTGATAAATATTTTATTATATATTAAACGAGTTAATTTAACGATTGTGGCTAATTCCGTTTAAATGCCGCGACACAAAAAAAAATAACAATTGAATAAAAAACCACAAAAAAATAAATTACACTGATAACTAACATATACTAATATAATACATATATAAAATAAATATAAACATTTTAATATCAAAATTAAAAAATTAAAACTTGTAAGCATTTATTTAAAGGTAAACACTATATTTTATTGTAAATTACAAAATTACATGATTAAATGAGTTCGAAACGTTAACAAATATATTTAAGCTATTGGATCTACTGAATTTAGAAAGTTATGACTATTGTGATATAAAATAAACTAAATAACATTGGTTTCTTTGTCTGAAAACACGAGCACTAAACACAGTAATGGCGTAACATTACTTAACTTTTAGACTAGCGTCTGTACAACCCTCTTAGTAACAAGAAGGGTGGTCGCGCACAACCCTCGCGCACTTCGCACTCACGTGACCGTCCAGTGGCGTCTCGTTACATCCTCCCCCTCAAGAGGCGATGTCGGAGGGATCGGCTCTTGTTAAAGAAGACGGGACGACGGTGGTGACCATTGTTGTTGTAGCATCAATCTCGGGTCGATATCGCTTTGGGCGGCCTCGGGCACGTGTCGCTGGTGGAACGGCTGTGTTGTCTGGCGGGGTCTTCCTCGGCCTCGTATTGGTCGGACCGGGGCGGTCTCTTGATTGCTCGGCACGTACGGGGTAAGTGCCGTAGTATGGTATGCGCCAAGGGGCGTATTTGGATTGGAGAGTGAGGAAATTTGGTAGGTAGTAGGGGACAACTGTGCAAAGACCAAATAAGGACCATCACGTCTGGGTGCAAATTTGGAGGTGTACCCTTTTGAGGCTCTACTTAGTGCGTGCACGGCGACTAATACCTGGTCTCCAACCTTATAATTGGGTGCTTCACAGCGATGAGCATCAGCATATCTCTTCGAGTGGTCTTGCTGATTCTCTCGTTTCTCTCTAGCTTCCGTTAGAGTATTGGCCAGTTTCTTTAGGTACGGCGTAATTTGCGGTACGAAATTATCTTCGTCCACGACAGCACGCAAATCACGATGAACATCATCAGGCGTTCGAAGTTCCCTGCCGAAGGTAAGGTATGCGGCGGTAAATCCGGTTGAGTCGCATTTAGATGTGTTCATTGCGAACCGTATCATTGGGAGTTTTTCTACCCACTGACTGTGGTCCGATTGAACTAGAATGGCCAACTGTCCTTTTAAGTCCCTGTTCTTCCTTTCAACGGGGTTCGCTTCTGGGTGGTACACTGGTGTCAGGTTTTGCTTAAAACCGAAGAAATGGGCGACCTGTTGCATCACTTCCGTGACGAATTGTGTGCCATTGTCGCTTATTACTCGCCTAGGAACTCCATAGCGCAGTATGATCTCGTCAATTAAACATTTGGCACAGTTTTCGGCAGTGGCCTCTTGTAGCGGACAAAGCTCAACCCAACGGCTTGCTACATCCTCGATGACGTAGATCCATCTTTCCCCAGTAGCACTTTCGGGTAGGGGACCGAAGAGGTCAATGGAAAGTACCTCAAAGCGGCGATGCTGAATTGGTGTTTGTAGCAGTCCAGCAGGCTTTTGGTTGGAGGGTTTGAATCGTTGGCATTCGATGCATTTTTAAACATGTTCGGTAACGGTTCTACGCATGCCAGTCCAGTAGTACCGAGAGCTTATCCTACTCAAGGTTTTCTCAATCCCATAGTGACCAGCTGTCGGCGAATCATGGTAGTCGTACAGGATTTTTGGTAATAAGTTTTTCGGCGCGACAAGGGCGGCTTCCTCTTCCTCCTCGCCATCTGGTGGGTAGCGGTATAGGACTCCACTAAACATGACGTAGCCGCGTTCTGTCCAGCGCGAAACATCTACGGGGTCATCGTTTGACTCAAATGCTCTAATGATTGTTTTGAGATCTGGATCTGCTAATTGCTGATGACGCAATTCACTTGCAGCTGCGGTGGGCAAGTCCACCGTCACTGTACTTACATCTTCACCAGGCGGTCGAGACAAGGTGTCGGCGACTGTGTTGCTGCGTCCTGTGGTGTAGTCAATATTCAGGTCGTATGATTGTAGCTGAAGGGCCCATCATGCAAGTCGGCCACTTGGCGACCTCAAGGACATTAGCCACTTCAACGGCTGATGGTCTGAAATGACGGTTACCTTGGCTCCGTCTAAATAACCACGGAATCGGTCCATTGCCCACAACACCGCGAGGGCTTCACGCTCGGTGGTGCTATAATTTCTCTCCGATGGCGTCAAAAGGCGACTGGCGTATTCCACGGGAAGTTGTTCCGGGCTCTCCCCCTGCATTAAAACTGCCCCAAGAGCATAACCGCTGGCATCAGTCCTCAATATATAAGGTGAGTCTGGGTCAGCCTGTTGAAGAATCGGTGCAGTTGTTAACAGCCTCTTGAGTGTAACAAAAGCTTTGTCCTGCTCTGGTCCCCAGTGCCATTGCACGCCCTTTTTAGTGAGATCACTGAGTGGACGAGCAATACTGGAGTAGTCAGGCACGAACCTTCTAAACCACGATCCTGTTTGAAGGAATGTAATCACTTCCTTGGTATTGCGCGGGTTTTTCATCTCAGCGATGGCAGAGATTTTCTGCGGATCAGGCCTTATGCCGTCTTTTGAAATGAGATGACCAAGGTACTTCACTTCTGGCAACATAAAATTGCATTTTTGGCGATTGGCGCGCAGCTTAAACTGATTTAAGCGCGTAAAGACCAATCGTAGATCATGAAGGTGTTCCTCGAAACTTGATGATAAGACGATTAAATCGTCGAGGTAGGCCAGGACAAAAATACCTTTCAGTCCTGATCGAAATCTATCCATCAATCGTTGAAATGTGCTTGGAGCGTTTCGTAATCCAAACGGCATTCTCTTAAAGCGGAAGTTCCCCAAGGGACACGTGAAGGCAGTCTTGTCTCTATCCTCTGATTTTACTGGGACTTGCCAGTATCCTGATTTTAAGTCAATAGTGCTCATATATTGGCACTTCTTGGTTGCGTGTAGCAGCTCGTCGATACGCGGAAGGGGATATCGATCCGGTACAGTTACAGAATTAAGGCGTCGGTAATCCACGCAAAGTCGCATAGTTCCATCCTTTTTAGGAACGAGAACTACTGGCGCGGCGTACGGAGATTCGCACTCTTCTATAACGTCCGTAGCGAGCATCTTTTCCAATTCTTGCTTAAGAATATCTTTTCTTGCCGGGGATAACCTGTAAGGTGGCACAGCGATTGGCGTATCATCCGTAACTTTGATTTGGTGTTCCGCAAACGGTGTTGGCTCTACACTTGGGGAGAAAACATCCCTAAACTCTACAAGCAACGCTTCGAAACGTTGTCGTTGCTCCTCATCGGAGTCTTCGTCTTCTTCTTGGCCTGAAACTTCTGTAACGTCGTTTGGCGGAAGAATTGGTAAGTTCGGTTCCTCGGCGAATTGGTGCGTCGTGTCCGGTTCATCGGCGAAGTACCAAACTTGGGCGGAAACGTCCAATACGATGCCAGCCGTCTTAATAAAATCAACACCGAGCAGCATTCTACTATTAATGTGGTTCGGTACTGCAATGAGTGTCGTAGAAATGATTCTATTGTGCACCGTGATTTGCACATCAAAATTTCTTATAATTACTCGCTGCACTTCTCCATCAGCCAGCCTAAGGTCTACTTCGTCCGTCGAATACGCGTGTCCTCTATCAAGCAGGATTTTGTGAAGTCGCGCACCCGCAAAACTACGTTTGGCACCAGTATCTAGGCAGGCTATGCCATTTAGCCCGAATAGTTGCACATGCACCATTGGCCTATTCGCGTGTGTATCAGTAGGACATTGCACAGTGAAGAACTCTAGGGATTCATGTACAGGAAGTGAGGAGTTGGCTTTAGTAGGGTTACAAGTTGGGCAATTACTACGCACATACCCCGGTTGTTGGCAACCGTAACATTGAAGTTGTTTCTTACCCGCTCCTACAGGTGGTGGTGGCGTCTTCACGGCTGGTGTGTGGTCTCTGCGAGCCTTCTTCCTGCAGTCGGCTTCCATGTGACCGAAGGACTTGCAGTAATTGCATTTGGGACGAGTCTTCTTTTCTGCTCTTTCTGGAGAAGTCGTCTTGGTGGATTTCGGAAACGTTGTCTTCGCTGCATACTCTCGCTGGGATGCTTCGATATCTCGCGTTTTTGTTAACAGCGCTTGGAAGCTGTCAAAGTCTGCGCGCGTGATGCGTTTTCGAATATCATTACGCAGCAGTCCGTACAACATGTCCAGCTGCATGCGTTCCGGAACCGGATATGGCAGTTGAGCCACTAATGAGCGCACGTTGCACACGAATATTTCCGTGGTTTCGTCCGTGTATTGCTCGCGAGAAAACAGTTCTCGAAAAATCTGCGATGGTGGTAGCTGGCGGGAGTAGGCATTTCGTAGCGCTTCGAGGGCACCGTTCCAGTCTAACACTGTGTTTTTTACTCCTCTCCACCACGTTGAAGCGATCCCCTCAAGGAGAACGGGCAAGCCACGCAGGGCGTTGCAATCACTCACATTGTTACAGTCTTTAAATATCGCAATGGTGTCGATGAACGCTTCCACGTCGGAATCGACCGAACCATTGAAACGCGCAGTACATTTCGTGAAATTACCGGAACGTGGCGCGACAGGCGGCGGGCTAACACTCCCGCGCGAACTGCGGTCACTCGCGGCGCTCCCAATACTGGCGAGAAGTTCGCGAAATTGCACATCCGTTAGAACAATATTTGTTGATGAGTCTGTTGACGTACTCGGTTTTTCTACTTTGGGCGGCATTTTACACAGATAGCGCACTCAAAAGAGATGAAAATGTTTTTAAAGAAATAGTTTATTGCGCAAAAGTGAAAAAATGGCGCGAAATGTCAATACAGCGGAAAGTTAGTAGAAAACGCACTAAACTTTCTTCCACTCCGCGAAAAGTTTATAAACTATACACAGTTTACGCAAAATCTGTTCAATTTTCACTTTTGTTTAGTTCACTCTGTCACTAACTTCACTAAATCAACGAACAAAACACTTTAAATAATAAGTTAACGGCCCCACGTTGGGCGCCATTTTGTAAGCATTTATTTAAAGGTAAACACTATATTTTATTGTAAATTACAAAATTACATGATTAAATGAGTTCGAAACGTTAACAAATATATTTAAGCTATTGGATCTACTGAATTTAGAAAGTTATGACTATTGTGATATAAAATAAACTAAATAACATTGGTTTCTTTGTCTGAAAACACGAGCACTAAACACAGTAATGGCGTAACATTACTTAACTTTTAGACTAGCGTCTGTACAACCCTCTTAGTAACAAGAAGGGTGGTCGCGCACAACCCTCGCGCACTTCGCACTCACGTGACCGTCCAGTGGCGTCTCGTTACAAACTATGTTAGTCTAAAAAAAAAAAAAAAACTGTAGGAAAAGTAGAGCACTGACAGCTAAATAGATGTAAAGTAAGTTAGAATTAAAAACGCAGGACATTTTGCGGGACATTGAATCAAAATGCAGGACAGTCCCGCAAAATGCGGAACGAATGGTCACCCCAGTTAACGCACTATCTTGAAAGCCTTTAGTATTTCTTAATTTGTTTATAAAAATTATGAAGTTTTAAGACATACAAAAGAGGCTCTAGCCTGCGGAAAGGTTTTTAGAACACATTGATACAAACCATGATGAGTTTCATATTTAGAATAATTCGGTACAGTGTTCACAGTGATGGGCGTTTACACGTAAACTTTAATTGTTTACGTTTACGTGTAAACTTTTGTAAACAATTGGTAAACTTGTCAACAATGTAAACTATGTAAACTCTCAAATAATGAGGTTAGTATTAGTTATTTAATACGAATAATAGAGAGTTAATGAACAAATATATTCAGTTCAAAACAATAAATTTATTAAAAAAATGTTGGAAGAAACCGAAGGAATAGTTCTGAAGAACTACAGTCTGTTTCAAACGGTTAGGCGGAACTAAATGGGAATTTCGTTCTTTTAGGTTGTCACGAGAAGGGACCTTGCTTGGGTAATTTCATTTTTTACGTTGGAATGTCAAAATTTAAAATTCCAACAATGAAACCATGGAAACGAATGACATTAAATTATTTTTTTACATAATTTAATAAAAAAATAAATAAATAAATGGGAAATTTGTATTAAGAAAGACACAAAAAATCTAAATATAAAGAAAATGACATTTTAAAATGATATTAACCTTAACAAAAAAATGTTTATTGTAAGTATGATTTACAAAGCTTAAACAAAACGGCCGAAAAGCACGATTTAAACGATGAAAGTAACTAGACTGCAAAATCTAGTTCCGCCTAACCATTTGGAACAGACTTTAGGTTTTGTTTTAATTATAGAAAATGAAAGAAAATATAGAGCGTTATGCAAAATTTGCAATGAATCTTTTCGTTATTAAAAAATATAGGCTGATTTTCTTAAAGGTGAAATTTAATGTATTTTGTTGTTAAAAAAATTAGACTGAATTTTTTAAAGAATTTTTTTTTTATTTTTCATATTCATATTTACTAATTTGTATGTAACACCTGTATAATGATGCAAATTCGATTTTTATTAATATGTATATTGGCTTGTCCTAATTTTATATACTTACTTTTTTATTTAAAATCGTTTAATTAAAATTTTATTATTTATAAAAATGTATTGATAATGAGGTTCTATAATTCAAAACAAGTGCGCATGTCTAAATCATTGTTTACATTGTTTACGTTGTTTACAAGAGATTTTGTGTTTACTTTACATCAATTGTTTACGCGTTAACAATGAGGTAACTTACATCATGTAACTTACGCGCCCATCACTGAGTGTTCATAGCAATTATGCTTTTAGGGAATATATTTCCATATAATTTTAAGGCTTTCGCTTAATTCTAAATATTTAAAAAAAATCAGGGTCTCAGTGAGTCATAAAAAAACACCAGCGTCGAGTTTTTTTTTTTGTTAATTGGTGCAGCTGTTTTTTAATTTTGAGGTAATATAAACACAAATGAACTTATTTATATATTAACTAGTTGACCCGCGCGGGGACAAATAGTTATTATTTGTTATATTTGCCACTGAAGAAATATGTAATGTCACTGATATTTTCAAGAATAAACGTTATATAAAAACAGAAAAAAAGGATTTTGTATTAGCGCACATTATCGATATACCTACTTTTGGAACTACTGAACAGATTTTAATAATTCTTACAATTCGTAAATAAAAAAAAAAAAAAAAAAAAATCGTGTACTAACCTTACCAATGACGAAACCTATGTTGCCGCTGATAATTTGTAGAAAATGCGTTAGATATAAACGGAAAACATGAATTTCGTTTCACTACGCGAACAAATTTCATTATAACTTTGGAACAACTGAACCGATTTTAATAAAACAGCCTAAAATCTGACCAGATGGTGTTGCAACAGATAGAGAGAGAGAGAGAGAAAAATAAATAAATAAAATATCGCAAGAAGATCGGATCAGCAGTTCTCGAGTAATGTGTTCAATATATAAAAAAAAAAAATGGTACGACCCCGCTAATTTTTCCAATATTGTAAGGTATTTTTCTATTTATTGATGGGCCTAAAGAAAATTATTTTGCATTTCTATGCTTCAATAATTTCTTGTTATTAATAAAGAGCGGAGTTTGTTAGGCAGAATGGAATAAAGGCAATAAAACCTGCAAATGATCAAATGGCTTTATAGAGTTTACTTTAGTTCACTTAACAATGCTGCTCCCTGGTAATTATGCACACAAGAATTGTCTAAGGATATTTCAAAGTAAAACAAAATTGAAAATTTCAGAATGTTCTGAAATTTTATGTAATGTGATCTGCTCTAGCCAGAGCCGTAGCAACGCCCTGGCATCGGGGCAAGTGCCCGGGGCGCGAAGTATGAAGGGCGCCATCGTGTATTCCTCCATGATCTATAAAAACAACTTCTTAAATACTACTTATTAGCAGTGCTGTAGTCGTAAAATCAGTAAAAGTTATACGGTATATGTATCGCCACAATCAGAGGGTATGAAAATTGCAAATAAAAAAAGGGCGCTGTTTTAGGTTAAATTAATTTATAAGTGTCCACTTTAAGTATTTCCTACGGGCGCTATTTTAAGTAATTGCCAAGGGCGCCAAAAACATTGCTACGGCTCTGGCTCTAGCCATTAGGACAGCTCTTATTCAATATGTGAAATCATTATTTATTTTAGGGTAATCCCTAGCCAAATATTAAGTGTTTTACATCTTAAGTCTAGACAAATTATATGTGTAATATAGAGACAATTTTGATCTTCAAAAAAAGGACAAAAGCAAAATTTAAAAAAGACAGAACTGAACAAAAAAAAAATTGGTACGTACGGTCAGCCTAGGACGGTGGAAACCTGGACATTACTTGCAAGTGACCGTAGACATGTAGAGGCTTTTGAAATGTGGTGTTAAAGGCGTATGCTACGAATTCCCTGGTCGAGCCGTCCAGGGTTTCTACGAGCCGTAGAACTAACGTCTCCATTTTGCGAGGGGTCAATATTCAAAAACGCTTCTCGTCCGTAGTTTATGACCGTCTATCTTCTTCAGCCCATAAACGTCCCACAATTTACGACTGTATACTCTGATATTTTGGACACATCATATGAAGAGAAGACGGACTAGTGCGACTAATTGTTGAGGTCAATGTGCAGGGTAAGAGAGTTCAGGGACGCTTCCCAACTAGGTGGCTTGGTATTATCAAGAAAGTCACTGACAGTCCACTCAGCAGATAGATTACAGAGTCCTCGATCGGGATCACTGGATACAAACAATCCAACAAGACTTATGTATACAGGGGCGTGTTTCCCACTAGGCGCATGCTGGGGGCCAACCAGGGGGGGCCTTTCAGAGAAGTTGCGCCTTGGGCCTCCGAGTGGGTAATACGCCCCTGACTATTACCGTATTAAACAGAATAATCTTATAGGCTATTCCAAACGATTAGGCGGAACTAGATTTTGCAATCTAGTTTAGGGTGACCATTTTCTTAAGAAGGCAATGCGGGACGGAGAAAAAAAGATCCTCATTTCCCAAATCCAAGTGAAGAGCAAAAAAAGGTCCTCACCTCTCAAATCCAAGTGAAGAGCAAAAAAAGGTCCTCACCTCTCAAATCCAAGTGAAGAGCAAAAAAAAGGTCCTCACCTCCCAAATCCAAGTGAAGAGCAAAAAAAGTCCTCATTTCCTCAAATACAAGTTACAAAATGCGGGACAAAATGTTAGAATGCGGGACGAATGGTCACCCTAATCTAGTTACTTTCATTGTTTGAATCGTGCTTTTTGGCCGTTTTGTTTAAGCTTTGTAAATCATACTTACATTAAACATTTTTTGGTTAAGGTTAAAATCTATTTAAAATGTAATTTTCTTTATATTTTAATTTTGTGTCATTCTTATAGACCGGGAGTTTATGACCGTTTTTGGTCTCCGATTTCATACAGCATGCCTTTTGGAGGAGAGAATATTTATCCTGTGACAACAAAAAAGGGATGGTACTAAACCCCTGCACGCTTTCCGGTCATAGGGAAAATTCCATTTCCACTTGCACAAAAATTTTGTGTTTTTCTCCGATTTAATATTGCTTGCCCTTTTGTCAAAAGAAAGTTAAAACAAATTTAAAGTATTTTAATTATCGGCATGCGATTCGCAGGGTCCCATAGGGCTCAAATGGTCAGGTGATGTTGTAATAAAAAAATATGATTTTCCGCGTTTTTATACTGCATGCCGATGAAAAGAATTAAAGTTTGTGTCATAAAACCTCTATAAAAAAATTGGCATGCAGCCCTCGTTGGCCCAAGGGTGGAAAATTTTGGAAAATATTTGTGAAAATTTTAATAGGATTTTACGTGATCTTAAACAACACCAAATAAAGTAAAATGTTAATTTTATAGTGTAAAATGTCCAAAATTTAAATGGCATGCATGCCGAGGAAGCCCATCACATCATAAATAATAAGAAAAGTTGCAAAAAAAAATTGGAAAATTTAAGTCATATTATTTTGCATGCCTTTTTGCGTTTCACTAAATAATGTTATTTTTTTACCTTTATAAATAATAAAAAAATAATTACATACGCTCTTATTTATTTAAAAAGATTATATATAAGTTATGTTAATACTTACAAATCTATAGAGAATTTTATAATAATACATTATTACATTAGTATAAATACTTTAAAAATATGTAATTTTTTTTACTAATAGTGGCAATCATATAGAGCACACCATTATTTAGCTTGTTTACTTTGGGCAATTTTTCTAATTTTTTCCAACGCTGGGATCTAACAATCTGCATGCTATTTTTTCTTTCAGCTAAGCATGATACATTTTTGTGAAATACAAAACGGCATACAAAATAAAATCACAAACATTTTTTTTTGTAACTTCTTTCGAATTTTTTTCAATGATTATAGTTTTTTTCAAAGTTGAGTTTCACCAATATGCATGCCATTTTGTATTTGATCTAAAAACAACATTATTTAATGAAATGCAAAAAGGCATGCAAAATAATATGACCGAAATTTTCAATTTTTTTTTTTGCAACTTTTCTTATTATTTATTATGTGATTGGCTTCCTCGGCATGCATGCCATTTTGTATTTGAGCTAAAACCAACATTATTTAGTGAACTGCAAAACGGCATGCAAAATAATATGACATAAATTTTCCAATTTTTTTTTTTGCAACTTTACTTATTATTTATGATGTGATGGGCTTCCTCGGCATGCATGCCATTTTGTATTTGAGCTAAAAACAACATTATTTAGTGAAATGCAAAAAGGCATGCAAAATAATATGACCGAAATTTTCCAGTTTTTTTTTGTAACTTTTCCGATGGATGCCTCTGTTTTAGGACCTCCTTATCTGCATGCCAATTATGTTATACAGCAATGCATTATATCAATAACCTATAGTTAAGATGGCATGCAAAAAGAAATCACGTAAAATCCTATTAAAATATTCAAATATTTCCCGAAATTTTCCACCCTTGGGCCAACGAGGGCCGCATGCCAATTTTTTTATGGGGGTTTTATGACACAAACTTTAATTCTTTTCATCGGCATGCAGTATGAAAACGCGGAAAATCATATTTTTTTAATACATGATCACGTGACCATTTGAGCCCTTTGGGACCCTGCGAATCGCATGCCGATAATTAAAAGACTTTAAATTTGTTTTAACTTTCTTTTGACAAAAGGGCAAGCAATATTAAATCGGAGAAAAACACAAAATTTTTGTGCAAGTGGAAATGCAATTTTCCCTATGACCGGAAAACGTGCAGTGGTTTAGAACAACCCCTTTTTTGTTGTCACAGGGTAAATATTCTCTCCTCCAAAAGGCATGCTGTATGAAATCTGAGACCAAAAATGTCATGAGCTCCCGGTCTATTAATACAAATTTCCCATTTATTTATTTCATTAAAATATGTAAAAAAAGTATTTTATTTTTGATGTCATTCGTTTCCATGGTTTCAATGTTGGAATTTAAAATTTTGACATTCCAACGTGAAAAATTAAATAACCCAAGCAAAGTCCTTTCTCGTTACCTTGTCTATGCTCGTGACAACCTAAAAGAACAAAATTCCCATTTAGTTCCGCCTAAACGTTTGAAATAGCCTGTACATGTGCTGCAAAAGTATTATATGGGAATTTTATGGAACAAAAATGTAATATTTTTTAAATATTAATTGTCGACTTAACCTGAAGTTTCAGATAAGGTAAACTTTAAGAGATTCTTTTCTTCACAAATTAGTCTATTCAAAACGATTAGGCGGAACTAAGCGGAATTTTCATTTCTGTAACTTGTCATTAGCTATTTTTTTATATATTGAAGTTGGTTTTTCCTGAACAAAATGATCAAAAGCTTCAATCAATTGGTAAAAGTAACTAGAATTGAAAATCTAGTTCCGCCTAAACCAAAGGAACAGACTTTATTTTATTGTCACTAGACGTATATTTCGGCTACGAAGCCATCTTCAGAAGCTGAATAAAATTTCCTTGTGACAATAAAATAATTTGTGAAGTAAAGAATCTCTTCAAGCTTACTTCGTAATATTTTTTCTTTAACGACAAAGTAAAATTGTTATCTAAATTCCAAACCGAACCACTTATTTTCTTACGAGCTAAAAGTTGAATTATTATCAGGTCTTTTAATCCATAATTTTAATATTGAAGGAGTAAATATAATGATAAATAAAAGGTATTGGGTAAAATAATAAAGAAAATTTTACTAGTACATACTTACTTTATTTTATTCCAAATATATGATTGCTATGTAATGAGGCACTATTTTAAATAATAATAATGAATGATGACATGAAATCACCACGTCATTACTTGATCTTAGAGAAAAATATTTATTTTAGAATATGACCTATTCCAAAAGTATCACATACACAAATAAAGTAAGAAACATTCAGAAGTGTATAACAAACGTTGTTTCTATTATATAACGAGCACTTCTCAAACATTATTTCTTCGTTTTTATTATATACAATACAAATAATAATATTAAACATTGGAAGAGAAAACGTTTACCAGAAACGCTAAATTTAGGTGATTTGCGTGATATTAAAGAAGTAGTGTTCTAATTAACGGCTTGCGGTTGAAGTGCAGTACTGAGGGCATTCTGCTGTTCGGGTGTTAGGGCGGCAATACAGCTTTGGAACATGGTTTCATTACTTTGAATCTGGCGTACGATATTTGTCATGCGAACTCCCACTTCCTTTGTGGGTTCAATAACTTCTTTCGCGAAGGCTTCAGCCATTATTCCAACTAATCTCGGTAAATTGGAATTATTTGGTCCTAAAACTACTGGGTGGTTACTTTCAATTAAATCACACAAGTATCCATAAACATGAGGCGCCTCGTCGTCATCCTCTAACACAGGTAGCCAATTTAACCACATCAAGACCATGTCGTCACTAATTTTGATTTGGGAGTTATTGTATTTGAGTATTTTGGTTACAGCTGATATGGCATTTTCAGTAGGATTCGCATTCTTAACAGATCGACTTTCTGTAGCATTTATAACTTCTATTAGTAAAGGTAAGGCCTTTGCACATTCTCCAGCGAACTGGTCTCCTCCAAACTGCGCCAGAACACCCCAGCCATATGCTGCAGCTTGTCGAACTTCAGCTGATTTATCTGATACATATGCTGCGAGTGGCTGCAGGAAAACATTGGAGTATGTTACACTTGCAGTTCCTCCAAATTCAATAACATCATCAAATATGCAAAGGCCCCACTGGTGGTCTGACCAGGCTCTTTCAGGACCCAGTAACTGAACAAAATGGCCACAGATTTTATCGAAATAGGGCAAGAATGCAGTTTTGTAACTTGTGAAGAGAGCGTGGATTACATCTGCTATTTTTGACAAGAAGTATGTGTCTTCATTTTCTTCATCTTCCAGCTGTTCTTTGACGACCTAAAAAATACAAATTATGAACATTAGAATATTGTAGAAATTGAAAACAGGAAATGTTACGTACAAAAACAAAAAAACTAGCCTTGAATTATTCATTCTGGGATGTTAATAATTCAAGGATGCAATATCACTTATACCATACTAGTAAGAATTAATCATAAATATTACATTATGTATATGTGATAAGAATTATAAGATAATACTATTATTACCTCATCATAATCTTCATCTAAGTGTTTTTTCATCCTATCTTGTGCTCTCTCAAAGTGTTCCTTCAGCATTTTGTCCAATATCCTTAATAATTCAGCCATTGATTCTTCTGTTAAACAGCCATTTCCAAGAGTTTCAATACACTGGGCCAATGAATGCATTAATTCCATCATAACTTCATTTTCAGGTTCTGTGTCGATAGCCTTTAGCAATTCAGGGCAGATGTATGCCCACATTCCTTGCACATATTGAGGTCCCTTGATCTTTGCACAGTCTAATAAATAAGGCAAAGACTCACCAGCTGCTGAACGAACTGTATCATGAAAATAGAATTTCAACATTGGAACCATCAGTTTAACTACTTCTTCAGCGTATTCAGCAAAACCTTCTTTCAGTTCTCTTGCGTAGCATACCAGCATAACACATGCATTTGCTTTGTCCTCAAGTCCAGCAGTTCTGATTCCAAAGTTTTGCTGTTCACCTAGTGACACAAACTGCCAGTCGATATCTCCCTCCACAGATTGCATATCGTCATTATCAAGAAGTGCAACCTCAGGCTTCATTGCAGCAGTACGCAGTACAGGTCCCATTACTAGAGGCAAATATTGTGCAAATCTCTTACCCATAACTTTGCAGATTCTGGACCAAGCAGAGATTAAGTAGCTGGTTTGAGGATCATCATCTGGTAAATCTTCAGTATGTGTTTCAAGTAAGAGTTCCATAACTTCACTTGCATCAGTCATGAATTTATCAGCTCCAACAGCAAGGCCAATTAATGAGACACATTCAATTGTTCTTCCTCTCAGCATTTTCAATTCTTCTGTGTTTGCATTCTGAATAATATATTTCAAGCAAGGCATGAGTCTGTCGTAGTAGGTCACAAATTCTTTTTCGGATGTGTCAGCTACTGAGGCAATTGTTGTAACAACTTGTTCTAATACTAATTTGGTTCCTTTTTCAACCAATTCTTTGAATTTGGCACTTAAAATACCTTCCAGTTTTCCCATGATTCCATCTAAATATTGAGTCAAAATAGTCTTCGGACAATCTTCAGAGAAATTAACAAGAGCTGCACCAGCATGTGCCTGCACACGTGGGTTTTCATTATCTTCGAGAACCATTAACAAACCAGGAACGACACGATCATGGAATTTTTTCTCGAAAACTGGGGCAAAATCAGTAGACATCTGTCCGATGGCATTACAAGCAGCATACCTTACTCTGGGATGTGGATCTTGTAAATAAGTTAACACTCCATCCATGATGTTTGGTAGAATATCTTCCATCTGTTTGTGGCAGCCCTCTCCTGCTGCTGATATTGCCATCAGAGCAGCATGCCTTTGTTTCCAATCAGGGTGAGATAACATAGCTGGTATGTTATGAACAATTAGAGGTAAAATCATTTTACCACCTAGACCACAGGCCAATCGGTCTAAAGCAGATTCAGCCACAACATTATTTGCATCATTATCATCTTCAACGATTTCATCACAAGTTCCCCAATCATTGTCTTCATCAATATCAGTCATCATCGTTAGAACAAGAGGAATTAACGCTACAACGTACTTGTCGGCAACCTTCCTGACCATTGAAGGTGCAGTTTCAGCTAATGTTACCATAACCTCTAAAGACATGTGTCTCCATGCATCCATCATTTCAGAGTTACTGAAGACTTTCATGCATAGTTCAAAAATTTGTTGCAGTTGAGGTCTGAGATATTTAGGAGTAGATTCAGCCAGTTCGATTAATACTTTTAAGAGACTATCGTCATCTTGTTTCTCAAGACTTTCAACTGTCACTTGCATCATGTTGGGTAGTAGGTCAGCAAAATGTTTTAATATTGGAGTTTCTTTATCATGCAAAAGAATGAAAGCACCTACTGCCCTAACAGCTTGGAATCGAACTTCATAACTGTCTTGAGCAACAAGTGACTGTTGTAACATTTGTTTAATCAAGTCTAAATAATTTGTTTGTTGACTTCCAAAAATACCTGGCACTGCAGTGAAGATTCTTAATGCAGATTCTTTAAGCTGTGGATTTGGAGCATTAGCACACTGGAATAAGAATTGTAAAACTTCTGGCCACTGGTTATTTCCATCATCATCGATCAAATTTCTTGCAAGCTCAGCAATAACTTCACATATTTTTCGCCTCATAGAATCACTTTGTTCCTGTTGTACAATTTGAATAATTTGTTCCTTGAGTTGTGTCTGCTGTTCGGCTGGGAGTTTGGGGTAGAAATCTTGAAATTCATTGGAGAACAGACGTCGCAGGAGAACTGCGGACATCTGTCGGGCTTCTTCTCCAATCGCTGCATTGAGAATGGCTGCCAAGAGATATGTCACTTTGGATTCTAACGGCAGGTTTGAGTAGGCTTCCTTTAAAGCAACAGTTCAAGTTATTAGCAACAGGTGGCTAAGAGAATGAATCACTCATGCATACATGATTAATAGTTCAATTATTTGCATTAAAAAACAAACAAATATAACATATCTGTGGACATATTGTTGCAATTTCACATTAATAATAAAAAAAAGTGCAACGACCTATGAATTCGATCTAGACTTATTTTAATTGCACTACAATATTAATTAGTCGCCGACTAACAAAGAACGCAATTAGTATAGTAAAAAATTAGGTTGACATGGAAGATTTGACAAATGGCGAAATAATACAACTGTCTGCGGTCAAGGACATCAATCAAATTCACAAATAAAAAAAAAATGCTCATGACTCACTGCAAAGGAATCGAAAATCCACGCATCTCAACACACGTTGTCAGCATGGGAAACGTCGAATTCCCATGAAATTCTATGGCCTTTTATGGGGTGATATAAAATCAGACATGCATTTCTTAACAAAGTATATTGAAATAGTTATTCTGCTTACCTCTGCTTGCGTTCGAACGTCATTATCTGTCGATAAAAGTGTTGTCAAAAGCTGGCGGAATTGTTCCTGCTCAGCAGCCATGGCGCTAGCACGTTAAAAGGATTTTGCGTGCTTCCAATACCACGTTTTGAAGTTTAAAACCACTAAACCTTACAACCTCCTGATTGGCTGGTCAATGACAGGAAGTGAGCTGCGAAAGCAAATTTTGGTATATTTCGTACAAGAATATCCCGGGAAAATTCTTTCACCATTATTTTAAAATAGATTTTATACGCGTATCTGATTTTTACAATATGCTTGGAAACAATATATTGCCATTTGGCGTTTGTAATTGTTTTTTACAACGATGGCGGGATTTATTCGCTACAAATAAAAATACTATTTACCAATTTATAACCACAAGGATACTCTATTTATAAACGTCAACCTCGTTATTTTTAGAAAACCTATTATAAATAATATTTTTTTAAAACACGGTCATAGGTTTACGATACAAAATAGTTCAATATGATTTCAGAGATGAAAGTTAAATTCGTCTTACCTTTTTACGTAGGTGGAGTTGGGTGGGGTTGATCAAACATGTAGTTAATTTAAAATATATTTAATAAAATAGTTAATTAGTTATGGCTACCTCATCTTACAGGTAACACGTTAAACATTTCTTCAATTTAATTCGTTTTTTTTTTAAACACGTAACTGATTTCATACTATAAATAAACGCCTGCTTGTTTGAAGGTTATTTTTGTGGAATCACCAAGATATTTAAATTGACAAATTTGTTATTTTAGTAACATTGACGAGTATGGATTTGAAAGATCTAGCAACTTCAACTATGAAATTCATGATGAATTCATGTCTCGTTACTTTAAGATACTAGCTAATCGTAGCAAAAAATGGACCGAATTACTAAAACATTCACAAGCTCCAAAGAAAAATAACACCTTAAAGAGATATATAAGGAAAGGTATCCCAAGCGAACACAGAAAGCGCATGTGGCTTTATGTGTCCGATGCAGAAAATATGATGAACGGCAAACCTGATTTATATCCTCTTTTACAACAGTTAACACCAATACATAGTATAACAGAAGTAGTTAAAATTGATATTCCTAGAACTTTTCCTGAAAATATATTTTTCAGTAAAAGTGTTGAACTTCCAGAACAACTTTACAATGTATTAGTTGCTTACGCACATCATAATAAAGAAGTTGGATACTGTCAGGGTTTAAATTATATTGTTGGTATGTTATTTTTAATTTAGGTTACAACAAGCATGCATAATACTAAGATTTTATTTTCAATTCTCTATTCTTTGGCAAAATTCCACTGACCCATTCAAACAACAAACTTAATTAAAATTTGGCACACATAACTCGTAACATAAACACAGACTCATATAAATACAGACAAACTTTTAAAACCCTATTAAAGAATCAACAATCAGAGAATCCAGTCACTGACATTCACTCATCAAATTAATCATACATTTTTCTACGTAATTCATTTATAAATAGCATACATAATTAATTCCAATATATAATGTATTGATTATATAATATTATTGATCAAACACAATTTTGTTGGCAGGTTTATTACTTCTAGTAACAAAAGATGAAAAGGCATCTTTTTGGCTTTTGAAATGTTTAGTCGAAGAAATTTTACCTAAATATTATATAAAAACAATGGCAGGGTTAATTACTGAAATAGAAGTTTTAAGTCAGTTAATATTACTTAAGGAGCCAGAAATATATCATCACTTAAAGACAATAGGTGTTCCATGGGCCGTTGTTACCACAAAATGGTTCATTTGCTTATATGCTGAAGTATTACCAACCGAGGTACATGTATGAATCATATTAGAAAACTGGAAGAGACTTTATTGCTATGTCCGCGATTTTATTTTAAGACTGATTTAAGAATATTATGAATATAAATATTTAAGAATGTGTTCTGGGATATTAGGCCAAAACGATCCACAGGTGGACATAGTCACAAATTCAAATGTTAATCTCTAATTAAGAATGTATACTACTCCTTCTAATTTAGCGATCACAAACTGGCACTAGTTGTGTTAAAGCATGAACTAAATGCATCAAATATAAGATTTTAAACAAAATTTCTTATATACAATTTTGCTGTTAAGTTAAAAAGTGAGATATTTAAAGTTTGTAGGTATCGCACCCCAAATATACAGGGTGAGGCACCACTTACGTTCACCTCGATTATTTCCTTAATAAATATTGTTATAAAAATATTGTTCAAATAAAACATATTTGGGACAATGGGGGTCAGACGATAACCGTATCAAAACATTTTTTGCATTTGTTTTGCAAAAGGTATTACAGTAAATAACTTTTCTTCAAATTACACTATATTATTATACAACATTTTTTTCTCTATTCAACGGTGTAAAACTTGTATATCCTTACATAGAGAATTTTTGAGAAAATCGCATTTTGTGGCATTCAGAATGATGACTTATTTGTTGGTAAATAATGGAAACAAATTCATACAATTGTTTCTACTTGTCGAACTGTGGAATATTCACTGATCACTTATTATTTTTAAGACCACAAAAAGTCGCTTTTCTCAAAAATTTTGTCATGTAAGGATATAAAAGATTGAGACCATTGAAAAGACAGAAAAAAAAGTTCTATAATATTGTGTTACATAATATGTGTAGTGTAATTTGAAAAATAGTTATTAAATAATGTGCCTCTTGCAAAACAAATGAAAAAAAATATATATTTGATACCACTGTAGTCTAACCCCCATTACCCCGAATAAGTTTTATTTGAACAATATTTTTATAACTTTTTTTATTAAGGAAAAAAATCGAACTTAAGTGTTGCCTGACCCTGTATATCATTAAAAACAGCATTGCATAGAGAAAAGTCGTTTCTTTATTGATAACTTTTCATATTTGCATTTTTCCTGTTAATAAAAGAGTAACGAGATATTTTAAGTGTATAGGTAACACTCCCCTTAGCCCCCTAAATAATCGTCTTATTAAAAACTGTATTCAACAGAAAAGAAATATTTTCTCTTTCTAAACACATTTTCTCACATAGGTACATTTTTGATGTTAAGTAAATAATAAGTGTTATATTTTAAGATTTAACTTCTGGGTGTCCGCCCGTAATTCCCCAAGTATTCATTAAGAAAATAATAATAATAATAATAATAAATACGACAAAAAAGGTTTTCTTTCTCATTATAAACAATTTTTGACATATATGACTTTGCAAGTCTTATATGTCAAAAATAAGTGGGATATTTCAAGATTTTAGTTTTAGGGTGTCTTAGGCCCATAATTCCCCAAATATTCAGCCAATTGAAAAATGCATTGAACAGAAAAGATTATTTGAAATCCCTAAAAACTATGGCCCGCCTCTACATCAGTTTGAGGTGGCCTGTCTCTTAAAAAGGTTGCACATCTTTGCTATAGTTATAATTAGGGTTACCATATTTTTTGTGCGCCAAACCGGGACACCCCCCAAATTTTTTTCTCATTTTTTATACTTTATTGATTGATGTACTTATCAATATTTTTCTATTACAAATGATTAATATTAAATCTTGAGAATTACAAAATTAAACGTATATCAAAAAATCACAAAAATACATATTATAAATTTTGACTTACATAGTTGCACTGTGTATATTATTTATTTGTATAAGAATATTTATCGGCAGATTGTACTTTTTTTAAAAAGTTTTTATCATTTTTAATATAATCATAAAATTCAGAACATTTTAAATCTATGTTAGTTTTACAAAATAATATTGCACCGACGTTACATTCAAGTAAACGATTTCTTTCAGGTGACCATATATTCTTCATTTCTGAAAATAATCGTTCAATTGGTGCTGAAGTACCAGGCAAACAGAAAATAAATTCGACAATTTTCTGCAAATTGTTAACAGAAATATTTTTGTCTGAATTTTTTTTAAACAATTGTACCCATTTCTCCTCGCTATTTTTACCCTTTTCCCGCCACAAATTATTGCGGTCAGTTTCGTTATAAAACTGTTTAGCATATACAACTTCTTCGTCAAATAGAGTATCACAGTTAATGATCGGTGTTTTGGTCGTAAATTTGGAATTAAGTAATTGCATAGTTTTTTCAACATCGTTCCAATTTAATTTCCCATCAAAGGCCCAAGTGTGCTCTTCGACTTCATCGAAATTTTTTTGCCAGAGAAATGTATGACTCACAAACTTCGTAAAATTTGTCAATATTTTTAAGAAAAACATTTAAATTGATGTCTCCGTTTTCTTCCAATTTAGAAACCAGCAATTTAGCTTCTTGTGGAATAAATTTATGTTCACGTCTTTCTTGAAGGATCATTTTTAGATTTTTAAGTTCGCAAACTACTTCAGTTGCACTGATATTATCTTTTTCTACTTTTAATATCGTGTTATTAAATAAATTTAACTGCCCATAAACAAAATTTAAATAAAGTTCCCCAGAAGGATTCGAAAAAAAATGATTCGACAATGTTCTTGAGATTCAAAGAAACTTTTCAAACCTTTAAATATTGTTATAATTCTTTTTATAGCAGGCAAAAGAGACAAAAACCTTGTATTTGCAATATGGAAAAACCGGGACATTTTTAACAACCGGCCGGGACGCCGGGACATTTTTAACAACCGGCCGGGACGCCGGGACAAGTTCTTAAAACCGGGACTGTCCCGGTCAAACCGGGACGTATGGTAACCCTAGTTATAATAATATTTACTAAAGGTTTGCACAATAAATATAGTTGCATACCTTATGTCATATGCATATTAGCAAAATACATACGAAACGGAATTTATTAAAATATCTGCCTATACATTAATATTTACAGTGCAATAAATTTATTACAAATTCTCCAATTTGTTATTTAAAAATTCTTTAATACTATGAAAACTAAATTCAGCCAGTAAGTTCAAAGTAGATCTTAATTATTTTTTTATTTCATGGCTAAATTATGGCTAGAAATGTTAACGATTTTTTGTATTTATGGTTAAGGTATGCTCTGTTTCTAACATTTAAACGGAACTAAATGGAATATTTATTTTTGTAAGTTGTCACAAGCTCACTTTTTAACGATTGAAGTGGGCTTTTGTCAAACAGAATGTTCAAAAATCTCGTTTAATAGTTAAAAGTTACTAGTTTTCAAAATCTAGTTCCGCTTAGTGGTTAATAATGTTAGGGATTTTTTGTATTTATGGCGAAGGTATGCTCTATTTCTAACGTTTAAGCGGAACTAAATGGAATATTTATTTTTATATGTTGTCACAACCTCACTTTTTAATGATTGAAGTGGGCTTTTGCTAAACAGAATGATCAAAAGTCTCGTTTAATAGTTAAAAGTTACTAGTTTTCAAAATCTGCTTCCGCTTAAACCAAATAAACAGACTAGTGTATGTTTTCTTTTGATAGTAAAAAAATTTTATCAGCTGAGATTCGAGTTCATGTGTGTAAGCTCAGCCTACTATCATACGCCATGATTTAATATATTATTTGATACCTTAAAAACAAAAAACTAAAATAATTCAAAAATGAATAAATTATTTATATTAGTCAAATACTTATAAATCATATAATAAATTGATAATAGTGAGAAATGCGTTTCTGAAATTGAAAAAAATTAAGCCATTTACACATATATTTCTTATTAATTTAATGAAGACTTAGATACGAAACATTTGTAGAAAAAGTCGCTGAGATTTTTGAATTTTAATTTTATTGTGATTAGGCATTTTCGCTTTGCTTTGTTAGGGTTCATGTTTCAGAACATGTTGAAAGTGTTTTTTGTCTGTTTTACAGTACTTCTTGAAACTTTGAACTGTAGTACTTCTAACAAAAACTCATCATCGATATAGATTGGTAAATTTAGTTTTTTAATAGTCAGATAGTTAAAATATTTATGATCTTAATGTTAATATTTTTTTTTTTAACTTTTTGCAATTAAAATCCCGCGACACCGAAAAAATGTACCTTTAAATAAACAAACGAAAAATATGATGTCAGCTAAATATTTTTGCTGTTATTAAAGTAAATATTTAATTTCTAAGAAAGTATAATGTACAGAAATAATGCAAAGTTGTTTTTTAAGGTAACATTATTATGTTAAATAGAAAAATGTTAAATAAAAAAAAAAATAATGTGAAGTGTGAATTTTCTCACAATTCAGGGTTTTGTAGGTTATTAAAGTGTGTATGAAGTCAACAGGATGTCTAAGACAATTTTTTTTCTATAATAAAAATCAACAGATATTTCGCGGCAAAATATAGTCCTGTTACACTTCATATTTTTTCAATTTCAGAAACGCATTTCTCAGTACTAACATGTATTATTTGATTTATAAGTATTTCACTGCTATAAATTAGGGTGACCATCCTACTTTGGGAGGACATGTCCTACATTTAAACCTTTTGTCCTACATCCTACCGCCTAACGGAAATGCGCTACTTTCACAGACAAATTACACCAATTCAAATAATTTAGTATAGGTAGTCATTAATAATAACAATAAACTTTTTTTTCATATTTTTATATTAAATAATGGGTACAATTTGCAACAAAAAATTGTATTTAAAACAACAAGAGTAGTATATAAATTTAAAATTATTTACTTATAAATTTTTAGTGTTTTGTGCCTTTTTTACTACCGATTGTTATTGTTTTAAGCTGGGTTGTCAAATGCCCTACTGGGAAGCGTTATAAAACTTCAAATGTCTTACTTCGACTATGTCAATATCTCATCTATATCGATGATAAATGATTTATTTCTCTTTGATACCTTAAAACAAAACGTATAATGATAGGATTAAGAAGGCGATCCGTTATCAGCTGTTAATATATACACACACACACATACACACACGCACGCACGCACTCACGCACCCACACACACGCACGCACCCACACACGCACGCACGCGCACGCACGCACGCACACACACGCACACACACACACACATGGTTTGACAAGGTTTGACATATTTTCACGAAAAATACGCGAGATAAATACTAAAAAAAAAAAAATTCAATAATCAAATATTAGTTTATATTAATCTGGGGATGTTTTTTTGAATTCTCAGTATTTTTCCTTAATGTGGGTCAAAGAGTTGTATTAGCGTACCAAATTAGCAAAAAAAAAATTTTACCATGTTAAACCGTTTGGTTACAATTTCTACTGTACAGACAGACACATGAGTGACGTTATTAGAGTTTTTTGGTGGTCATACCTACAAAACACTAAAAACATAAAATATATTTCCTAATTAGTGACTGTTAGAACGATAATAAATACACAAATAGAAAAAACAACAATAGTACTAGTAGAAAACAAGCGAGTGAAATGTACGAGATCAAATAATTTTTACAGAAGTGTATTTAACCATAAGGTGTAGGTCAGTTAGTTTTTTGCTTAATAAAAAGGTTTGACATATTTTCACGAAAAATACGCGAGATAAATAATAATAAAAAAAAAAAAAAAACACCAGTTGACGAGTAGCGGAAGACATTCTGTGGCCCTATACAATCCGGGGCCCGGGTGTTTGCACCTGGTGTACTCCGCATATGGTCAACCCTGACAGAGGATGTTATAAAACATTAATTTCAGATGGTTCCCTGTGGAGATTCGACTATCCATATTCATAGAGTAGAACCAGGATTCGAGCTTAGGCTATATGGCATACAATTTTTCATTAGGTAAACAGGTGTTTTAGGGTTAAAACAGTTTACTAAAAAACTTAAAATATCTCAATAAAAAAAATTTATATAACACGAATTATTTATAATAAGAAATCAAATCTTTTTACAAGGTTTTATTTAGGATGGTTTCGTGTTTTTCTGTTCGCCTGTATCAAATCTTATAATCAATTTTTGACGCACTCGATTTTCTTGAATTTTTTCACACATGTGTATTTCCGGTGACAATACAATATATCGTCCTAATACTACTAATCGGAGTGGCGCGACTCCTTGGTGTGTCGCAAAATCAAATTAATGAACCGATTTGAAACATTCTTTCATTAGTATATAGCTTCCCAACAGACTAGAAATATATAAAAAATACTTTTTAAGATATAGTTTTATTAAAAAGTAAAAAAAAAAATCAACTATCACAACATTACACAAGTTACTTTCAATATACTTTTATTAAAAACTCAGCAAAAAATTGAAGGAATTATTTCAAGATTTACACCTTTATAACACAATTTAAGATTTATGATAGTTGTTGCTGCCCACTCTCTGAAAATATGGCAATTTAATGGCGGGAATATTCGTCATGTCGCAACATCGTCATTGACCTTTGTAGTTTTTTAACGACAAAACTGTATTACACAATCTAAAATTGCTACTTTTCAAAATTCACGAAAATAATAACATACTCACGAAGAACAGTAAAAATTGTAATACGCGCGCACTCTTAGAGGGGGATGGAATTTTATTTAAAATTTTCATTTAATCTGAACCTGAATAAATGTAGGTTCTTGAACCTAAAAAGTATTATGTTATTGAACCTAAAAAACATTATGTTATTGAACCTAAATCTAAAACCGAAATGAAATTAACATATTGAACCTGAACCTAAATAAATTTAGTTTTAGGTCTCTGTTTTTAAGTGACACGTATTTCTTATAATTGGACGTGAGCCCGCCCCTAGAAAAAAGCCCGCTTAAGCCAAATTCTTTTCCCCCTCCCACTAAAAAATATCTGGGTGCACCCTTGTGTTGTACAGTATATTCACCAAATCTATGAAAATATCTTTCGTCAAGTGGCAAGAATCGCAATAAAACGAATATGTAGGGGAGATTGTTGAACCTTGAGCATAACGTAACTTGGAACTCTTATAAGTTCCTGATCTTCTCTAACATCTAGGGGCCTCTATGTGACATATGTAGTGTATTATATTATATCTATTTTGTTAGACAGTAGCCTGTTTGTTACTTTTGTTATCAGTTCGCTTGCTATTAAGTTATTTGAACAAAATCAGTTGTGGCCACCACAGGACCGACCACCATCAGAAAGTACTTGTATAAAATACATTCTAGCAGCAGAATTGTTATTTTATAGCAACTTTTGTTACCTAATTTTTTCGAAATATTTCTCTGTTGTGAAATATTCGCAAAAATCTTAAAATCTACACGAGTAAACTCTCATTTCTAGCTAACCGATTTTTACCAAAAGTTGATCAACTCATGCCATTGATGTCAAAAGCTTAAATATGAGATTTCATAAAAATCCTTTTAGCCGAATTTGCTCTGCGCGTGTACTCAGACCGACGGACAGGCAGACAGACCGACAGACATCATGCTAAAAATAGTCAAAACGTTATGTAGGGACCTCAATTCGTGGAGATCCATCGAAATCTTGAAATGTCAAAATCGGTATGATCACATTACCTCCCTTATATATGTTGGCGGTCGGTAAAAACAGGTATTTTAGTGTTAAAAGTAAATATTTTAACATTTTGATATTCATATATCGTGTTTCCTATGTCTATCGTCTATAATAACCATTTTATGCAATAGACTTTGGTCAGCAGTCTACAACCTTATTTTCTACTTCAGGCATAACCTGTTCAGCTTTTTGCCATTTTCACGATCTTACGCACCCTTTTATACCTCGGAAGTCTTGTACCTAGATCTAGTTCCTATAAGTAATCTAAAATAGCAACGTTTGTTAAATCATTTTTTTCGAAATATTTCTGTTGTGAAATATTCGCAAAAATCTTAAAACCGATACGAGTAAACTCCCATTTCTAGTTAACCGATTTTTAAGTTGATCATTTTAAGATGACATTGATGTCAAAAGATTAAATATGAAGTTTCATAAAAATCCTTTCAGCCGAATGTGCTTTGCACGTGTACACAGATGGACAGACAAACAGACCGAGAGACATCACGCTAAAAATAGTCAAAACGTTATGTAGGGACCTCAATTCGTGGAGATCCATCGAAATTTTGAAATGTCAAAATCGGTATGAACACAATACCTCCCTTATATACATATGTTGGCGGTCGGTAAAAAAAGGAAATACGCGAAAATCGGTGGAAGGAAGCTTTTCAGCAGAACGTAGGGTGGAAAAAAAAAATAGAAATTGCAAAAAGAAATATAGCTTCCCATAAATTTTTGTTAGTGAATGCGGCCCGCGACCTAATATATATATATTGCCCGACCTTGGTCTAAAATATGAAACTAATTAAAAAATTTATTGGCAAAAGTATAATAAAAATTAAATTTTTAAAATTATTTTTAATATAACAAAGTTTTTTATTTATTTAAAAAAATATTAATACATAATAATATAAAAAATAATAAGCATAAATACAACTTTAGGAACTTATTCACGCCGACCGGCGTAGCTTACTGGTAACACACGTGCCCTGCTAAGGTCTCGGGTTCGAATCTTGTTCAGACATCGAATTTTCAGTATAAAAAATTAGACTTGGCCTGGCTAATTGCCTTACTAGCAAAGGCCAAAAAAACGTGAAAGAACAAAAAAAAATTATTCACAGTACACTAATGCAAATTAATAATCTCTACATATTAAAGGCAACGTCTCTTTGTCTGTCTGTCCGTATGTGCGAATTTCAGTGGAGAACTGCTGCAATCTTGGTACACGATTTATACATTAATAAGGATTCACGGTAAGTTCATCGAAAATCAATTCATCGAAAATCAATTCATCGAAAATCAATTCATCGAATATCAATTCATCGAAAATCAATTCATCGAAAATCAATTCATCGAAAATCAATTCATCGAAAATCAATTCATCGAATGATCAATTCATCGAATGATCAATTCATCGAAAAAAAATATTTTGTAAATATTTGAGAGGAATGCCGAGGGGATCGGAAAGCCAAAAAAGCAGTGGTCAATAAAAGTTGACAGACTACACTTATTAAATAACTATCATACTTGGTCTATTAATAATTTTTAAATTTTCCATTCAGAAAATACGCCAGGTAAAAGATACCTGTTGGATTATTTTGAAATTGAACAGGGCTCCTTAGATCAGAAAAACCCGGTTAATGGGATCATAAATGTACTTAATACATCCATTCTTAAAGGATTATAAAAATGGTATTTCCCCATCTGTTAAGTCTTAAGGGTTTTGTTTTATGTACATAGTTTTGCTATTCATATTTACTATACCACACATGATTTGTTCAATGTACGGTGATTCTTAACAGGTGGCATTGTTATGTTAGTGTGAGTTTGTTTTGTCGTTAAACTAGATGATGGGTAGCTCGCTTCGCTCGGCTTCTTCTAACCAAACCCTTACTAACCTAACCTAACCTAAGATAGTGTTTTGACATTAAACTAGAAGATGGGTAGCTCGCTTCGCTCGACTTCTTCTAACCAAACCCTTACTAACCTAACCTAACCTAAGATAGTGTTTTGACATTAAACTAGAAGATGGGTAGCTCGCTTCGCTCGGCTTCTTCTAACAAAACCCTTACAAACCTAACCTAACCTAAAATAGTGCTTTGTCCTTAAACTAGATGATCGGTAACTCGCTCCGCTCGGTTTTAGACTTTTACTACCAGCGCCAATATTTTAGTTTTATGGTTTTATGGTGTCGCCCCGTAACTCCCCACATATTCATTCAATTGAAAAATACATAGGACAAAAAAAAAAAATTCTTATTTTAAACAATTTTTGTCATAAGCGGTTTTGCTGTTAAGTCAATAATAAGTGAGATATTTCAAAAGTTTCCATTTGTCGTTCTAATTCTCGGTGTTTTGGGTGCATTAAGGCCTCCCTTATAAGGGAAACAGAAATTATTACATCCTGCAAATCGGCTGATACTTCTCCAATTTGCAGGGTACAAAAAACAATATTGCTCGGGTCGCTCCGAATTGTACGTGCGTCGTATTTCGCATAATATGCGCGACTGCAGATTTGAGAACATAAATTTGTTTTGCAGGGGTCGGGAAATTCAAGTGCTGACCAAAAGCAATTTAGCAGGTCAAGCCCCTGAACCCCCTTTGGGTGCACGCCTGCAATGAGGTCTCTTCCAGTTTAAATTTTACGGATAGTAATGTAATGATACAAAGCGAGTATCTCGCTATTTCCAAAATAATTTTAAATGTTTATTGTGTTTTTTAGACTGTATTAAGAATCTGGGACTGCTTTTTTCTCGAGGGATCAAAGATACTTTTTCGTGTAGCACTAACCTTAATTAAGAAGAACAAACAAAATATTTTAAATTGTGCAGATTTGTCATCAGTCGTAGTATGCTTTAAGGATATGGTGAAAGATACGTACGTTATAAAATGCCACGATTTTATGGAGGTATGTATAAAATAATTTTCATTTTTCAAATCATACATAATTTTTTTTAAAAAATCGAATTTTTTGTATTATTCAAAGACTATCTTCTCCTTCTTCTTTGGGCACTATCAGTCAGATTAACTTTTGGCCGCACTCATATAAGTCCTCAATCTTGATCTATTCATTGTCAGGTCTTGCCAAGTACCCTATATACCAATACTTGTTAGATCTTCGCTTAGCTGATCTCTCCATATCTTGCGAGGTCCTCCCACTGGTTGACGGGTATTCAATCTTCCTTCCCGTGTCTTCCTAACCATTCTATCCTCCCACATCCTCATAACGTGTCCTATCTACTGTAATCGTCTGCCTCTCAGTTCTTGTTTGATACTCGGGCCTAGAGTACAGTTTAAAAGATTATTTTTTTAAAATGCATTGTGAACTATCAGAAGAAAGATCTTGTGAAAGAAAGTGTAGATTAAGGTACGAGAATTAATTAAAAAACTGTATGTGAAGTGTGAATTTTCATACATTTCAGGGTTTTCTTTGTATTTAATAAGTGTAAGAAGCCAACAGATGTTTAGGACAATATTTTTTTCTATAATCACATCAAAAACAAGTTTTTTTTATAATCATTTTTATTTGTTAATTTGAATACGAAGAGCTTTCATTTGTTTTTTTTTTGCTATGTTTTTCATATAAGCTGTTCACTTTTGTAAGGACAAACTAGATCTGGTTATTTTGGTTACTTTTATAGTGTACTACTGACTTTAAATGACATTTAAAAAATTTCCTTGCATTGTAAATCAGACTTCAAATTTGTTTAGTTATGATCATTATAATAAAGATATTATTTTTTTTATTGACATATGTCAAATTGACATTTTTTACCATTTTTTAATGCCAACATGATATACACTTTGAAAGGTGCAAACTATTGAAATCAAAATTTCCTCTTAGTTTGTTCTTACAAAAGTGAACAGCTTATATGTCTTCATTAAATTATTAAGAAATATATTTATATAAATGGCTTCATTTTTTCAAATTCAAAAACGTATTTCTAACTTTTTACAACGTGTTATTTGATTCATAAGTATTTTACTAAATAAATATTTTATATGAATTATTATCTGATATATGATTTCTGTTTCTTCATATTTTTAGACTAACCCCCTCTAAAAATTCTTAGTAATGCGCAGTAATGTGAACCGTAATAGTTCACATTACGGTTTTGAACAGATTTTTTTTCGAAAAATGTACAGTCTGTTCCAAACGGTTAAGCGGAACTAGATTTTGCAATCTAGTTACTTTCATCGTTTAAATCGTGCCTTTCGGCCGTTTTGTTTAAGCTTTGTAAATCATACTTACAATAAAAATTTTTTGGTTAAGGTTAATATAATTTTAAAATGTCATTTTCTTTATAGTTTGATTTTTTGTGTCATTCTTAATACAAATTTCCCATTTATTTATTTTTTGTAATTAAAATATCTAAAAAATATATTTAATTTTGACACATGTCATTCGTTTCCATGGTTTCATTGTTGGAATTTTAAATTTTTACATCCCAACGTGAAAAATGAAATAACCCAAGCAAGGTCCCTTTTCGTGACAACCTAAAAGAACTAAATTCCCATTTAGTTCCGCTTAACCGTTTGGAACAGACTGTAGATTATAGATATTATCTGTCTCATTTTAAATGTATATTTAAAATATCATCTTAGGGTGGTAATTCTGAAGTGGCAGCTTTCAAAATATTTGACATGTCTATAAGCTGTTCACTTTTGTAAGAACACACTAGATCTGGTTATTTTGGTTACTTTTATGGTGTGTTACTGACTTTAAATGTCAATAAAAATATTCCTTACGCTGTATAACCGACTTTAGGTTGATAAGGTTATGATCACTATAATTAAGATATCATTTTTCATTATGACATATGTCAAATGGATCGACATTTTAAAAAAGTGACATTTTTTAATACCAACATGACATACAGCTACAAGGTGCAAACTATTGAAAACAAAATTCCCTCTTAGTTTGTTCTTACAAAAGTGAACTGCTTATATCACAATTTTGACATGTCAATCGCAATTTTGACATGTCAATTTGATATCTGACATACATAGTTTTTGAGTGAATATAACCTCGATATAATAAAACTTAACCAAAATTTAAAAGCCAGGTTTACAAGTTCACATGTTTCCATAAAAGTCTATTTACACCACAACAGTCACCAAAGTAACCAGATCTAGTTCCGTATTACAAAATGAGACAGATTATAGTATTGAATCACACGGATACGCCAAAGTCTGTTTACACCACAACAGTCACCAAAGTAACCAGATCTAGTTTCGTATTACAAATTGAGACGGATTATATAAGCTGTTCACTTTTGTAAGCACAAAGAGGAAAATTTGTTTTCAATAGTTTGCACCTTTGAAACTGTATGTCATATTAGTATTAAAAATGTCACTTTTTTAAAATGTCGATCCATTTGACATAAAGTCTGTTCCAAACGGTTAAGCGGAACTAGATTTTGCAATCTAGTTACTTTCATCGTTTAAATCGTGCCTTTCGGCCGTTTTGTTTAAGCTTTGTAAATCATACTTACAATAAACATTTTTTGGTTAAGGTTAATATCATTTTAAAATATCATTTTCTTTATATTTTGATTTTTTGTGTCATTCGTAATACAAATTTCCCATTTCTAATATTTTTTTGTCATTAAAATATCTAAAAAAAATATTTAATTTTGACATATGTCATTCGTTTCCATGGTTTCATTGTTGGAATTTTAAATTTTGACATTCCAACGTGAAAAATGAAATAATCCAAGTAAGGTCCCTTCTCGTGACAACCTAAAAGAACTAAATCCCCATTTAGTTCCGCTTAACCGTTTGGAACAGACTGTATGTCATGAAAAATTATATCTTAAATATAATGAACATAATCTATAAACCTAAAGTCGGTTTTACAGCGTAGGGAATATTTTTAAATGACATTTAAAGTAAGTAATACACTCTAAAAGTAACCAAAATAACCAGATCTAGTTTGTCCTTACAAAAGTGAACAGCTTATATATGCTGTTCACTTTTGTAAGAACAAACTAAGAGGAAATTTTGATTTCAAAACTTTGCACCTTTGAAACTGTATGTCATATTGGTATTAAAAAATGGCAAAAAATATCAATTTGACATATGCCATAATAAAAAATTTTATCTTAATTATAATGATCATAACCAAAAAAGTCTGAATTTCAGCACAAGGATTTTTTTTAAAATGACATTTAAAGTCAGTTGTACACTACAAAAGTAACCAAAACAACTAGATCTGGTTTATCCTTACAAAAGTGAACAGCACATTTTTTTGTTTTTGAAAAAAATTAATAATGTATTATTATTAATTAATTTACTATGGGGTACCAAAAGCTCTTGAACGTAGATGAAGGTTGAAAATGTAATTTTTAAAAAACATATTATTTAGACGTAATTTTTGTCAAAAATATTTAAAAAATTATTTCGTCACATCCTGTAATCCAGAGGAGTTGGTCTAAAAATCTGAAAATGCAGATTCATGTGAACCAAAATAGTTCAAACGGATTTTTTGATTTTTGAAAACAATATATTTCTTATTTCATATGAGGTATTAAATGAAAGCTCTTATACTTAAATTAACAGACCTACATTGATTTTCAAACATTTAAAAAAGTTTTTGAGTCGATTACAATAAGAAATGTACTCAAAAATTATCATTTTCTATAGTCCGTTTTTTAATTAGGAAGAGTAATTAACATAGCCACATAAACAATGAAAAGTTGTTGGTTTTGAAATGTTTGGCTCTCAATTTATAGAATTTTATTATTTATATATATTTAAAAATAACACATTATAAGCTGTTCACTTTTGTAAGAACAAACTAAGAGGGAATTTTGTTTTCAATAGTTTGCACCTTTGAAGCTGTATGTCATGTTGGTTTTAAAAAATGTCACTTTTTTAAAATGTCGATACATTTGACATATGTCGTAATGAAAAATGATATCTTAATATAATGATCATAACCTTATCAACCTAAAGTCAGTTTTACAGCGTAAGGAATATTTTTAATTGACATTTAAAGCAGTAACACACCATAAAAGTAACCAAAATAACCAGATCTATGGTCTATTTCAAAGTAGAAAAAAGTAGATAGCGCTGCGAACCGAGTACGATTTACACTGATCAAATACAGTATAGCGGGAAATTTAAAATAAGTTACAACTAGGGCATGGGCGTAGCAACTGGGTTAGCAAGTGTTTTTTTTTTTAATATATAAAAGGTTAATAAGATTGAAATAAACAAGGCAGATAATACACTTACGTTATTTATAAGACATAAATTCAGTTTAATGGGAAATTTGAAAAAGTTATAAAAATATTAATTTTAAAAATTATTAAGAGAGATTTGGCTAAAAGAGTTTAAATAAAGCAATAAAACAAACAATATATCTTCAAAGCTAAAGTTTCTTATTTAAGTAATTATTGTAAATAAAAATTTTAAATATATGTATATATGAAGGTCTAAAAATTACATCAATAACTTCTTCTTTGGGCACAATCAGCTGTCTTTTGGCCTCACCTTAGTCCTCTCTTTTGATCTGATAATTGTCAAGTGTCAAAAAATATTTATATGTCAGATAACCTAAGAAATATTAACTGCGTACAAACAAATTACATGGAGAAGTTTCTCCATAAAATCTACGCCAAGAATATAAATAAAAGTCTAAATATGTAAATAATAACAAAATATATGAGAAAAATTAAATAATATAAATATTATATATTTCCAATGTACGACACTGAACATCTGTCAACTTGGACTTAAAACAATATTTTTACAGTGTAATAGGGATGACGATCTAAACCAATCCGCAGCAAGGACAAACAGCTCCTATCTTTTACACACATTTTTCTACTTTGAAATAGACCATAGTGTGTTCTTACAAAAGTGAACAGCTTATATTAATATTAAATTTATATTATTTGACAAATTGATAAATTTGGCGGTAGGTATGCAAACGTTTCACACAAAACAAAATATAGAATTTAACAAAAACTGTATTCGACAAGTCTAGAACGTATAGCTTATTTCTTTGGTTTAGGCGGAACTAGATTTTGACAACTAGTAATTTTTTTCGGTTAAATGAGGTTTTTGATCATTTTGTTTAGCAAACGCCGTCATCAATCAGGAAAAAGTGAGCTTGAGACAACTTACAAAAATTAAAAGTCCATTTAGTTCCGCCTAAAAGTTTGGAATAGCCTATACGTCAACAAGTAACTGATTCTCAATTGACACATTGTAATTTTTTCCTGTGTAAAAAGTCTTGGTTCTAACGATTTTAGTGCGAAGATTTGAAACTACTAAAATACTATTAATAAAAAAAAAAATTATATACACCTATGAAATCCTGAATGTGTGATAAGTTTATATTAATTTTTGTTTTACATTCTCATCAAAATGATCATCGAGGTGTCGCTGATATCCACAAATCATTTTAACTAATTTAGGTATTTACTTTCTATATTTTTCTAACATCCATCATAATTTTACACTGTACTGTTGTAACTGCATGTCAGCACAACTATATTATCCGATGTATTTTGTTTGAGTTATTTTTGTGCATTGTTTAAAAACTATTTTTACACTCGTGTTTATGCAGTTGTAGTAAATGGATTTGTGTAAACTTTTACTATAAAGTTTCACGAAGAGTATTTCAAAAAATCTATTTCCTGTATAAATGAATTTGATTATTTATGGGTTATCGTATTTTAGCTATCAATGTTTTAAGGTTTTGTGGATATAACCAAGAAAACCTTATACTGTCACTCCTGTGTCCTGCACAGACAGGCGTGCAGTAGAAATTGCGGCCAAACGGCTTCATCCAACGCCGTGATTTTCAACCGGGTGCACAAAGTTGGCGTAGGTATATGTAAGGGATGTCGCGAACTTCGTAGAATTCTTCTTATTCTTCAGCCTGTGGGTGCCTACTCTTGGACGTAGGCCTCTCTTAATTCTTTCCATTTCTTCCTGTCTTTGACTAACTGGTGATTTTCTTCATGTCCTTTTTTAATATTGTCCAATCATCTCTTCTGAAGTCTGCCAAAGCTGCGCTGAAACAGCCTTGGTCTTCAGTTTACTACTCTATGAGCCCATCGACTGGGGTTTTGCCTGGTTACATGCCCTGCCCAGCTTCACTTGAGGTTTGCCACACGCTCCATTATATCACATACACTACTGATATTTCGCAAATCTTCATTCTTACAATTTTTTCTCAAGCTTACACCTAGCATAGCACGTTCCATAGTTCTTTTGGCAGTTATTAGTCTGCTCGCCGATTTGACTGTTATAGCAGTAGTTTCTAGACCGTATGTAGCAACGGGGAGAATACATGTGTTATATACCTTAGCTTTTAAACCTATGGGAAACTCCAGATTTTTTACTAGAAAACTTAATTTTACAAAAGCAATCCAATTTGCTCGTATTCTACGGGTAATCTCCGTTATTTAATTACTTTTGCCAAGTCGGAATAAACGTCGAAAGTATACGTATTCTGTAAAGGTTAGAAGACGTGAGTTGTCGATATAAATTTGTCATGACTTATTGACTTTTGTTTTGGCTAAGTTCATGGTAAGGCCAATATGTTTCGATGCTGTACAGAGCTCGTGCAACATTGATTGCAGTTCCAAGATATCATGGCTAATAAGGAGAATGTTGTCAGCGAAACGAAGGCGATTTAGATAGGTGCCATCAATATTCGCGACTCCAAATAACAGTGAGACATCTGGTGGCGACTTGGTAAATTAAACAGAAGCGTATATTTGTATAATATTTTTAGTGTGTTGTGCTGCAGTTTATGTGAATTAAGACGTATTTTTAAATATAGTGACTTAAATACAGTGCTTTTTTGCCGAAATATTGTTTGAACAGATAAATATTAACAAAAACCTTCTGATATACACGCTTCTCGTTGGCCATTAACTGTCGTATGCAGCGCCGCCAACGTTAGTTTGAGTTGCGAATATATACGTTTGTTATCCCAAGGGCGGTGTTGAAACACGTCTTCCATAGCTAAAGTGAATAGCTTTAGTGATATCGTGTCCCCTTGTCGGTCACCCTTGTTTACGGTCATTTGATTGGTGACCATATCATCATCTAACTTCACCATATCACCATAATATGGAAGGTGGCGTTAGTGTAGATATTTCGTAGGAGAAAAGAGTATCTAGAAACGACACGCGCCTGTCTGAGTGCTGCCATGATTGCCCATATTTCGATGGAGTCGAAGGCTTTTTGATAGTTCACGAATGCTAGGTGGATGGGGAAATTATATTCAGTACACTTTTCAATGAGATTCCTAAGGGCCTGCAGATGAACAATAGTACTAAAAGGCAACTGGCTGATAAAAATCATGTTTATTAAACCGAATGGCCTGTAGTTATTAATACCTGAAATATCTCCTTTTTAGGGTTTTGTAGGTATGACCACATCTGTCTGTCTGTACGGTAGAAATTGTAGCCAAATGGCTTAACATAGGATGTTGAAATTTGGCATGCTTATTCAACTCTTTGACCCACATATAGGAAAACTACATCCCGAGATAAATATAAACAATTATGTATTTAATAAAAAAATAAATATTTTTTTTTAAAATTTTGAATGGCATATCAAATGAAACCTCTTAACGCGTGGATCAACAAACGAATTTTTATTTTTGAAAAATCCATATTTTTTATTGGATTTAGTATTGTATGTAGTAATACACTTTGCACAAGTGAATTACGGTAAACCTGGAGTTCGTATGACCTTCAGTTAAAACGAGAGTTATGACCGTTTATATGCAAGTTTAAAGTAATGCGCTTTCCTAACTCGGAGAGTAACAGTGCATGTAATTAAGGTAACAGAGTTAACATACGGTTTATTCTGCGGTATCGCCCACTTGAGTTAATTAGAATGTGCGCGTTAAGGGGAAAGTTTTTGGCGGGTTTTGTATAATTCAAAAAATTATTCTTATTATTTTAAATTAATGTGAGGTATCAAGAGAAATGTAAGCTTTAAAAAATTTCATTTTATTACTAAACAAAACGTAATTTTAAAAATCCTTTGTTCCAAATTTTGAAGCAATTTTTGCAGTAAAGGTGCTAAACTTATGCTCACACACAATTTCCCAGACGGATTGGTTTAAAAATTTGAAAACAAATGAAAGTAATGCGCAAAGTAGTGCATCAAAGTTATGAACCGAAGTAGTATGTATTTTTTTTATTTATTATTTGGGAAAAAATATAATTTTAAAAATATAATTTAGAGCTTTAAATGAAAGCTTTAGTATTTATAAAACTGACAATAAATGATTTCCAAAAAATTGTTGATTTTGATACGATTAGATATTGTCCTAGGCATCCAACATTCTGTTGTCTCGTTAAATACCTACTAACTCTGAAATGTGTGAAATTTCACATTTCATATCTATTTTTTACTCAACACAGGGGCGCACACAGATTTTTTTAGGGGCGGTCCGGAAATCTGGGCTTGTAAAACATCTATTTTTTTGGTGAAAACCAAAAATTATAAAAGGGTTTCATCAGTTTTTAGTCACTTATAAACATTTTTAAGCTCCTCTTTTATTAATTGTTAAAACATTTTCCTTTCCATATATTTTTATTACAAATTGCAAAAGTTTAGTACAAATTAAAGGTGGGAAATGCGAATCTTTTTAAAGGTTCGTTCAGTATTCAGTAATCTCTAAAAGGATTCGTTCTTTTGAAACGAATCGTTGGCGTGCAACAAATCTAGTGTTTACTGTCTTACGTCACGCTGTACTTGGCTTTGTTATTGCACATTGTGTACTGGGAGCTGAGAACAGTAGAGATGCATCGTCCGTGAACATTAGACAGTCGCTAGTAGTTCGCGAACGGTGAACGTGTCAGTACACGTAGTACGTCTACGTTTCACGTACACACATTGTACTGCGCAGTGGATCGAGTCTGCTGTTCAGCTTTCACTCGTGCCATGTTCTAAGTTCGCCCATCCAGACTCAGCCTACACCATAGATGTACGTGTGTTTCACACTACACACTACACAGCCGCCAGCCTGAGCTCTGTGCTCGATCCTCGTTCCGTTCCATATTCGCCACTCGCCACTCGCTAGCATTGGTTCGTGAGTTCGCGTGCTGAAGATTCGTTCGCTGCTTATTAAAAGATTCGGTCGTTTTGTCAAATTCATTGCAACTATTCGTTCTTTTGGAACGAATCGTTCGCGAACGACACTCTCTAGTACAAATACATATAAAATAAATTAAACTACTATATTTTAAAATCTAAACGATGTTATGACGTTTCATAAAAATAAATTTCGAATGTTTATATATCCACTATATTTTGAGCTTTTTTACTCATTATGGTATAATTAACAACATTCGCTTTGCATCTTAGGGCAGGTCCGGATCTACTGGACTATGGCCCTGTGTGCGCCTCTGACGGAATAAAATTATGGAAAAAAATAAACTGTTGTCTTTTAGAGCTAAACTTATTTCTCCTTCATTAAATGTTATTTGTAATTTCAGGATATTTTTAAAGTACCAGGCTCTCTTTCCAATAAACTAATACAAAGATTAAGGACTGAAAATGCAGGGAAAAGCTCAATCGACTAGAATAAACATATCTTATGAATTGGTGTCAAACGTACACATATATGTAAATGTCCATTTAAGCAAGATGTCGATATATGTAAGTCAGTGTTAAGAGGTGTTAGGTTTGGGGTTTCACTCATTGGTTAAAGCTTAGAGTTATTGCAGATGTACGCTATGCAAATTATATACAATTTATTTATAAATGATTTTCCTACTATATTATATATAGCTTCACAATTCTAGAAGGATATGTGTCTCCGTTAGTTTAGTCGTCCATTGTTCCCTAGGTTTCGCTACTTTCTGCCAATTAGTAATCTTTAAAATATTTATTTATATTTCAACTTCATCTTTCCACCTATTTCTGGATCATCCTCTCGGTTGGTTTAGGTATTTTATTTTAGAAACATTTTCCATATTTTTCATTGTAAAAGGCGTGGGGGCGAGGCGGAAAAGCGACCGCCTCAGGCGACAATTTAAGAGCAGCGGCAAATTATGCTTTTTATATATGATAATTCTCATAGCTAAATTCGAACATAGGTAAACGGGATTTTGAAATTACAGGGTGTTTTTGGGAACTGTGTAAGAGTTATTATGACTTGATTATAAAAGTAAAACAATTATAATTCCAATGTTTCATAGCCACCTATTAAATTGCGCTGAAATAAATGTTAAAAATCAAGTCTTAATAACTTGTTTAAGGAATAAAATGCATCTGGATAATGGCCTCAGTAGCTAAGTCCAAAAATATATATATAAAAAAAAAACTTGTTTAAGTTGATACACTATAGCAGACGATGCACGTCACAATGAAACACATTGTTATAACAATTTATTTGTTTATTGCGTGCGTTACCTGTTTCTGTGGATTCACCATATCAATAATTATTACTGTAGATAAATAAAAGTATAAAAGTTATCAAGACTTTTTTTAAAATGTATTTCAACTCAATAAAATTTAGGCTATTCCAAACCTTTAGGCGGAACTAAATGGAATTATAATTTACTTCAGTTGTCATTAGCAAATTTTTTATATATTGAAGTTGGATTTTCCTGAACAAAATGACCAAAAGCTTCAATCAATCGGTAAAAGTTACTAGAATTGAAAATCTAGTTCCACCTAAATCGGCTATAAAACATCGGAATTATATCTGTTTTGATTACGATATACTTGTTTTTAATACATTTTTTAGGCAACCATATCAAAAACAGTTCTTTTTTATCATCTAGTACTAGACAAAAAGTAAATCTTTTGCAGCCTAGGCGGATTCGCTTACTTTTTAGGCCGGATGCCAACGCCATCTACGATAGTGACGTTTGTTCAATATTATTATTATTATTATTATTTATTTTCTATAGAAATTTACATTTTATACATATTAAATACATAAATTACATAATATTATACATGATGAACGAATTGTCCTTACAAGTACATAATTTACAGTAAATTACAGAAAATAATAATAAGGCCCCTTGTACTGAATAAATAACATAAATATACATAAATATAATAACAATGGCCAACTACCACATAGACCTGAAGGTCTGCGCGTGGCTTTACCTTAATTAATAAATATAGAAAAACAGGGCTTACAAAAAATAAAAATTAAGAAAAAATGTTTGGGTATTACAAATTGATAATACTTGTAGTTATAAATGAAAAATTCAAGTTTTACAATGGAAATGGTTTGAAAGTTACTTTTTTTTTAAAGAACATTATTAATTTTTTTCGAGGGTATAAATAAAACGTTTTATATGTTTTTTAATGTTATTTTGATTAGGTTTTATAGAGTGTGTATGAATAAAATGATTGAATTTATTATAGAGTATAGGTATAACAGAGACAAAACTTCTTTGACCGGTTGTTTTGAGATTTCGAGTGGGCATTGCATTATCTTTAAATCTAGTATTGTAGTTATGTGCTCGCAGAATGATGTTATTAACATTTTTATATAGATATCTCATGATTGAGTTGTAATATAATTGTTGTATAGTGAAGAGATTGGTATTATCAAAAAGTCTTTCAGTTGAAAACAATTGCGGCAATTTGAGCATTCTTTTAATAATTATTTTTTGAATTATATTAACTTTATCTAGATATGTTCTACTAGCACCTCCCCAACCGATAATTCCGTAGGATAGAACTGATTGTACTAGGCCATAATAAAACATGTACATGAGTTTATTTGGCATGTACAGTCTTAGTTTATAAAAAATAAACAACATTTTTCTCAACTTTTTGCACATATTTATTAAATGAGTGTCCCAGCGAACATGTTGGTCAATTGTGATACCCAAATACTTGACAGTAGGTATTTTGTTTATGTTGATTTCACATTTGCATTTCTTTGACCTATGGCGATCTTTGTCATGAATTGTAAGCTTATTAAAACCAGGTTGGGTATTTTTATATATGCTAAATGTAATAAAATTAGTTTTTTTATAATTAAGAGACAAAACATTGGAGTCTAACCATATTTTTATGTTCTGTAAATCTAATAATGCCAACGGTATTAAATTATCCCATGTGTCTGCCTCAAGGAAAAGTACCGTGTCATCGGCGTATGATATTAGTTTTCCATTAATGTTCTGTAGTGTTAAAAGATCATTAAGATATATTAAAAAAAGCAAAGGTCCTAGCACCGTACCCTGAGGTACACCACATGTGACAAGTCCAGACAAACTTTTACAATCCTTTATTTTAACTACTTGCTGTCGATCCAGTAAATAACTTTCAAATAACTTTAGAGCTACACCTCTTATTCCATATTTATAAAGTTTAAGTAATAATAGTTTGTGATCTACTGTTTCGAAAGCTTTCGCCAGATCAAAGAAGATAGCAATGCTTGCCTTAGAGTGATCCAGACTCTTATAAATAAGTTCGCTTAAGTTCGCAATTGCATCTATCAAGCAAATGTTTAAAATTATATGCTATTCCAAACGTTTAGGCGGAACTAGATTTTGAAATCTAGTAATTTTTATCTATTAATTCAGACTTTTGGTCATTTTGTTTAAGCTTTGTAAATCATACTCAAATTGCAAATTCTAGATTAACTTGATTGTCATTACAAAATGTCCTTTTCATTGTATTTTAATTTTTTGGTCATTAATAAAAATTTCCCATTTATTTATTTTTTTGTCTTCAAAATATGGGAAAATGTATTAATATTTTTGACATATATCATTCGTTTCCATGGTTTCAGTATTGGAATTTTAAATTATCACATACCAAACCTGAAACATAAAATAACTCAAGCAAGGTCTCTTTTCGTGACAACCTAAAAGAACGAAATTCCCATTTAGTTCCGCCTAATCGTTTGGAATAGCCTGTATGTAGCTAATTAAAATAAATAAGTTTAAATTTTCTAATTAAAATTACTTTTAGTCCTCCAAAAATACTTTTTTTAAATGAAGACCTATATTTTTTTAGTCTATCGCATAGAAAATAAATTTCTCTTTAATAAATAATTATGACAGTATGGGTCTAAAGTCAGTATCAAAAAAGTATTTTTTAAATAACTCACTTGTTTCACTTGTTTATCATGTTGTTTTTCACTTGTTTTTCCAACTTAATATTCTTGTTTTATACCCTTTTCACACTAGAACTTTAAAACGAGTGAACTTAAAGTATGCTTTCACACTTGAAATTACTAGTTTTGAACTGTCTACGCAGACGCACATTTTGAATTATTATAAACAAATATGGATATTTCATTTCATTCTACAATAAAGACACTACAATAAAGAATATATTACATCTGTATTAACATATAAGTCGATACATTTTATCTCAATTATTGTAGCTCTGTATTGTATTAAATACATTATTAAAATATATAATTTTATTATAACAATAAGTGTAAACTTCTTATAACGTCGATATAATACAGTATTCTTGTTTATGATAAAATAAAATGTTGACAGCACAAATTCAAGGAGTATTTTTTTGTAATAGAAATTATGTTGGCAATACGGACTATGTTTAACACGCATATTTGCGTATAGTTTGGTTAACTTTGTAGCGACATTGACTTCACAGCAGATAGTCGTTAAGAAGATAAAAAATAATTTATGGCGGTAGAAATTTCAGGTTTGCATTTAAACGTTTTTATTCCTAACAATATTTGCTAATACAAAATTTCCAAATTTATCAGAAAGTATTTACGATTAATGCGGCTCTGTACGATAAGTAGGGATCCTACCTGATCGCAGGCGCTTAACAAAGTCGAAGTAATATCACAAGAAACCTAACCAGACTTGCTTGCTTGATTCAAACCCAGGCCATACGCTTTCACACCAACACTTTAATTCTCCTTCACTTTAATATCCAAACTTAAACATCTGGTGTGAAAAGGGTATTAGAGTGGAACACTCGATCTTTCTAATTTAACCTCCTTCGTATCTCTTACAATAAAGAAGTTAGCATGCTTCAACAGTTCCCAAAAACACCCTTAATTTTCAAGTCGTTTACCTAGGTTCGAATTTTACAATGAGAATTGTCATATATAGCAAGCAAAATTTGCCGCTCCTCATATACTGGATATGTGTCTAACCTTATTTAATTTTATTGTTTGTATTGTTTTTAACATGTTTACTATACCATATTTTCTTGATGCAGTTTAATCGGAGGTGTATTAAAACAATGCACGTCTTTAGCCAGCTAGTTCATTTGAATAAATATATAGTTCTTTGTGACTATAAGACTATTTAACAATAATGAACAAACAGTTAGGAGCACCCCTGGTTTCTATTAGTTTACATAACCGAGCGCTTACTGTATTAATCATATTACACCTAAACAAGCTTTAACTAGTGATGTGATAGCTCTTTATAGTTAGTTGTTTTTTAATTGAAAATTAGCATATTTGCTTATATTTTTAGTGTTTTATTGTGTGTATATTTCGCATTATATGAATTATATTTTTATATATTGTTTTCTAATATTCAAGCTTGAATATATTTTTACCAAAGTAAAAAGTACTTGATAAATAGGAACGATATATTTATTATGTAGATATCATTTGTTAGAAATATTACTGTGTGAGAAATTGTGCACATCTGGTTTATATAGTACAGCTACCTGCAATGCCTATTGTCGTGCTCAACCTTCATCTTTCCCTCTGCGTCTCCATATCCCGTGGTTATATATGTACCGCCTACGGTTTGTGTATGACACTTAACATATGCTCAAGCGCTTTGCCTGTGTATTTTTTAGTTTATAAAAATAAGGCGCGCACTGAGTTGGGGGGCTGACGGGCTTGCGCCCCCTCAAGAGCTCGAAAAACACGTGGTTTTTACGTCTTTTTGTTAAAATATAAGTGGTGTGCCTCCCCAAGAATTCCAAAAACATGGTTGTTATGGGTTTTTGAGTCAAAAAAAGTGAGGACCTTTTTTTGTCATTTCTTGTATTTTCAAAGTGAGGACTTTTCTTTAGTCTTCCCTAAGAAAAATTCATGGGTGCGTGCCTGATAAAAATTATGTTTTAAGACGTAAAGGAACGTTGGTGCAAACCAGGCTGTCGTAGGATAATTTGGTACATATACAGACCAATTCTGTAACTCAGTTACTATGATCATAGTAACTAAATATGTCTCTATGAGCAAGGTCAGTTACTATCATGAATGAAAGTCATTATACTTTTTATAATATTTTATCTTGTAGTAACGTTACTACACAGTAATTTTTTACAGAATGATTGTTGATCTGATTAGAGACAAACATTGAGTTCTAAATATTTCTGTGTTCTTACTATATAATTTTAAACAATTCGACTGATTTTATTATTAAAAAAAAAAGTAAAATACAGGGACCTTTATACAGGGATTTTTATGACTCTCAGTCATAAAAATAGGCCAGTTTTGCCATAAATGCTGGTGTATGTATATATTTTTTAAATCGGTGCAGTCGTTCTTTAGTTTTGAGGTAACATACATCTATACATACACAAAAGAATTAATTTATATATTAGTATATATTATGATTATTAATTATGAATCTCATTTCTAGAATTAATATGGTTATTTATTTTTATAATTCGAGACCGGACAAATATATTATTATTCAGTATCTGTGGTATAATATTTCTTTACCATCCCTCGTTCAATAGAGTTTTTATATTTTATATTTTTAGTAACTGTATTTATCATTTATTTTTGTTTATTTAATTTATTTTTGATAATGTATCTATACAGGGTGTTTGTTTGAACCGCCGCACCTCCAATAACTCCTTTATTTTAAGAAATACAAAAAAATCTTCAGAAGAAAAGTTAAACTAGACAAAAGGGTATCACTTAAGGACTATAATAAGAATCACTTCCGGTTTCAGTGGAAATTGTTTCAACTTTTTATCTAGCATAAGCAATCGGTACTTTAATATTTTTTCTTGAAAGTACATTAATTCAGCTTTACACGGATAACAAAATATCATACTTTAATTTTAACCATTTCAAAATGGCGACCATTTATTTACAAAATAATAAATAACATAAAAATCGTAGAAACTGAATTATAAAAAGATATAACATTATGTAACTAGGAAAAACAATAAAACAAAATATGACTAAAGTTAGTAATAAACTAAGGAAAATTTACAAATGTTCAATATGACCGCCGTTGTTTTCGACACATTTTCTCATTCGTAATAAAAACTCTTCCATTACATTTAGAACGATATACTCTTGAATTTCCCTAATGGCTATTACCCTATGTTCTAAGTCTTCTAACCTTTACCTTCGGGATACCTTTCTTGGTAGAGTTGCTGGGCCCTAACATAATTTATTTGACATTCCCCGAATATCAGAACCATATTTATCATTTCTTCATTTGAATAACGTACGTAAGCCATAATTTCAAACGATTTGATGTTATTACCTTTAATATCAAACTCGTACTAACAGACAAGAAAATTTGCCGGTTTTATTTGGCTTTTTAATATAACAAAATCATTTTCAAAGCTTGCTATGTTTAACTTTGTACGATTTAAGTTATTTATTATTTTGTAAATAAGTAGTCGCCATTTTGAAATGGTTAAAATTAAAGTATGATATTTTGATATCCTTGTAAAGCTGACTTTCAAGAAAAAAATAATAATAATGTACCGATTCCCTATGCTAGATAAAAAGTTGACACAATTTCCGTTGAAACCGGAAGTGATACAGTATTCTTATTATAGTCCTGAAGTGGGCCCTTTTGTCTAGTTTAACTTTTCTTCTGAAGAATTTTTTGTATCTCTTAAAATAAAGGAGTTATTCGAGGTGCGGCGTTTCAAACAAACGCCCTGTATACTTGCACTGACGCTAAATAAATAATCTACGAGTGCACTTTTTAAAATTTTTAAGTACTTGAGAACCTACTTATTTATACGTACTTTGAGTGTACTTTAATAGATTTATAAGTTTAAAAAGTACTCTCATGGATACTGAATATGTAGATTGTTAATTGGTCATTGCATGTATTTATAATATATATTTTAATTGAATTTTATTTTAGTATTATTATACTAAAAACATTTAAGTCTTGTTATTGGTTCGTAGAGAATTTATTTACTATGGTTATTATTATTAATAATAATAAATTCCCATCGCCTAGATGGCGCATAAAGGCAAAGAAGGCAAGTTCTCCGATTTTAAACCTCCAGCACTATATACGTTATATGAAAGCTACTTGCACAACATTCTAAAGTGATGTCAGGAATATGTTCTCGATAGACAACCGTTTTACCCAGGGCCGGCTCAGAGGTCGGGACTTCGGTGATTTTTCCCGAGGCCCCGCGCTTTCATATTTCTAACAAATATTAGTAGCTAGGGCAAGTTTTTGACACCAAATGCAACGTTTTTTACAAGTCCGATGTGCACCATTAAATAAATTGATAAATTTATGTTCATGTATCATTTCTTCCTTCTTGGGAAGGGGCCCCGCATATAATATTTTCCCGAGGCCCCGCAAAACCCACAGCCGGCACTGGTTTTACCACAATACATCAGCTTATTAATTATAACTTCATTTCCATTAAAATAAAAGTAAAGCTACTACATGGAGCATCACATATTCATTTACTGTTCCCAACCTTGTTCATTGGTTCACTGTGGGAATTGTGTATCCGTACCTGAAAGTACAGAACTATGCCCAATATACAGGTTGTTCTCGAATTACAATGGGGTTACCACTCCTACCGGTCGGTAACATAAAATCACTGGTTACTGTCTCTTATTTGTTAATAATAATAATAGGTTCACAACACCTAGGTGACCTATAAGGACAGAGAAGGTAAGTTCTCCGTTTCTCGACCTCCGGTCATATATGAGAAGGTAATATTCTAAACGTGATTTGTCACACAAAATTGAGATATTGTAATTTAAAATAATTTAAACATTACAGATATTTATGGTATTTTTCACTCCCTTTATTTCTAATTTTACTTAATTTTTTATTAAAAATCCTCATTAGTGTCGTGCGTCTGCGTAAACCAAATAGTTTTTTCTACAAGTTATGATGTACTATGTGTTGAAGCACAAGCAACTCGAATAGTCGTGGTAACGTGACGATTGGCATTGAGTGGGGGTATCGACTTCTTATACACTTTCGGAGCTGCAGTCGTTTGCAGTTAAAAGCTTGCGAAGTGCCCGTTTCATTACAGTTATTTTTGTATTTTTAAAGAATTAATAAGAATACAGGATATTACATGTTTTGTACAGCACATAAAACGTTAATTTTCTTCTACTTGATTAATACCTATTAAATCATAAAAAGTAATATTTCTATATGATTTTATTTGTATACGTACATGTAAATCTTAATAATGATTTACTTTTCCGTAAGAAAACCTCAATTATAATTCTGGTTGCAGCACCTCCATTAGAACTTTCCACGAGGGGCGCCACTAATGTATAAAATAAAATCATTAAATCAATCTAAAACGTGTTTTGCATTATCGAAAACGTATAGCTCACTGCACAATATCGTAAGATGAAAATTACGAAGTAGGTGGGGGTAATTCGAACCCGTGTCTCTGTGCTTTATAGACATCCGATTTACCACAGAGCCACGGCAACTCTTACATGTTACTATTTTAAGGTGCGTTCGGCATAAGCTAATAATGTACATATTCTGCATAATTTACACAAGATTCTTGTGTAAATGTGTAAATTATGCAGAATGTGTAGATTATTAGCTTATGCCGAACGCACCTTTAGTTATTAACATACTGTACGCCAAATGACCACCGGTGGATATTCTCATAGAGAAATATGCCTAACGGTGATCATTTGGCGCACTACGTACTAAGAAAGAAATAATAAAAAATAATAACATATTTATTGTGTGAAATGCACATTTTTTAGGTTTAAGACACTTTTGGAAAAGGAAAGAAATATAAAACAAACACTTATAGAAGAGTTGCTGTAGCTTGGTGGTAACCAGTGGCGTACGCAGGGGGATAAATCCCCCCCCCGAATTTTTTTTAAAAACAAACTCTAATTACCGCATTTCAAGATTGCTCGCTTTTCAATACCTATAAATTCCAATGTTGTGAAAAAAATCCTCCCCCTCCAAATTTTTCTGCATACCACTAGTGGCAAGATGCTTGCATACGGACACAAGGACGCAAGTTCGAATCTCCCCACTTCAGGATTTTCATCTTACAATATGGTGGGGTCATAGCCTTACCATAATATTTTTTTCTCAATCCGGAACAATTTTGAGATTTTCCTCGAAACAGAAAGTAGCGCCTTCTTCGCTAAGTACTTATGATTGAAAAGGCTAAATAACGGAGTGGTTAACAAAATACAAAAATTATGTAGCAATAATTTTTAATTATTCTTGATTGAACTTAATTTATTATTAAAAAGTTACTAATATTTATCACTAGAGACAGTCATAAATATGCAACGGTACTTTTGCCATAGGCGTGCTATTTTAAACTTTATTTTAACAAAAAACCAGCAAAAAACAAAAGAATAAAACACTTGTACCGCAATGAATTCTTATCTTAATAACGACACCTCATTATTTTGGGATTATATCCGAGATAGGTAATTTCTGTCACTCCTTTGCCATTGGTCAGATTTTGATAAGACATTAAATTTTTATACGCTACACTATTTGTCAGCAGGGCACATTACAAATATGTGTATATAATTACATTTTAGTTCTACAGATAACACATGTGCCGCTTTTTATCGATAAAACATTTAACTAAAGTACCGTTTCATATTATTGCCGGACTCTATTTATCACTAACGTGAAATTTCTTTAAAATTGTTTTTGTTATTTTTAATTAGTTGCCTAATCGCCATTTTCCGAGCCTGCACTTTTTGTACTGCGTGTATATTCGGCATTTTTAATTTTTACCAGATATCCGGGGCAAAATAACAAACTGGCCGGGACCATACCTTCAAACCGGGACAGTCCCGGTCAAACTGGGACTTATGGTAAGCCTATGCAGTTAGCTCTGGAGTCGTCTCAGCCTCAAGTATTTAATTATTTATTCGAAATTAAAATGAATACTTGTTTAATCAGGGATAATATGACCGCTTAAAACAACACGTGATGACTGATTAAAAGTAACGTCATGATCTCATTATGTGGTTTTCATATCTATGGTCGGTGGTCTAGAAACGGAGAACTTACCTTCTCTGCAGTTATTCGACACCTAGGCTTTAGGAAACTATTATTATTTTATTAACTCGGAAATTTTATTAAATGTTGGATTCTACATCAGAAGTGCCATTTAACTTAGCAAAACTTGTAGGTGGTTCATTAAGATTTTTATTATATATTATCAAAAAATATCATCTAGATCGTTCAACTCTTGAAATGCAGTACAGATTAAATTGAGTAGTTCCTTTTCTTACTATCTGATGGGTTGGCCCAGTAATGCTACTCTTTTCTTTTTTGGCAAGGTTGCCTGCTGATCTGTGAAAACGTGGTACAAATCATTATTTATTTCGTGTGATACTTTTTCAATTTAATTTCAATAAATCAACAAGAAATGATCATAAAATACCGCATAATAGTTTGGTTTCATTTACATATTGACACTTTTAGAATATTTGGCAACACCTAATTACCATTTTTACCATAAGAGCAATACTGCATTCTAACAGTTGAACGGACTACAGTAGGCCTTGAATTTTATTTTTAAAAATGTTAAGTGATGCTTATCGTTTTTGATTGATATTTATCCCTCCAGTGCCCAAAAACCTTCAACCGCCTCGAAGCGGATCATGTATAAATCGATGTAAAAATACAACTCGTGCAAATTTCAGCGAAATGCCACGGGTCACCTACAGACGACTGCAACAGTTGCAAAAGTTGCAATACAGCTGCAAAAGTTGCCGTATTACGGATGTCCAGCTTATAAATAAAATAAATAAAAAAATAATAGACAATTTACAGAACTAAAGGGATTGTAATTCTTGTATAACAAATACACAAGCAAAATAAAAGAAATACACAGGGCTGCGGTGGTTGGCCGCTTTTAATAATATATGGTAATTTTAATAGATGAGTAGTGATATTGCTAGAAAATTGAGGTATTATTATCTATGACTCATATTTACTAGGGCCGAATATAAATATTACAGTTGTCATATAAATAAACAATGATTATAATATGTAAACAGTTACACATCAAAAGTGTTGAGTGATAAAAATCATGCATTCATAACAGTTTCGCAAAACACAAGAGAAAAGCTAAAAGGCGTGATTTTCTCCTTGATAAGTATTAATAGTAAGTAAATAATTAAGGATTGCCTTTATCATAAAAATTTCTTCATATTTTATCTTGTTTTATACTGAAGTTATTTATTAAAAATTATCCATGATACTTTCTTTTGAGAATTATAAAAAAACTATATGTGATGGAGAAACACTAAAACTTGATATGAAATCAGGATTCACCATTCTACCTATGTCACCCTTTAAAATCAAAAGCGGCGGATATTTTATTTTTTATAAACCCTTTAGGCACTACCTGCCCAGATCCGACTTAGGGCGAACATACTGTTTATACATAGGTATACAGGTAATAAGTTACACTTAGCATTAGTGACCCCTAATTGGTCTAATGTAATTTTTTGGCCAAGAAAAAAAAAAAAAAATGGGGCACTAGAGGTTTAATGTACGACATTTTGAGCTTCTATCTAATTTGGTCAAAATCTTTTGACCAGAATCACAAAATATTCATTATCTTAAGTAACTTTCGGAGAAAAACATTTTGAGCAGTTACTTTAGTTGCTTATGATCATAATATGTATTTTTCAAATTTGTCTGTTGGTTTTAAATATAACCTCAGGTTCCTAGTTCTCTATGGTTTTAAATATAACCTCAAACTAGGACGTACAATGTTAGTTTGTGTCAAAACAATATGATACTGCCAAATAATTAAGAAATAAATTCTATAACTTTCTACATGATTTTATTTTCCATCATATGATATATTATACATTCACCATCGTTTGCTGTGACATGTTGCAATTTATCAGGGAGTTCTTCGACACCTTTTGCGTAGAATTACACCGGTTTTAAAGTGAAAAAGTTTTCGACGAACTTTCGAACTTGGTCTTCAATAGAGAAATTTGTATCCATTAAAAGAGTTTTGCAGTGATCTAAAAAAAAGGTACCTTCAGTTGTTGAGTATCAGCTTAAACTTGTTTACTTGGTGATTACAGTTAACTGTTGCAAGTTCGCTAAACGAACAGCAAGCGAAAAACTGTTAAATTGTTAATTTGTCATTAATCACTATAATTGAGATTATCATATAGAAAAAAAAAATTGGTTGCTTAGTAAATTGGTAAGCTGCTTGCAGTAAGCGTAAAGTTAGCAGATTCGTTCAGAGAACAGCTAAAGTCAACATACTCAACAGTTCGTTCGGTAAACGCGTCCATCCGTAACCGGAAGGTACTCAGTAGGTAAAGTAGAACAGAGCAGCCAAGTTGCAACTTTTTGTTCTTTGTTGTTTTTGTATGATGTATGCTGTATGATGTATGATGTATGATGTCTTGCGGTGTCATGGAGAAGAACATTTTTCTTATAAACTACAGATACTGTACAGTAACAGTCTAGCCAATGGTGGCGGCAATAGCGGCGCTAGCGGGGTGTCCCGGGGGTCGGCCCCCCTCCTAAAAGTTGCTCTGGCCCCCCTAGAATTGCTTGGAAAAAAATATATTTTAGAAGTGAGGACCTTTTTTTTTAGGTCATTACTTGTATTTTCATATGTAAACGATATAAAATATTTCCTGGCCCCCCCAAATTTTACTCAATTTTTTTTTGCCCCCTCCAGATTTTAATACCTAGCGCCGCCACTAGGAGTCCAAATAAACGTGGTAACTATTGGATACAACAATGCCCGATGGCGGCACTACGAGCGCTGTGAACAGCTGATTGAAACGAGTAATGTGAAAGTTGTCCATATTTGTTTACATGTTAAATCATCGATTTGCAATGGATAATAAACAGCTATCCTTATTAAATTATTTAATTTTTTTAAGTGCAACACCTTCTTCTAGGTGTGTAGTTGAAGGAGAAGAGTTGTTAAACGCCGGAAATCTTATGTTGTGCGGAATTTTGGACAAAAATGATGAGCATGTCGACATATGTGGGTTATGTTTACAAACAAGCAGTTTGAGAACACCACCTCACGAAGTCACTGGGAAATTAAAATTTAATAATGATGTTGAAGTTTTAAATATGTCCTGCACATGTAAAGCAGGAACTACATGCAAACACATTTCAGCTATCCTATTATTTTGTGCCAGGTGGTTAACAAACCAAAATGAAAGTAGCCAAGATCAGGGCATTGATTGATTGTGAAATATTTGATTTATCTTTTTTTTGTGTGGTTTCTGTTGGTTTTACTTTTTGTTCCAGAAACAATATATTGAGTATGGAAATATTAACCAGCACAGATTTAAAATGCCTGTGGTCTACTTTTAAGAAACCTGTCTTACAACAGTATGAACCGAAACCTCTGTTAGAAACTCCTTGCCTAAATAAATTGATTAAAAACAAAAGCAGGCACTGAAAGTTCAGTGAAAATGTATTAGAAAAGCTGCGTACAGAATTTGAGACCGCTTGCCCTAATTCTGCATTAAAATTACCCGGGTAGATATTTAATTATGTTCGAGAAGGATTTTTATAATTTAGTGTTTGTTTTTTATTTAATTTGTTTAATAAATACTAGTTTGTTATTATCACTTCCACAGCACCAAATTTATTAACAGTTCACAAATTGTTTCTCATTTGGAAAATAGTGGAAGTAAATATTTTTGTTACTTCCTTTTCTAGAGTGACAGCCAAACACACACCAATTTGTGTTATAATAACTCATTATAACATAAAGTAATATAAAAAAGAATAATAATTGCTATCAAAATATAATATAACAAACAAACTGCAACACTAACTTTTAAAAGCAATACAAACTACACGAGAAAACACATGTAAACCAGATGTAAACAATAAACTATTACTCGTTTCGCTTAGTTCAGTTATAGTCCGCTTGGCGTCACTTCATAGCGCTGTTGAGCCCAATAGATTCAAATAGAAACATAAAGTGGGTTTTACACGATTCAATTTATTGATCAATTAATTTGAAAAGTTGACATTAAATTTATTGAAGTGTGTAAAGCTTCCGAAATAGTTTGGACACCCTCCAAACTATTTCGGAAGCGGGCCACATTAAATTATTGGCGGGCCGGACAACTAGAATTCGGCTGGGCTCTTGGTGTTTCATTTAAAAAACAAGCTTAATAATAATGGTGATATTATTAATAAAAATAATAATTTTAAGAATCGGATATTATTTATTGGTAGTTATGTTATATTTTGCGATTTTCTGATTATTTAAATTGCCGTTTTTACGTAAGTAAACTTTTTATCAACTTTCCACGGGCCGGATTTGTCCCGCGGGCCGTAGTTTGGACATCCCTGGTGTAAAGTGTTCAAATTTTAACAATAAATTGAATAATTAATTGATGAAAAAATTGATCATTTTGAAAATAGAACAAGTTCTATTTCTCATCTGTTAAGATATTACCAACTGTTTAGTTGTAGTATAACCTAGAAATATAAAGTTTGTGTTTCGTTTTCAAATGTCACAGAACCTCAAACGTTCTAATTTACCATCATCTAGGTTATTTCTTTTGTTTTTGTTCACAGCTCGTAACTTTGTGAAGATTTTTTCAATATTTGCATTTTGATAAATATGTCAACATGTTTTACAGTTCGTAATTTAAGTTTTCAAAAAAATTGATAAATAAATTGATGATTTTTGTTTCCAAGGTTACAAGGTTAATACATTTTTCAATTATTTGACAAAAAACTTGATCAATAAATTGAACTGTGTAAAACCAACTTTAGATTATCTTTACAGAAACAGTAAATTTTTGGGAATTGGTATTTTCACAAAATATGTAGGATTATTAGTGGATATAATAAGTGATTTCCAAGCTATCGAAAAGAGTAGCTCAGAGTTACTCCCAACTGTTAAGTAATTGTTCCAAGTAAAAGTACTACACACTCTTATCAGCCCCAGAATTACTATTTTAGAACTAGGAGTTCCTTTATAGTGAGGGTACACAGCTGATGCAATTCTAACTTATTAAAGATTTATCACGCATTTATAACTGTGTATTTCTTTAATATTAAATAAAATATATTTATCGTATCATAAACATGTAAAATTTAAAATAATTTGTACATTTAGGATAGTTTTTCTTTGACATCTGTTAATTCGTAAGAGAGCAGCGCCTCTTTCAATTAAATACTCAACAAAAGTATTTCATGTGTTCCATGCGCAAAATTTTTAGTAGATTGGAGTAGAACATTTGGGAGTAGTTCACACTTACCTGGAAAGCGCTTAATATGTTACAATAAAAAATAAACATATTTTAGATACAATGCATAGCTACAGATTTACTGCTGTATTTTGTAGTTGTTAATTTTAGTTTTCTTTTACTTTTTTTTTTAATCCTTTCAGAGTCCTTTGGATTTTTTTTTTTTTTTTCATAAGTAAATCATGCTCTGACCGACTGATAAAACAATTAACAACCAACAATTTTTTCTATAATTTATAAGAAAATAAATGTAAAAATGAAGTTACAATTTTTATATATTGATATTAGGATAATAAATTTCTTTCGATATTATTAACATACAATAAAACCTGTTAGGTTAAAAATCTTATTTTAGTAAAAGTAACGTAAGTAAAGTTAAGTAAAAAAGTAACGTTTAGTAAAAGTTAGTAAAGTTAAAAAGTACGTTTATGGATACTGAATAATTAGATTATTAATAAATCATTGAATATATTTGTCCGGTCTCTACTGATTAATAAAGTCGATAAGAGCAGGGACGCATTAAGGTTTTCGTAGGCCTTAATCCTGGTTTATAGTAACTCCATAACATAACGCATTAGAATTGAACAATGGGTCTGACCCTTCAAAACATCTGTTTGTAATAAACAGAACAAAGAAAGTACTGTAATTTTTATGCTTATGTATCCATAACATATCTATAATAAACCAGGCTTTAGAACCTTTTTAATATAATAAATTATTTCTATTAAAAATATATATATATTTATTTTTTTGGATTAAAGTATATAATTTATTTATTTTGAAATTTTGTATTTTTCCTAATTCCTGTTAAAGTTTTTGTTAATTGTAGCCTGTTTTCGTAGGCCTTATAATATTCTTAGGCCCTAGGTACTGTCACAGTAGGATACAATAGTTTAACTTGTTGTCGGCTCGTTTGAAGCTGGGGGGCAAATATTCGTTATAGACTATTACGCGTATGGATAAGACGGAGCTTTATATTAGAATGGCTGAACCAGTGGATTCAGTAAATAAGGTTGTAAAAATTAAATTGGATTGTAAATTTGGGAATATTACGATATTATTTAATTTTGAAATTTGTCGAAATAAAGAATTTTGCATTTTATGACTAATAATTTTGAAAACGCTACATATTATTATTATTTTATGTAATACTAAAACTATTGAAAGTAGTATAATCTGTCTCATTTTGTAATACGAAACAAGATCTGGTTACTTTGGTGACTGTTGTGGTGTAAATAGATTGTTTTGGAAACAAGTGAATTTGTAAATCTGGCTTTTAAATATTTGGTTAAGTTTCATTATATCGAGGTTATATTCACTCAAAAACTATATATGTCAGATAACAAATTGACATGTCAAAATTGCGATTGACAGGTCAAAATTGTGATAGACGTCAAATATTTTGAAAGGTGCCACTTCAGAATTGCCACCCTAAGATGATATTTTAAATATACAACATAAAAATGAAATTTCCCTCTTAGTTTCGTATTACAAAATGAGACAGATATTACAATAATAAAGTAGGAAAATCATTTAAGGGTAGCTAGATTTTTCTTTTATTTTAACCTTAGCAGAACACTTTCCATATTTTTAATTAAGTATTTTGTTGTACGATTAATATTTTTATTAAATTTAAATTTTTTCTTTTGATATTTAAATATGTTTTCATAATCTCGGCACTAGCGGACCATGTTTCGGAAAGCTGTATCCCTCCTCCAAGACAAACTTTGCACCCACGATGTCTTACAATAATTATAATCTTTTTCATTGGATTTATACGTATTTGAGACCAAGTCAGTTAATTCATTTTTAATTTTGATTTGCCCAAAATTTTGATCAATATATTGTACTCCGTCTTTTTCAAAGCGGCGCAAAGCTGTATTTTCTTCTAAGGACAAAATTAAATTGTTATATTTGAACCAAATTTCAAATGTTACATATAGAATAATGCGACAAGATGCGCTTAGCTTTATCAAAGGCTAAAATATGTATATTTTTAACGGAATAAAATTTTAAATTTAGAAAATATAAACGATATGGGGGAAACTTTTTAAGATCGCAGCACCATATGCGGCAAAAGATGGAACACTCGATAGTGACATTAAACTGTCACTTGTGTATTTGTTTACATGGTCAAAATGAACACGAGTTGTATTTTCCTACTTTCCGATATTTTTTGTTTTCTTTTTACCGACCGCCAACATGAGGGAGGTATTGTGATCATACCGATTTTGACATTTCGAGCTTTCGATGGATCTCCACGAATTGAGGTCCCTACATAACGTTTAGACTAGTTTTAGCATGATGTCTGTCGGTCTGTCTGTCCGTCCGTCCGTCTGTCTGTGTACACGTGCAGAGCGAATTCGGCTGAAAGGATTTTTATGAAACTTCATATTTAAGCTTCTGCCATCAAAGTTGACTAAAAATGGGAGTTTACTCGTTTCGATTTTAAGATTTTTGTGAATATTTCACAACAGAAAAATATTTCGAAAAAATTTATTGAACAAAAGTTGCTATAAAAGCAATAACTAATAACTTTTATTTGAGACGTTTTTTGATAAATCGAAAAATTTCGAATAATTTCTGTAAAATTTTTCCAGTCTCAATTTTTTTATACTTATATATATGTAACGTTTCCATGGTCATGATAAATAATATCTCTGTTAGAAAATATTAGGCCAAGTTATATCTACTCTGCTGCTAGAATCTATTTTATATAAGTACTTGATAATGGCGGTCGGTCCTGTGGTGGCCACAGCTGATTTTTTTTAAAGGTAATCTACTATTTTAGATATGTAATAATATAATGGTTAGTAAAAAATAATTAAGTACAGTATACAATTCTAAAGAAATTTCAAGGAAATTTTTAGTTTTTCATTGAAGTTTTAATTCTTTTTGACTGTCTGTCAATATAATATCAATAAAAATATGCACTGGTGGGATTCAAATCATTTTACTGCCGGTTCGCTATGGATCATGATCGGGGGAGGGGGTTGTTTAATTTTTTTTTTTTTTCTGTGTATAATCTGTGATACATGGAAATATATAACAATAATTACAGGTTAAACCTAACATAAATGGTAACAAAAATAATATAAATGATTTTATGTATCTAAATAAATTATACAGCAGGATCCAATATTGGTACCAAATGAGAAACTTTTTTATTATCAATTTTTCGAGAAAAATTCATTATCCTTATATTCATTATAATTCAGTATAGAAGTCCTTTTAATATATCAATTGATGATTTAGGCAAATTTTGGGTGGGGTAAGTGACTTTTTCAGTTTTTCTTGGACGTAAAAAATCACTTTCCATAAAATCCAACGAGCAAACGCGCATGTATGGGCTTGGATTTTTGCCCATTTTTAGTATTTGCATCCACAGAGACCTACGGTCCACTTTCTCTCTACCTCCAAATGTCGTTTCAATTGATAATAAGGTGCTTTTTCCTTTTACAAGTAAATATGTTTAGCTAAGCTTAGAAGTTAGTCAAATGCCTTATACCCTTTTCACACTAGATCTTTAAGATCGGATATTTAAGTGAATGGATCTTTAAACGCTAATGTGAAACCGTACGGCCTCGTCTAAACACGACCGATGTTTAAGACAGAGATCTGAGTCTTAAACTTCGCCCGCATTGCCAACTTAATTCCCATTATAAAAAAATACTCCTTGAATTTGTGCTTCTCTTCTTTTATCTATGTTCAGCTGTTATCATTTTATATATCGAGGTTATGAGAAGATTATTTGCGTTATTATTTAAATAAATATAAAAAATAAACTTTTCCTAACCTCGATATACATAATAATGACAGAATAAATTCAAACGATATGAAATTATGTTGGCAATACATACTAGCTTTACATGGAGATTTCTTCTTCAAATTAAACATCAAGTGTGAAAGCAAACCGATATTAAACATCGATGAAGTTTAAGTTCAATCGTCTTAAAGATCTAGTGTGAAAAGGGTATTAGCAAGGGTAAGGAGGGAGAAAAAATATTTTGTAGTCTTATAAATGAAACGCTCTTACAACAGATTAACTTAGGTAAGGTAAGATTACTTAAGTATTGTGGTAAAAAGAAAGCACCTATTGTTTCCGATTTAGGAAAATGATGGAATGTTAAAGTAGGGTTCTTCTTTATCCACGATTTACATTGCGGCACACAACAAAATAAATGGTTTTTTGCCATGATTCACAAAAATAAAACATAAACAACAAAAAAACACGTATTTCTCCATTAAACAAAATCAAACAATGTCACTCTCGTAGCTTCCGCAAATTGCTACCAGATGTCAGGACGCTTAGGAAGTTTCCCCTATACAATGATTGACATTGCGCTAGCATACCGATGTGTTACCTTCTCCATTTACCCCCACCACTGAGAGTTACGAGATAACCTTACAATATAAAAATCTTGGGTTTGAATAGCTATTGTAGCCGCTCTTATCACTGCTCCTACATAACCGCTCCCTTTGATTATTCTTGGAACAAAGCTATGATATGTGCCATATGAATTGTATTTTAGTATTTATTTTGAAATTTATAAAAACGATTTTATTAAAACTTACTTTTTACTGTATAAATAGTTATATAAACCAGATGTTTTATTGTTGTTATTATTATGATTATGGCCTAAAATTTACCATACCACAATACGTCCCATGTTGTTCATTAGTATGTAATTGATAGGTAAAAGAGTCTAGTCTTAAGTACGACAGCTTATTGCAGTTTTAATTTAATTAGGTCTATATACGTACTATTATATACAATATTTAGTTTTTACATGTACTGTATTATCTATAAATTTTTTGTTAAAAATATATACATTTGAATCAACATACTAATTGTTTGATTTCTCCATAAAATCTTTTGCTTCATTTATTTTTGATGCTAGGTAAGGCGAACCTCCACGATCTGGATGGTTTACTGCCATTACTTTTTTGAAAGCATCTTTTACTTTGACTTTATTTGCTGTGGGACTAATACCTGAAAGGTTAAAACTGTTATTAGTACGAATCTTTTAATTAACTCTTAACTAATAAGAATATTATGATTGCTGAGGTACCAATTTTTAGGGATTTGTAGGTATAATAAAAAACAAAACCTTATATTGTTACTAATGTATCTGTGTACGGTAGAAATTGTGGCGAAACAGGTAAACCTAGATCAGTGATTCTTATGGTTCTTAACCGATGTTCCGTGAACTTAGAGAAAGTGTTCCGCCTAATTTTGAAAATCAGCGAAAAATTAAAACGGTTATTTAAAAAAAAACGAAAAAGCTAAAGCATGGTTTTTAGTTTTCTCGTCTTTGTACTTATGTTAGCTTTTATCGATTTCTATAACAGATCGTACTCTCAAAATGAAATTTTCTGAAATACCAGTTGAAGAATTTTGAATATCTGTTCAAACCGAGTTTAAAATTATTTCTGAGAAAACGATTAAAATTTTATTACAATTTTCAACATCGTACTTACAACTTATGCAATATAAAAAATATATGTACTGTGTTATTTTTCTGTTTCCGCAAATTTTTTATAAAATTGTAAGTGCTCCGTGATTCCGAAAAGGTTAAGAACCACTGACCTAGATAATTGAAATTTGGCATACGTATACTCTTTGACTCGCATATAGGATAAAATACTGAGATTTAAAAAAAATAACAAAACACATCGCTCCAAATATACAGGGCGTTTGTTTGAAACGCCGCACCTCGTATAACTCCTTTATTTTAAGAGATAAAAAAAATTCTTCAGAAGAAAAGTTAAACTAGACAAAAGGGCCCACTTAAGGACTATAATAAGAATTCTGCATCACTTCCAGTTCTTCAGACAGAAATTGTTTCAACTTTTTATCTAGTATAGGAAATCGGTACTTTAATTTATTTTTCTTGAAAGTACATTAAATCAGCTTTACAAGGATGTCAAAATATCATACTTTAATTTTAACCATTTCAAAATGGCGACCATTTATTTACAAAATAATAATTATCATAGCAAGCTTTGAAAATGATTGTTACATAAAAAAAAAAACAAATAAAACCTGCTAATTTTCTAGCCTGTTAGTACGAGTTTGATATTAAAGGTGATAACATCATATCGTTCGTAATTATGGGTTACGTACGTTATTCAAATGAAGAAATGACAGGTATGGTTCGGACATTCGGGAAATGTCAAATAAATTCTATTAGGGCCCAGCAACTCCACCAAGAAAAGTATGTTGAAGGTAAAGGTTAGAAGACTTAGAAAACAGGGTAAGAACAGCCATCAGGACATTGTCGTGAACCGGAATAGTTCAAAAGGAATTTTTGTCTTATTATTTTTCCGAATGTTATCGAAATTTTTGCAATATCGCAGTACTTATTTGGCTGACTGAACAATTGTAGAACTAGCTTGATGCAAGTGTATCTCGTAATTACGAAACATTATCGAATTTTATGATTTTTAATATGTACCCACATTTTTTTTTTCTTTTAATAGAGACCTACAAAACCATAAAATGTGTGAAAATGTACATTTCACGTCAATTTTTTGAACCTCTGGTTAAAAAAATACAAGAAACAAGCCAACGCCTAGGGCAGAGAAGGTAAGTTATATTTTTCTAGACGTACGTATTTATATTTAAGACAGGTAGTCTATAAAATACTACATATTAAATATTCGAACTTGAGATTATTGGAAGATGGAAATAATGAAGAGTTCAGGATTTTAAGCCGCATCCCTATGGGAAACCGTTTTACCATGAAATGGAAATAGCTCATTGGATCATAAAATATCAATCATTGATTACATACAGAATGAAATGTATAGGAGACCTTAGAATAGCACTGTCTCGCTAAAATATCCCTCACACTTACGAATGACAATCTTGAACACTTTACCACAAACCAAAGATAGTGCTTTAAATCATTAATATATATGCGACAACTATATTATATATACTTATAATTAATGTTACGATGTTTTACATAGATGTATAATACCTAGAATGAGAGCAGCTTCTCTGCGATTCATTTTTGGATCAAAACCTCCTTTATAATATTTCGAATTGGCATCAAATTTTGGTAAATTTTTCATAGTTTCATTCATGGTTTTCGCTACATTTGGAAGTTGTTTCAAGACATATCTTCCTGCAAATCCCACAGCTGCTAATCCTAAACCGGCAACAATGACACTGCTTGCCTAAAAATAAAAATATACATTATGTAGATTCTGGAAAATTCTGTTAATTTAGGTTATGTTTATAAAATTTACTTGTTCTGTGTAACTTACAAAAAATTGCAATAATTAAAAGCAATTTGAAATAAACTTACCATTTTTGCGCTAAAATTTTATACCAGTATAAAATTACTACCTATTATATTTTTAAATAAATTGGCAGCATGACAACATGTGTCAAATAGCAAGACCGTTCAGAGGTCGAAAAATTAAGTCGCATTTACTGTTTTAACATATTAATTAATTTATCATATGAAATTGCTTTAATTTCGGACATAATTAAATTTTGATAGACAGAACAGTACACAATTTTTGATGTGTTCAAAGCTGCATTTCTTTATGAAAACCTGCCGGTTACCTAGGGAACGAAACCGCGTAAATGTCAAAAGCACATGTCAGGAATAGATAGAACATTTTCGGCATCATTTTATTTTTTCCGTCTTTAAAGGAATAAAGTATGTATGCAGCTGTTGGGTTCCTATGAAGATTTTGTTCATTGTCATGTTATGTAAACTGGCCTAAATGTAATTTTTTAAGAGTATTGTTATTTTAAAAAATTAGTTGCGTAATTTATTCTCTCTTCTTCGTCTGATTACCGGTCTAACGAATCGTTTTAGACCGTCGGAACAATGACCAAACTTTCACAAACCACCCGTCGCGAGAATTTCTTTGAAAGGCATTTTTTGGGATTTTAAAAGGGTATATTTTTGAGAATTCAAATAATAAAATTAGAAACCTTACGTTTACAACACGTGACTTTAAAATATTTTATTGTTCAAGGAGACTTTTGCTCAAAGTTATTATCTAATAACTTTGACAATTCCTTGAACAATCTTTTTACCCTTTTTCGTAGAAATGCCTAGAAATGTCATATAAAAACATCCGCCTCTCTGAAGACAGGATCAGACAGTATTTGGTGCGCTTAGCGTAAAGATCTAATTTGTTGAATTCTTAGAGGCACTGTGTCGGCATACTGGTGGTCTATCTGATTTTATTTGTTTTAAACTTTTAATTATCTTAATACCTATATTTTAATCTATTGTAAATATTACTTTTAATAAATCAAATTCATTAATTTTAAACCGCCTTACTTAACGTGTATAAACCTTCACCTTTAAGAACTTAAGTGAACAGTGAAGTCCAGAGTAATTTCATGCCTGATCAGTCGGTTGGAAAGTACACTAATATTTATCATTTAATTCACATATCGTAATGATGAACCCTGGATAACACTCACGCCTACTACCCGAACTCTTTTAGTTAGGAATCTCATTTCAGTTTGAGATTAGATTTTATATAATATCACAGACTCGCTACCTAGTGGAAAATAAATGGTACGTTGTAAAGTAACGTACCGGGCTCGCTACACCGGAAGGGACTGAGGGCGAGGAGAGGAGGGTGAGTTGGTACAAATTCCCGGGTCTATGTAGGCTGAAGGACCTGGGTCAAGATTATTTTGTACAAACCACTATCCTATTTTATTATTTGTGATTTTGTTGCATAATTTCTTTCATCTCTTTGTTGGTAATCGCAATGTTGGCGCTAGCGGGGGATCCGCGGGGGCCCGGGCCCCCCAAAAATTGCTCTGGCCCCCAGGTGCGCCCCCCAGAATTGTTTGGAGAAAAATGTATTTTAGAACTGAGGACCTTTTTTTTAGGTCATCGCTTGTATTTTCATGTGTAAACGATAAAAAATAATTTCAAATAACTCAAAATTTTCCTGCCCCCCCAGATTTTAAGAGCTAGCGCCGCCACTGGGTAATCGTAATGCGCAGTATTACTTGGAATAGTAGATTTTATAAGTTAGGGCTAGGGATTGCGATCCCGGGATACCGAGATTCGGGATCCCGGTTGATTTTTGGTCCCGAAAATCTCGGGATTTTAAAAGCTGGATCCCGGGATTTTCGGGATTATAACAAAATTCAAATGATTAATTTATTTTGTAAGAAATAATCAGTTTTTTTGACCAAAGTTTATTGGTTTGAGATTATTTCTGTACAGTTTGTTTACAAACATCAAACATCAATAGTTTAATTACATTGTATTCTCTTTGAGTCAGTGGCGCACCCAGGGGCGGGGGCCCGGGCCTTCCCTATGAAGGATGGAAATACCAAATTTTTTAATTTTTTAGCATTATGACCTTAGGTAAATACATAGATATGGATTTAAAAGTAGAGGTGAGGACCTTTTTTTTTACTCATCACTTGTGTTTTACTAGTGAGGACCTTTTTTTTGCTCATCACTTGTATTTCAGAAGCGAGGAGTTTTTTTTATATCTTCACTTTTTTTTTGGCTACCGCCCTCCCCCCAACAAAATTCTTGGGTGCGCCACTGCTTTGAGTTTACAAGTTTCCAAAATATTAAGCTTACATATGCATTTTGAAAGTTTATTAGTGCATTAAAATATACTATAAGAATACAATAACTTATATCCAATAACTTGATGATTGCTAAATGTAATTAAGAACATAAGATAATTAAAACAAAATAAGGTAGATTAAATTTTTTAAATCTACTTGTTTACCAAACCACCATTTTATAACTAAAACAAGCATGAAAGACAAAAAATAATTACTGAAATATTAGGTGTACCGGAAAGTTTTTTCGTTTATTTGGTATTATTAAAATAGAAACAAATGGATAGAAAAAAATGTACTTTATTGAGTAAAATAGTTACCATTGTGATCTATAACACTCTGCCATTTATCAGGAAGAGAAAATATTCCCGATTTATAAAATTCCTGATTTTTTGAAGGAAAAAATTCTTCAAGGCTCGTTTTAACATGGTTCATACCTCTGAGGGCCGGTTTCTGAAAGCTTAATTAACTATAACCAAATAGTTATAAAATGGTTGCTATGGTTACTTATTGGATTGTTATATTATAACCGAGTTTGACCAAAAGATTAAACTCAGCTAAGCTTTCAGAAACCGGCCCTAAGTGTCTTGTTTCTTAAAAAGAGTTCCATTGACCGAAAAAAGTGATAGTCGGAGGGTGAAATGTCTGGTGAGTAGGGTGGGTGTGTTAGAACCTCCCAATCAAGCTCGGTAATTTTTTTACGTGTCTTTTTTTGATGAATGAGATCAGGCATTGTCGCCTTGAAGAATTACTCCTGTTCTTTTCACAATTTCTGGACGCTTTCTGGTCAAGTTCTGATTCAGTCGATCCAATTGTTCACAGTAGAGATCAGAATTAACACTTTGCCCCGGTTTTAACATCTCATAATAAATTATTCCTTTATAGGGCCTTCCAGATCGAAGTTCGAACCAATCATAAATTTCCTGATTTATATTTTTTAAATTACTGTTGACATGTGCGTACACTTAGTTTATCACCATAAACAGTGCAATTGTGTTATGTAGCAACTGTAGCAGTTTTTTTTTTTTGTACTCATGCAACATTAAACAGCATAAAAAATGTTTTGATGAAAATTCTACCGCCATTTTAAAATGCAAGGGTTTAAAATGAAACGAAAACAATAATTAGGTACTCAAGATTACAGAGTTTAATCAAAACGCAAAAGACATCTGTTTAATTCAGTGAACAAGTCGTGACTAGTTCGCATTCTGCACTAATAATAAAAACAAAACACTTTCCGGTACACCTAGTATAAATATTTTATATTCATTTTTGACAAAGTATGTATATGTATGTATACTGCATTAGCATTCGTTTTTAAGAAAATAATCGTAAATTACATAATACATATATATATATATATATATATATATATATATATATATATATATATATATATATATATATATATATATATATATATATATATATATATATATGCCTGAATAAAAATTAATAATGGTAATCTATCTAGTTCAAATTTATCTATACATATGTACATACAATAGATAATAGATCCTTCCAGTTAGTGAAGCTTTCGACTTTGATTTATAAACATAGTGTAAGCATGGTATTTGGATAAATGCACCATAATATACATCACAATTTTAACGAAGCGAATTATACAAAATATTTAATTAAACACAGAAATATTTGCCACTTGATAAGAATGTTTTCAGCATATTTCTTGAAAACCCGTATGTGTTATTGTTGTCGATAACTTGTCATGATACAGTACAAGTCACGTGGACAGGGCCTGCCTGACGAATTCTAGCATGCAGGTCTTGATTTGCGCCCCTTAATGACGGTATATTTAAAAAAAAATATCCTTAATATTGCGCTCCATGTTTCGCGGCGCCCCGGGCTGTCGCCCGGTTCGCCCGTGCCTGGGGCCGGCCCTGCACGTGGACATATCATGCAACGCATTATATTATTTGATTTTCATTGTAGAAAATATAAAGAACAATTCCTATTTATTATATAAGCAAGATTTTTATCTTGTCATCGGGTTCGGAATTATTGTTTCTCCGGGGCCAGGGCTTGGATCAGGGCCAGATCTAGGGTGTGGCGAGTGAGACACTAGCCTCGAGTGCAGAGTTACAGGGACACAAAAAAAACACCTAAATATAAATTAAAAATAAGTATAAGATCAATAAATTATTTATGCTAATAACTGTATACATGTATTTGTGTACAGCCTGTTTCTTTGGTTTAGGCGGAACTAGATTTTCAATTTTAGTAACTCTTACCGATTAAGTGAGGATTTTGATAATTTTGTTTAGCAAAAGCCTACTTCGAACCGTAAAAGTGGGGATCATGACAACACACAAAAATTAAAATTCCCGTTACTTCTGCCTAAACGTTTGGAATAGCCTATAAGTGTTTGTAATTATAATTTTGAAAAAAAGGAAGCTTACGGCAGGCGAAATTCTGGTACTTTCCCATGTTGTATGCAAGTTATTTTTACATACAAACACTTTACCATTCAGTAAAAAAAAAAAAAAAAACTGAGGTTAGGTATTCTACGTCAACGTTCAACGACGTCAAAAGCAGGGATGGGGAGTCGACAGAAAAATTATCGACTCCCGACTCTCGACTCCGGAGTCGGTATTTTTGAAAATCGACTCCGACTCCGACTCTGACTCCCGACTCCTCTCACTGGTAAATTGTAAAGTCTATTCCAAATGTTTAAGCGGAACTAAATGGAATTTTTATTTTCTCAAATTATCACGAGTTTAACTATCTATATACTTTTTAACTATCAAAGTGGGCTTTTGTTAAACAAAATGATACAAAGCTTCATTCAATCCTTAAAAGTTCGTAGATTTCGATATCTAATTCCGCTTAAACCAAGCAAACAGACTATACTTACATTAAATATTTTGGGTTGGGGCGAGCTGTTTTTATAAAATGTCATTTTCATTTCATCTTGACTATTGAGTCATTTTTACTACAAATTTTCAAATATATTAGTTTTAAAAAAAAAATTGTTTTGTATTTTATATAAAGTCTGTTCCTTTGGTTTAGGCGGAACTAGATTTTCAATACTAGTTACTTTTACCGTTTGATTGAAGCTTTTGATCATTTTGTTCAGGAAAAGCCAACTTCAATATATAAAAAAATAGCTAATGACAACTTACAAAAATGAAAATTCCAGTTAGTTCCGCTTAATCGTTTGGAACAGACTGTACTTTATTTTTCATAACATATCACTTTTTTCTTTTGACATATAGATTTTAGCTGCCAACATGAAACATAAAATAATCACAAAGCCCGTTACAACTTGAGAAAATAAAAATCCAGTTTAGTTTCGTTTTAACATAATAAACAAAGTATACAAAAAAAGAAAAATTAGATATTACTAAAAATTAACTCAAATTTTTAACTGAAAAGCATGAAGGAAACCGGAATTGAATATTTTTAATTTCATTTTCGTTCATGAACAGAGAAAAAATGTCGTTCCTGTTCCCATTCTTTAACAAATTCTGGTAGTATGGTATTTTGCTTTCGCTTTCGGATTGTTCTCATCCTTGATAAATATGTAGTCAAAGAGTCGGGAGTCGATAACTTTTTCCGACTCCCGACTCCGACTCCGACTCCTCCAAAAAGCTTCGACTCCTCGACTCCCGACTCCCGACTCCGACTCCGACTCCGACTCCCCATCCCTGGTCAAAAGTAGGAAGTGGACGAACATTCAATATCAACGGCGTGGAACGCCGTTCAGACGTTGCTTATTCTATGCACTTGCGTACTACAGTTCGATTTTAACTTCGCACTGACAGATAGCGCCGTCCAAACGCCGTCAACGCGTCGTAGAACACGTTGCATTCTGTTCCGCACTTTAGCGTAATGCCGGCGCTATCTATAACAGCGCTTTTCAAAGTGGTGGTCTGCGGACTGGTGCCGGTCCGTTACATTACAGTTGAAACGCAAAGATTATATTTATAGGATTATTAGAACAATGTTGTAATAGTCTGGTATTTTGGCGGTAGATCATTTTATTACATTGGTCGTTGTTTTGAGGTTCCGTAGGCACAGAGTGTTAGCACTTATGTAAACGTTTTATAACGGGCGCGCGTACGGTTGAAATTGTAAGTATTGAATCCATTAATACGAACGCATTGTGCTTCTGTCTAGTACGTTGTATAAGTAGGACTCCCACCACGTTCCCCAAACTTCACACTCAAGTAACCTAACTTTTCGTACCAATGTAGTGTCCCTAGCTTTGTAATTGAAGCGAGGAAATTGTTTATGTGTTTAAATCTTTACTGATTTGACCCGCAGAAATACCTATTCTGTAAGTAGGATTAAAATAATAGGTCGTTTTCATACATACCAGCAAAGCTGGAGCCTAAGCCGGCTCCGGGGCCGGCGACAATAGAGGAATTATCAAATGGAGGATTTCACACGGAGTCCGTCAATAAATTGTTGGAGCTCGAAGCTGACGAAGGCTTGAAAGCAAGCTTCGAAAATGAAAATAAGACACTCGCATCTTTGAGTAAAAGTTAAAACAGAATATTCTAATCTCTCAGACATTGCCATGAAGAAACTATTTCCTTTTTACACACCTTACCTCTGTGAGACCGGATTTTCAATAATGAGTGTAATTAAAACAAAATATAGAAATATTATGAGCATTCATGATCCATTCCGCGTGGCTCTGTCATCGATTCAACAACGAGTAGAAAAACTGGTCAAAAATAAGCAGGCTCATTTTTCCTATTAAATTTTGTTGTTATTAATATTATTTATGTTTTGACATTTATAAATAAAATAATTATAATTAAGTTGAAAAACCCAATTTAATAATCTCATCCACTACGAACTGCATAAAAATTGGGTTCGTTTTAAGTAAATGTTACCAATAGTCCCTAGACCTAGTTACATTAAAAGTTCACTGCAACGGAATATGATACCGGTCCGCAACAGATTGGGACAAACAATGCCGGTCCGCTACATTAGTTTGAGAAGCGCTGGTCTACAACAGGTGTTTCGCCGCGTCAACTATCGGTATATTCACCTGCTCATATGAGGGTGGTCATTGACTATAGCACTGGCCACCTGAATCTACTTAGGACGCAGGTCCATCCACGCGCTAGAATAGGTTACGTCGAGTACGAAGCAACGCTAGGGCATGTGATATAAGCCAGTTTGGATGCACACTGAAACTCAGCTTATTTGAGTTCACCGTCGGTGTTTACGATTACCCGGTGCGCCTCAGTGTATTCTGCATTTTACGCAGCGAAGCGGTGTACGGTTGCTAAGAAGCGTTTTTTACGCACTTACGTATTTTTGAGTTTTTATATATCTATTTTCTTTATGGTCGGATTTCCAAATTCGAATAAAAAATAGGTTTTATATGTAAGTAATTATTAATTTCCGGAATTCAGAAATTACTTCGATAAATTTAGACGTAATTTATGAATTAACAAAAACTTCTTTTCCTGCTTTAAATTTGGAAAACGAAAAATTACTCATTAGTAAACGTAAACCTTAACCTGAACCTTAAAAGTCTTAGAAATTGTCATTAAAAAACTGGATATTCGCGAGAATTTTCTTGTTTACATGCATTTGTTTTCACTGCATATCTTGATTACAAAGTCATGCTACGCCACTGTTTATAGAACAGGAGTAATCCCGGAGTGATTATAATAAATATAATAAAAATTGTAATAAATAATTTCATAAAATACAAGATCAAATGTTTCACGTTGTCGGCGCCGACTTGAGCAATGAGTGATTCTCGTATGGCCAACTGTATGTGTTAGTTTTCCGAGTTAGTACAACGGGACACTTGTACGTGTTGTTACAAAGTGACTGTATTATCACTGTTTACAAATAAGTCTTTATTAAATTATTTATTTGTGTAAGAAGAACATATTAATATATACAACGGTAGATTAAAACAAAAAAATATACTTCAACCTTCCTAAAACGATTCGCACCAAGCCAGTCTTGAACCCTTTGCGACATGAGCCCGATCTAAGCCAGCTACGACTACTTTTTCCGGTAGTAAAGCATCGAGTTTACTGCTAGCATATATCTAGTCTTGTCATAAATACTGTTACAAAGTTTTTAGTCAAATTCCATAAGATGCTTGAATATACAATATTTATATTTCTTTTAGCATATAATACATAGATGTAATTCAACAAGAAACACCAATCCGTTTTTAAAATGTCCATTTCTGCCCGTTACATAGCGCTTAACTCTTTGCAGTCACTCGTCAATAGAATTAGAAAGGATTTCTTGAAAAGATTTTTAATATTGAGGAGGCCTTCAACAGCCAGAACAATATGATGTTACAAGTTTACAAGAAGCTTGTGCGAAAATGCCGACGAACCAGAGGAGCCATTGCTTTGCTTTAGTTATGGTGCGGGAACTAAGGCGGTACCAGTAAGCTTCATTTTTATGAGAAAGGAATAAAAATGTAGGTCAAAGTCTACTAAAAAATCGGGCTACTAGAAAGTCGATAGTTAAAGAAATGAACAACTTCCTCTTTCCTGGTCATCACAGGAGCTTCCAGCAAGATTCAGCTCCAGCCCAAAATACAAAGGTTGTACAACAGTGGTTTGTAAGCAAAGTACCGGACTTTTTTATCTGTTGGTTGATCGCCAGCAGCTCTGACTTCAGCCTCCTGGACTACAATCAGGGTCGTCTTATGAATTGTAAGGACCCTAGGTCATGGGTATTTAACGAGCCCCAGGAGAAGTCAAGTCAAATATAAAATATATATTGCAATGATTTTGAGAACCAATTTTTAACCTTGTTTTAACCGTCCATCGCCGCTATATTTAATTTTACTATGATATCATTTTAAACACATACATTCTATAATGCCGAACGGGTGTTGTATCAGACGCGTGTGCAATAAAAATAAAAGATAAACTGCTATTTTATTTTTTAGGCAAGGTTCCTAGCAATAAATTATATAGGTAAATTATGTCTAAATAAATCAGTGCCAGGTTCAAATTTTGTTATTTATTATTATTATTATTATTTTTTTTTTGTAAAATCAGTAACTTTACATAATAAAATTAAGAACGGCGACCGGGCCCCTTGTACAAGCGGGCCCTAGGCTATGGCCTTGTTGACCTAGGCGAAAAACGGCCTTGACTACAATTGAGAGGGCTAGAAGTAAAAGGATTTAAGCACAGAATTTAAAGTTTCGAGAAAATTAGCTTCAAAGTTAATTGCTCTAGGAGAATTTTTTAGTTTTAAGATAAGTAAGACAGCGAATCTTTCTCCATCTTAATGGGTATCCACCAGTATTGTTCTTAGGATCTTGCAGTAAAATGATTCAAGCCTACTTAAATCCTTTAACCAATAACTGAAATAGCAACTTATTTTTTCAATTTTTTTTTTCAAGTTCTTCGGACGGTGTTAGTGAAGCGAATTCTGTTGAAATCGTTTTATTATCTAATAATAATAATGTTTAACTGACGATAGATGTACTTAGCTTAAATTTAGAAAAAATTGCACTTGAATCATTTTACGTCAAACCTCCTCAATTGGTCCATGGTTCAGGCCATGGCTTGCAAGAAGAGCCTGAAGCGCTCCTTGGTGAAGGTAAGGATGGTGTAGTCATGTAAATGGGCTGCGTTAGGCGCAAGGAGTCTTTGTTGCTGTGCGCCAAAAATTTTAACTAACTAACGAAGACAAGGATGGGTTTTTCTGTAGTAACCCTTCGTAATTCTGTTGTCTTGTGGCCGCCGAGACATATTTAACAAATTTTATTGAAATCGTAGTTGGTACACGATTTATACTCTGATAAGAATTGAAAGTATTTGTAAAATCTGTTCAATAACTCCAAAGATATAATGATATTCGTGTGTGCGGTATAACTGTGCTGAAATATAAATTATCAGTGACAATATATATTTCTTTAGTGGCAAACCGCAGCACACTCAGTGGTGTCACCCCAAATTATGAACAACCGGTCTCCATAGTGAAGGGTGCTCCCCATCAAAAACATTGCTGGATCCGCCCATTAGGGGCTAAATAAATAAATATAACTACAGATAAAAATTCCGGTGGTGTATAATAAACCGCCGTTAATTTTAACAACCGGTTCCCAGAAATTGCCTTATATGTTATCAACCTGTTCCCAGAGTAACACCATTGGGTACACAGTTTATTTTTAATTCATTACTTGAGAACTGCTGATCCGATTTTCGTGGTTTTTTTCTATCTGTATCTAGTACCTACATTATCTCGTCAGGTTTCTGGCTGTATTTTATTAAAATTAGTTTAGTAGATCCAAAGTTACAATGAATTTTGTGCGCGCGGGTAAAACGAAAGCCATTAATTCGTTTTACCCGCGTTAAGCGTTTAAGCGTTTGCCAAAAATGCCTTAAATATTAATTTAAGGCATTTTTTTTTAAATTATCAGCGACAACATAGGTTTTCCAGCGGGAAGGTTGATAAACAATTTATACACTTTTAAAAATCCGTTCAGTAGTTCCCGGAGGATACTTGGTACACGATTTATACAATAATCAGAATTGAAAGAATTTTAAAAATTGGTTGGACAATTTTTACTGGGAAAGTAATTTTGGGTCAGTTTGATTTCTCTCCCATACTTACATGTCTGTGGACACGGTTGTAGTTGAGCAAGATGCCATTTACTGTCCAGTCAAATTCCTGATTTTTTTGCAAGATCTTTGTAAATTCAAAATACGAAGCATTAGCAGCTTTAATTCTGTTTGTAATTTCCTGCTGTATCAGATTCACCTGATTTATCATGATGCCCAGGTATTTGAAAGTATAAACTCTCTCAAAAGTGTTGCCATTTTTTAAGTTGGTCTTGTTCTCATGACTGCGTCTATTAACAAAACTGTAAAATTAAAGGTTTAGAGATACTCCATATAAGACCCCCGATTTGATTGTTAAAGAAGTCCTTACTTAAATTTTTTGTGTAGGAAACACATATTTATGAAATAGTAGATAGGTGTAAATCAAAAAAATTGAAGTGAAGTGTGAATTTTCACACATTTCAGGATTTTGCAGGTATTTAATAGGTGTAAGAAGTCAACATAATACTGAATGTCTAGGTATATTTATCATATCAAAATCAACAGTTTTTTTGATAATCACTTTTATTCGTTATTTGAGAATTAAGAGCTTCCATTTAATTTTTTTAAACAAAATTTAAATTACTTGCCAAAAATCCCAGCGTTTTTTCTGCATTTGCTTCGTAATCAAGTCTTCATTAGATTAATATGAAATATTTTACAGTGTAGAGTGTAGTGTGGTGTGGTGTGAGTAACTCAGTTCGCAACTATTAAAAAAATATATTATTTATTTAATATTATTAATTCCAAAAAAATACACGTACTATCTTTGTTATATATACAAAAAATCCACAACATTACTAGCTATAATTTAACCATTAATTAAAAAAATAATTAATTTTTGCAAAAACACGAAAACTGCCATATTTTTCAAAAACACAATCTGATCAAAAATTATTCTCATACGTTTCCGGCTTAGATCAATATACATTACCTATAATTTTTTCAAATTTCTGATTTAACCCTTTTTAGTAAAAGGGTGCGGGACAAGAACTTTTGCACATTTTTTGAAAAATGAATCAAAAATTCCTGTTGAACTATTTCGGTTCCCATCAATGTTCATTACGGAGATTTTTTTAGATTTTTAGATCAATCCCTTTAGGAGATAGGGTGGGGACAAAAGTTTTTTGACACATTTATTACAAAAATCCAATAACAAAAATGATTTTTCAAAAATAAAAATTTGTTTGTTGATCCACGCATTAAGAGGTTTCATTTGGTATGCCACTCAAAATTTAAAAACAAAATATTTATTTTTTATTAAATACATATTTGTTTATATTTATCCCGCGCTGTATTTTTTTAACTCTCTGTAGTTTTCTTATATGTGGGTCAAAAAGTTGTACAAGTATGCCAAATTTCAACTTTCTATGTTCAGCCGTTTGGCTACTATTTCTACCGTACAGACAGACAGACAGTCAGACAGACAAACAGTCAGACAGACAGACAGTCAGACAGACAGACAGTTAGACAGACAGACAGACAGTCAGTCAGACAGACAGATAGTCAGACAGACAGTCAGTCAGACAGAAAGATAGTCAGACAGACAGACAGACAGACACATGAGTGATTTTATAAGGGTTTTTTGGTGGTCATACCTACAAAACCCTAAAAATATGATTCGCACCAAACCTGGTTTGAGCTTAATTTGACTAAGCCCGCTGTAAACCGGCTACGACTGCTTTTTCCGGTACAAAACAGCGGTTACATTGCTAATGTAATATAAAACTGTTGCGTCCCCTGTTGTTTTCTCCCTAATTCTTGAATAATAACCCAAGATGACATATTTTAACCCCTGTAGAAGACATAGCGTGTGTATATTGCAGTGAAGCATGAATCAACATCCCCTCACTACTTTATAACAAGCGGTAACGTAAAGTTGTACAGGTGTTGCATTCGCCGGTGCGTAAAGCGTGCGATGACGCCAGGTGATTCTCGTTCAGTTCACCGCCGAGTTTCTTAACGCTCGCAACAATCACCACTCTACAACAATATATAAGAAAAACTACCAACATTTTAAGACCTGTGACTTCATGTTTTAGTTGCATGCGAGGGTTTAATATTATTGTTTACTTATTTTCAATCGATAATTGTACATTTTTATAATATATACAGTGCTTTTTGAACACTTGTGAGTTTATAATAATGTGAAGACGAATTAGGATAGTTTTCTAAAGTGCGCGTCTTTTGAGTTTTAATGTAAATTGAGTTTTTCATTTAATGAATTATCAATTTGTGGTAATATTTTTGTAATAATGCGGTCTAGTAAACAACTAAAACGTGCTTGTTTTGGTGAAATCGTTGTGGAATAAGAAGGAGAATTAACGTGGTGAGTTATTCATTATTTTCGAATTTTGCGCAATGAATTTGATGATATCTAGGACGTCCGGTCTGTCAGGTTGAATCACTTTAAGTATATATTTTTTTGAAAAGTGGTAATTGTTGAAAGCATATATTTTATTCTGGATTTAAATTGCATTAATATTCGTTTCGAAATTTTTGATGGATTTGTTATTACAGAGAATTATGTATGGAAATTGAATATTTTCTAATGCAAAATTACTGAAACAAATATTTCGTAATTTTAATATTTTTATTATTATTTACATATGTATACTTTAAATTATTGTGTCCGGTATAATTATTTTTATTTGTAGGATTAAGCAATATTGGCTTTCTTTAAGAACATTTTATTGTATATAACCAGCGTCGACAGCGCCGAACTAACAAAAGTAGTGGAAATCAGTTTTTGTTTTCTTCTTGTCCAGTGCTATAGTCGTAAAATAAACAGAGGGTGTACTGTTAGTGTTGTAATAGATACATTTAAAAAAATATCTAGATACAGATACAGATACCTAAGAAAATATGTATCTAGATGCAGACACAGATACAGAATTATAAAAAATATCTAGATACAGATACATGCCAAAAATGTTTGTATCTAGATACAGCTAGACACTTTTGAAAAAAACTGAAAAATGAAAATACCATATTTTTTATCAAACAAACAGTACATGTTAATCAGTATTATACAGGCTGTTCAAAAATTACCGTAACGTCACAAAAAGCCCACTAAATTCAAGGTAAAGCACTATTCTACGGAATAAATTTGTACTAAATAACGTATGTATTATGTTAGCCTTATGTGCTAACGTATGAGCTGCGTATCTATAAGACTAATGTTAGTCTTATAGATACGTAGCTATATTCTTGTTAAGGGGATGTTCGTTCCAATCAAATTTTAGCCCTAATTGAAGTGGAATTCGTGTAAGGTCACGATCATTTTTGATTACTAATAAAAAATTAATGATAAGAAATATGTCATTTTTTTTTCTCATTCCATACAAATTTAATTTATAAACAAAATTTCAGTTGACACTCTCACGCTTACAAATTAAATTTATATGAACGTTTAATAATTTATTCAATTTTACGTCCGTTAGGAAACACACCTACCTATCTAACTGATTTCAATTAGGAAATGAACGTAATATCCACACTAGCATGGCCGGCCCTTGGGTGAGGCGGACTAGAGCCAGGCGTCAAGTGAAGAAAAGCCTCAAAAAAATTATCAAAGTGTATCTTCAACCACTGGATACTTTTGAAGGGCCTTAATTTGTCTTGCCCAAGGCTTTACAAAACCACGGTCCACTCCCAATCCACTTGCGTGGATATAATTTTTCATATGTTTTTAGTAAATTGCTCATCAAAATAGCAATATTAGTTATTCAAAACCTTAGTTTTCATTAATAATGACCCTTTTTCCTTAAGTGTTGTACCTACTATTGTAGTACCTAAACTATTATATCAGCTTGGTATCATGGTATAAAAATAAAGTAACGATCAAAGTATCTAAAATACAGATACAAGATACTAAAATTTAAATATCTAGATACAGTACAGATACATATTTCAAAAAGTATCTAATTTGTATCTAGATTCTTGAAAAACTATCTAGTTACTGTATCTAGATACTTGTAACTAGATACATTACAATACTGTATACTGTACATACATATATAGTAAAATTGGGATGGTAAACAAAGCAAAAAGTATATGAAGTATACAGCCGTATACCCTTCATTCTTGCCTCTGATTTATTTAATTTATTATGAAAGGTTTTTCTATTAACTCCCCACATGTTTTGCCAAGCTTCTTATTTTTTTTAGGGTTTCGTACGTATAACCGAGAAACTCTTATATCAATGTGGGAAAAGCCGGCCCTCGTATAGGATACAACTCGCAAAAAATGTAATGTAATCCGGCCTCTTGTACAATATAGAATAATTTTACGAAATTATAGCAGAGTTTGTCGGTTAGCAATACTTTCCTCAAAAGTAGGAATAAAAAAGTAGCGGATATTTGCCGTTTTTAGGATTTTGTAGGTATGACCACCAAAAAACCCTTATAACGTCACTCATATGTCTGTCTGTCTGTACGGTAGAAATTGGAGCCAAAGGACTTAACATAGAAAGTTGAAATTTGGTATGCTTAAACAACATATACAAAAAATACTGAGAGTACAAGACAACACATCCCGAGATAAATGTAAACATCTATGTATTTAATAAAAAACTCAATATTTGTTTTAAATTTTGAGTGGCATATCAAATGAAACATCTTAATGCGTGGATCAACAAGCAAATTTTTATTTTTGAAATATATGGGATTTTCGCCAAATATATGTCGAAAAACTTTTGTTCTCCACCTTAGCTCCCAGAGGGGTTGATCTAAAAATCTGAAAAAAAATCTCCATAACGAACATTGATGGGAACTGGAATAGTTCAACAGGAACTTTCAATCAGATAAGTGTTTCGAAAAATGTCAATTGATTCTGTCGTCATTAAAGAAAGAAAATATTTTTTTAAAATTTATTGTGCGGTATCAAGAGAAAGCTCCTAAGACGTAGATTAAGGAACGAAGGGTAGTTTTTTAAAGTTCGTTCCTTTTAACACGAATTCCGAAAAAATATTCTATAAAAAGTTCTTGTCCTGCACCCTTTTACCCAGAGGGATTAAACTAAAAATCTGAACATTTTTTAGGTAATATACATTGATCTGAGAGCCGGAAACGGCCGAAGACGAATTTTTGATCAGATTGTGTTTTTGAAAAATGTTGTAGATTTTGTGTTTTTGACAAAATGAATTATGTTTTTAATTCATGGTTAAACTATGGCTAATATTGTTATGCATTTTGTATTAATTGATAAGATAGTGTGTATATATTTTTTTTTAACAGATGAGAATAAGTACAGACATAAGTGTTGGCGATGTTGACTCTACGCATATGAACACCATACTACACTCTATACTGTAGAGCAGCGCTTCTCAACCTTTTATGGCCTGGGACCCCCCAAATTATATAAATATTGTCTGCGGCCCCCCTATATATATATATATATATATATATATAGGGTGTATCAAGATAATGGGAACACGAGTTTTTTCGAAAAGGCGACGTTGCTCACACGTCGCTCACATGTCGAAAATTTTGAACTAAAATTTATGCACAAAATTGAATGGTAGTATTGAAATTTTCCGGAAAAAACCGGAATTACAGGATATCAAGGTAAATTTCGAATTTTTAAATGGGAACGCATGTCATATTGGATATCTTTGGATGGAGCTTTTCAACAACTTTTTCTTAAACATTTTTTGAATACCTTTTACGGTTGACAAAAAAACTGTGATATTTTTAAATGACAATTATATTCCCTATAACGACTTGAAAGTAAAGTATTTTTATTTACAAGTGTTCAAAGTGCCTTCCATTTTAATTTAAACACATTCGTATCCTTACTCTTGAGTTACCTGTAGTTCGGAGAGCAATTAAAAAAAATATATAATAACAAATATTGCACTTTCAAATCGTACTTCAAAGCACAACTTAAAAATACTTGAAGTACCTCTAACGCGTCAACTATTGTCAGAGAAACCCATTAACCGACACATACAATTTATTTGACCTTGATATAGTCTACTTATAGTCTGTTTCTTTTTTAAAGCGGAACTAGATTTTCAAATCTAGTAATTTTTATCGATTAATTGAAGCTTTTGATCATTATGTGCATTTTTATTATATTTTCATTTTTCGATCTTGTATGACTTCGCGGCCCCCCGACGAAGCCTTCACGGCCCCCCGGTTGAGAAACGCTGCTGTAGAGTGTAGTGTGCAGTTATTTTATTATACTATTATACGTTGTGATTCAACTTTTTATTTGAATTACTATAGATTTTTGTTTTTAAGGTATCAGAGAGAAATAAATCATTTATAGTAATGAAATACTTAAAAAACAAATAACACATTGTTAATTGCGAGAAATACGTTTCTCCACGACCACTATAGAATTTACCAATAGGGGATAGACATGATTTCTATAAAAACAATTTATGCATGTTTACCGAATTAAATTTTATATTAAAATATATAACCTATATTGCAGTCTTTTAATTATGCTTCTAACGTTTTGTAACTTCATGTAAACAATGTAGTAAAATTCTGACATCTAAATTACATAAATATTTACATTTTACAGAGTTGCAGCGTTTATATTGTTTACATAAAGTTATAGAATACATAAATGGTTTACTTACAAGTCTGTTTTGACACCACGTATTTCTTCAGCACTGTAACATTCATTATTTTTCATATATTCCATGAGCATAAAAGCATCAATGTTGGGTAAATTATCACTCTGAGCCCTAACAAAATCTTTATCTGCCATTTTAATAATAAATGCGTGAAAAATTGTTTAAAAACAAATACAAAACGTCATGCTCAGTCGTATTTCCTCGGCAATTTTCGCGCTGTGGTCGGCTTATTTAAAATATTTTAATTAAAAAATTTGGCTGTAATATTAATTAAAATGTGATTTTTGTTTTGTTAGGTGACATAACTAACATTAACATATCAAAAAAATCAAGTTTTAAGGATATATAAATTTTATGCGTATCCCCTATTCTAAAACCAATTTTGGCTATAGAGAGTTAGTATTCAAACACAAGAGTTGGAATTTTATTCTAAAGCACTTATCTTCTTATGCATTTTGCGTGTATTTCATTCCATCACTTGTTATGGAATAACTATTCCATGCTTGTTGTCATTTGTTTTTGTAGGGTTACATTAAAATATATGCAATGTTTACATTAAATAAATGCAACATAACTCCCTACAAAGTACTAAAATAGTGGCCGATGTGCGCAAATTAAATTAAAATTAAATAAATAATAAATAAAAAAATAAGTTTAATTAATTGATTAATTTGTTATGTAATATAAATTATTTGTTAAAATAAAATGTTTGTTAAAATAATTACTTGTTATTAATATATTTTTTTTCTGGTGGTCGTGGAGAAAGTAGTGTCTGTGACTCGGTTGGGAGAGAAAATTCGATGCTCGTGGTCCACTCGCATCGAATTTTCTCATTTCAACCTTGTTACAGAATATACTATTCTGAAATTGAAAAACAAAATGAAGGCATTTATCAATATATTTCTTAATTTTCTAATTTAATCTAATGAAAACTTGAATATGAAGCAAATGAAGAAAAAACGTTGGGATTTTTAATATATAATTTAAATTTTGTTTAAAAAAATTAAGTGGATGCTCTTAGTAACTTAGCTCAAATAACGAATAAAAGTGATTATCAAAAAACTGTTGATTTTGATGTGATTATAGAACAAATATTCCTAGACATCTAGTATTATATTGGCTTCTTACTTATTAAATACCTACAAAACCCTTAAATGTCTGAAAATTCACACTTCACATCAATTTTTTTTTTTAGGTTTATGTCTTTCTACTTGTTGAAGATCATACCAATCCTCATTTTTAAGAAATACGATATTTAATGTTAAAGTTGAAAATCATTATGAAGTCGATATTCCAGCCCCCGTCTATCTGTAAAAACCTGTCTTTATGCAAAAATAAATTATTGACCCCTGCCTAGTAGCGTAGCGTAGTAGTAAAACATGTGCCCTGTTTTACTAATACATTTATTTTCAAAATCAAAGTCTCGGGTTCGAATGCAATTTAGGCATGGAATTATCATTACGAAAAATTAGAATTGTCCTAGCTAATTGCCTTAGGAGCAAAGGCCATAAACGTAAACTAAAAAAAAAACTATACTGTTGCCCAGGATATGCCAACAAACTTTTGTCTCGCAGCCTATTTTTCATGTTTGAGTTTAATGTTTTTTTTTTTTGTTTTCGAATGTTTTTTATTGTTCGAACCATTAATTATTTTACTTATTTTAATTTGAGGTATCAAATGAAAGCTCTTAAAATGCAAATTAGATTTTAAAATCTTTCTATTTTGATACAATTTTTGTAAACCTCATATTATGTTATCCGCCTTATTACTTGGTTGGCTGCAAACCGCTCGGCTTATACGCGTTATCCCGTCCAAACTAAACAAAAACGTTACACGGCGTGTTACCTTACACGATTCATGCTTTAGCAAGAGACGGTGACCGTCAGCACGTCGAATGATTTTATGTGGATCACCAATAAGAAAATAGAATGTTTATTTGTCTTATCCAGCATAGACTACACATTACTGCGGCGCTGCTTTAGGCTTCATACAGACTAGAAGTGTTTATGCCTAAAAAGTAGAAAATACAAAAGGATGTATGTCTCGTCAAAAAAAAAAAAATGTTACTGAATGCGGTCCGCGACGTATAAAAGGTTGCTGATCCCTGCATTACAGGATCGGTTTGGTAATGTGGACCCAGCTTAAAGCAATTGACATCATAGCACAAGCTTAACCTCTCTCTGACGTCCTCGAATTGCTCACACTGGATTAAAAAGTGTGACAGACTCTAAAAAAATGATGTGAAGTGTGAAATTTCACATATTGCAGGGTTTCGCAGGTATATAATAAGTGAAGGCGGCATGCTGAGTGTGTAGAACAAATTTTGCTTTGTAGTAATCACGGCAAAATGAAAGATATTTTTAAAATAATTTATCGTCTGTTAATCTAAGAGCTTTAAAAGCAAATTTTTAAAATATTTTTTTGTTAATTTTAATTCGAATACCTAATCCATTATTTAGGTTTCTAAATATGTGCAGTATTTTTTTTATATAGCAAGGTTCATTAAGATTTTGTAAATTGCGCCTATGGCTTCCACTGGTTGTTTTAAGTCATAGGCTCCGCCCCTCTGGTTTCGTATACATAACACATAGAATGAAAATATAATTCCAACAATTCAACTGGTTTACAACTCTTTTACAACAAATTTACGCTCTTAAAAATTAAATGCAACATTTGCCAAAATATAACTATAGTTTTGACAAAATAATTTAAATAAAATAAAAATAAAAAAAAAAACAAAAAATAAAATTATCTCCTCTGCCCGGAAGGGAACCCTGGTTTGCTCCGTAGCAAGCGAGCAAGCTAACCATTAGACCAGGATACGCCTTCTAGTATAGTGTGTTAGATAACTATAACTTTTGTACATCGTCAACCAAAAAACACAAAAAATGCGTTATTTTCCGAAAACATACTCTGATCAAAAATTCCTGTTGCACTATTTCGGTTGACACAAATGTACATCACTTAGAATTTTTTCAGATTTTTAGTTTAAACCATCTGGGCTACAGGGTGTGGGAAAATTTTTTTTTTTACAATTTAGCAAAAATCGCATCAAAATAATTTATTTCGCAAAAATAAAATTTTGATCGTTAATCGACGTACTAAGGGCTTTCATTTGATACCCTACTCAGAATTAAAAAAAAATATATATTTTTTTTCGATGAGCACATATTTGTTTATATTTTTAGGGGGATATGTTTTTTAGATGTTTTAGTATTTTTCCTATGTGCGGGTCAAAGAGTTGTATAAGCATGCCAAATTTCAACTCTCTAAGTTTAGCTGTTTAGTTACAATTTTTACCGAACAGCCAGACAGACAGACTGACAGACAGACATACAGACAGACATACAGACAGACAGACAGACAGACAGACAGACAGACAGACAGACAGACAGACAGATAAACATATAGACAGACAGACAACAAAATGACGGTATAAGGGTTTTTTGGTCATACCTACAAAACCCTAAAAATTGTAAAATTGTACCCACGCGCTACGCAGTGTTGCGTTGTTTCTCGTTGTGTGAGTTTTTGTGCTTTTTTTATTGATTGCGATTCATATGAAAATAATTGCCTCTATTTTCGTCGGTTTCGGATTTCAACGATTGTTTTCGGACGGATTATCAACGAAAACCGACGTACCACTGTATTTTGTTTCACAAAAAAATATCGCGAATTTATTTTAAGTCCAACATAGAGTTTTCATTTCCGTTAATTATCAGTAACATTTAGTAATGAATAGAAGAGAAATAAGATCTTAAATAGCTCTTGAATAAAGTATAATTACAAAAAAAATAGCAAATTTTATGAGTATGTGTAAAAACAATTATAAAAACAATACAAAAATAACAATGGTTAAATGGAGTGAAAAATGGTTTAAATAAAAACTACAATAAAAATAATTATTATAATACGCACTAATTATTCAACATTTAACAACAAAAACATTTTTATAAACTAAAACTAGTTCAATTTATAAAATATTTGTTGAGGAATGTTAAAAAACTATTGTATGCTAACAGACCAGTTCCTGTCAAATTGGATCGTCTATCTAACATCAAAACATTATTTCTTTCACCAATTACATCCATAATTTGTCAATTAAATCTGAAACAAAATCATTTTATTTTCAATAAAATACATTCTCCAAAATAGATTCAATTATAGATTGAAAATATTTCGTGAGAGAAAAAAATCCTTTCACATAGGTTCCTGTTATTTATAAAAAATAATATTTAAATTAAATTAACTATTTTCGGCGTAAAATTTCTTACTTTCCATCTGTATATCATATAATTAACTAGATCGAAAATATACTTCGTAATTTAATAGGATGTTTTTGATTATATCAGTATCAGTAGTGCAGATTTCTCTCTACTTTCCGATACGTGTGGAAAGAAACTAAGATTAGAGCAGAGATTATTTCAGAAAATTAGAAAAGAAGTGTTACGCTCGTGTTACATGATAAGACATGTACAAAGAAAATTAGATGATAGAAGATTTGTAAATTTGCCTGAGTGTAAATTTTAACTTTGATGCAACTATTGTACTCATTTTTTTAATGTAATTTTACATTTACATAATAATAGAGTTATATAATGTGCTAAATAATTTATCTATCTATATTGTCTATTACCAGTTGCAGCTCGAGCAGGCCGCCCCAAAAATTGTTCTGGCCCCTAGCTGCCCCCCTCGATATGCTTGGAGAAAATTTAAAATAAAACTAAGTGCCCCGTTTATTTTAGGATTGTTTCGAATTGTGAAAGATTGAAGCGGGTCAAAGAGCAGTTTTCATCTTTTCAAAATTCAGAACCATCATATTTTCATTAATATTTATAACGATAAAAATGGGTTCCCCCCTCAAATATTACCTGCCCCCCAGATTTAATAGGCTAGCGCCGCCACTGGGTATTACATAAACATACATATCTATGTATATCCAGTATTGGGCTGGAGGCGATTCGCATGAACCGATGTTATTTATTTTTTTTTAAATGAGAACCGTTTATTTGCTTTGTTAAATAGTTTAAAATGTTCTCTCTTGGTAAACAGTAAATTGTTCCCGTAGACCAAAACTTATACCAAAACACTTTATAATACAAGTGATGTCCAAAAAAAAAAAAAGATCCTCATTTCTAAAATCCAAGTGATGACCTAAAAAAACAAACGTCCTCACTTTTAAAATCCAAGGGATGACCTAAAAAAGGTCCTCACTTCTAAAATCCAAGTCATGACCTAAAAAAAAGTTTTCACTCAAATACAATTATTATGCCAATATTTTCCTTTCCCTGTTGTCATTGTTACCTCTTTTGCCCCTGACTAGTTACGGCACTGCCCGTAGGGACCCATTTGTGACAATTTTGTTAATCCGTCATTGTATATTTCCAATTGGAGACTTTATATATTTAAAATCAATTTTAGGTGAATTTTCTGTCTGTTCGGTTCAGATTTTCGCAAAAACAGCCTTATTTTCACGTAATTTAGTAGTTCATAAGATTTTATGCAAGTGTTCCTTGTTTATATAAAATAAATGGTGATTTTTTCCGTTAAGGGAATTTTGTAGAAATCAGAACAAATGGTAGTTGGATGGTGCGATGTCTTGACCATATGCTCCGACTACCATTTGTTCCGCTCTCTACAAAATTCCCTTAACGGAAAAAATGTCGCATCTTTGGACGATATCAAAATTCACCTCTACAGATTTTTCGGAACCTTCTGGAGGTATGGCATTATTTACTATTTTCACAATCCTACACTTTATGCCGTTTTGATTTGAACTGGTGAAATATCACACAAAATGTGTATTATTGAGTATTCTATCTGGTGGCAAAAAAAAACTTGCTTGTATCCATAAGGAATGACGTCTAAGAGGGAAGAGGATACCCAGATGTCCCCCAAGAGATGGGTTTCTAGCTGGTCCCTATCGTCAACTGAATAGGTCGGACAAGCGGGAGAAATCCTTGTTAAAAGAAGAAAATGATAAAAAAAATTATATTAGAAAAGTGGTTTGGAATAAAGAAACGAATCTTTTTACCGACCGTCAACATATATAAGGGAGATATTGTGATCATACCGATTTTGACATTTCGAGATTTCGATTGATCTCCACGAATTGAGGTCCCTATATAACGTTTTGACTATTTTTAGCATGATGTCTGTCGGTCTGTCTGTCCGTCTGTCTGTCTGTCCGTCTGTCCGTCTGTCTGTCCGTCTGTCCGTCTGTCTGTGTACACGTGCAGAGCAAATTAGGCTGAAAGGATTTTTATGAAACTGCATATTTAAGCTTTTGACATCAATGACACGAGTTGATCAACTTTTGGTAAAAATCGGTTGACTAGAAATGGGAGTTTACTCGTGTCGATTTTAAGATTTTTGCGAATATTTAGCAACAGAAAAATATTTAGAAAAAATTTATTGAACAAAAGTTGCTATAAATGCAATAACTAATAACTTTTATTTGAGACATTTTTTGATAAAACGAAAAATTTCAACAAATTTTTGTAACATTTTTAAAAAAATTTCCAAGTCTCTTTTTTTTCATACTTATATCTTATATGTAACGTTTTCATGGTCATGATAAATAATATCTCTGTTAGAAAATATTAGGCCAAGTTATTTCTACTTTGCTGCTAGAATGTATTTTATACAAGTACTTTACGATGGCGGTCTGTCCTGTGGTGGCCACAGCTGATTTTTTGTTCTGTTTTAATAAGATGAATATTTTGGATCTATGATGAGAGCTATCGATAATTGAAATATCACTTTTTATTTACTTGACAACATATATACAGGGTGTAAGAGCGAAATGGGACCATTATTTTCTTTATTATTAGAGATACCTACCACTAATAGTTAGGGTTTGATCATAGATCACGTAGAGAGTGATCGTGTATACATAATATAAGTAGCTAATTATATACAACAAGTATCCGAAATTAGGCAAAAAAATATGCATTCTAAATATCAAGAAAGTCACTAGCTGTTCACCTATGCTGACAGTTCATCGAGCCTTCCATTGGGATCACTGAAGGCAAACCATCCAACAAGCCCTCTGTTCATTATGGCTATAACGCCTCAGTGATGATGCTAACCGACTGAAAAGAGAAAGATGTAATAATATTTATGCTCTTTAAAGTATTTTGACTGCTCCATTTTATAGAAATCCAAAGCTTAGAAGTTTTATTTTAGGAGTTAGATTGAATTAGTGGCAACATCCCAAATTCTTTACACAAATTTATTGTTACTTATGCACAGGGTTACCAGGTCTCAGGGTTTCTGACCAGAGTCTCAGGGCTCCGGGTTTTGTTATAAAATCTCCAAGATTGTAGTTTGGAGGTGAGGAATGAATTTTTTTAAATATCTGGTGGAATCTGAAAATAACAAATATAATACAGACACAGATTCTTCCTTAATTATTGTCACGAAAATCGTGTGTACTGTGCAATTTTTCTTTCGCGAAAGTATATCTTATCTCAGAGAAATCCAGTGTTTCTGTTAATGCAAAAACGTAAGTAGTGTATAAAACTAGATACTGAATAGTGGGTATATATATATAAAATGTTTATTGCCATGAAGATTTTGTACAGAGAGAATAAAATAACTTAAAATAAATTTTTCTAAACCTAAGTATATACAGAGCGACCATCAAATCTTGATTGTTATGCAATAGTTGACAGAAACATTTAGTTATCAAACTTATTTCCAAGGATATGTACACATAGGCGTACATACTATTTTTATTACCTTATACGAATTGATTATTAAATGAACACTATTTTTCTCTACACGCCAATGAGTTGTGACAGATATTAAGTTAGCAACACATATGTTCGTTGTTCCTCGGGTGAGTTCGGGCAAACGAAGTAATCTGATTGGTTCTTTGTTAAATTGGGATTTTCAGCTATGAATTAGAATACAGTTTTGATATTTTCAAACTCATCGTTTACTGTTATGTAACCGACAAGTAATAATAATAATTATAATGATCGCATGATATATACTAAATGAAATTTTACATTATTAGTGAACATTTTTTTACAGATTATTTGAACTACGTTATTTATAAATATTAAATATTAATTGTTAAATTAACGTTAAGATTCCTTACTTCACAAATTATAATTTGTGAAGTAAAGAATCTCCTTAATTACCTTACGTTCTTTCTATTAGAAAAAAAAAAAAAATTAGAAAAAAAGATTTTTATAATTTTTTCCCCACGTTCTCAAATAATTTTCGGATTTTCTACCACCCATCTTCTGTGATTTTTAAATTTCTGACCTCCCGTCCAACTCTGGCCTGTGAAATATGTTTATAATTAATATGCAGGATATATCAAGGTAGAGGGGATACGATTTTTCTCGAAAACGCGATAAGTTGGGGAAAACATTTGATGACCAAAGTTGACCAAAGATGATCATAATAAAAATAAAAATAATTAAATTTTTTTTTTATTATACTCTGAGCTACAAATAGCTCAATCATCTGTCGTTAATTGTACGAGGGTTACCTTTTATGTTTTTACAAACGACCACTGGATAGCAATATTGAAATGTGTCATTACTATTACGTAAAATTTTACATTTGTTATTGTGAAATCAATGGCAGCTTATAAATTGACCTAGTAGTTTGTGAAAAAATGGGTATTACTCGTAAAGGTTTTCGTTGGATGATTTTTTACGATTTTAGTATAGGCTTAACTCAACAACAATGCATAGATTCGCTTCGTTCAACTTTTGGTAATGTCTGCAGAATTTCGTCGTGGTCGTGCGTCCGTCAGTGATAAATCTCGTGAAAGTCGACCAAAATCGGTTGCGATTCAAAAAAACATCGATGCTGTGCGCAAAATGATTGAAGAAGATCGGCATGTGACTTACCGTGATATAGAGGTATACTTTGGCACATCGCAGACTGCAATACATTCGATTTTGCATGAACATTTAGCTGTAAAAAAGATCTGTTCCCGATGGATTCCGTATAATTTGACCGAAGCTCAAAAAAGGCTCGTGTTGATTGGTGTAAGAAAATGCTAAAAACCTAGGCACTGCAAAATCCGTATAAAACATCGTTACAGGTGATGAAACTTGCATGGTGATGAAAAGCATGGACTCAAATCATCGCCAGCAATCTTCAGGCTTTGATCCTTCGACTTATTAATCGTTTTATCCGCGCCCACAAATATTATTATATCTCTGGAACTTCTGAAACAATTTACTAAAAACAGCCGAAAACCTGACCAGCTGATAGCTACAGAAAAAACCGTATGGAAATCGGAGGAGCAGTTCTCGAGTGAAAAGTGTTCATACGGACAAACAGACAGACAAGCAGAGAGACGTTATCTTTTATATATATATATATATATATATATATATATATATATATATATATAGAAGACGGAATCGACTGTATTTATTTATAGTCTATAAAAAAAAAAAACATCTATAATCCAGTCTGTATTTAAAAATTAATTGCACTGGCGATATTGTAAACCGTAACACAATGACAATTACAAAATATATCTAACCAAGATTGTGTTGAAATTTTGTTATATTTCTTGACAAAATGTGAATCTCTAGACACCATTTTATTATTTCTTTCCCTTCTTTTGTAAAATCTGGATAACGATTTACCAAAACGCTAACTGCATTTTTTTAATTGCTAGATTTCATAGTAATAAAATCATTTTGTTAAGCCATACATTTCAAATATTTCAATTGAAGAATGGAAGTTACAGGAAACACTAATCAGAAATGCATAGCTAAAGAAAAAACATTGCGCGTTAATTTTTCATTCAAACTGCATTTTTTAAATGCTCGTAAAACGTTAATCATTTTTACAATCGCCAATTAAAATTAAAACCTTATAAATCTAAACCTTTCTCTTCAAACAAAAGAATTAAAAATATTAAAATGACTTCTTATAAACCATAGCAATACATTTAAGTTAGTACTTTGAGCAGGATGTGCGGATTTGATTTCTCGAAATATACCCAGATCCTATTTTCCATTGCGTGATCGGTATTTCGGAAGTTTTGTACAGAGTCGTATAATTCTGCATGATTTGTTCGGGGAATACTCACCTTACTTTGGTAGGAGTTCGCAGTTCGTCATTTGGGTATTGTTCCTAGTATGAGTGTATGCATTTCGCTTATTTACTATTGGGTTAGTTCTCATTCAAAAATATTTTTGGAGTGTTATTGAAACAAATAATGAACAATTTGTAACTGAAAAAACTCAACGGAAGCAACATGGTCTATTTTCTAAACGACTTTGAGAAGAATGGCAATAGTATCAGTTGCTATAAAGAAGGCAAAATTGCTCCAGCCCCCAGTTGCCCCCCCCCCAGACATGCTTGGAGAAAAATGTGAGAGCAATAAGGAAGATTTTTTAAGGAAGTCATCATTTATATTATTTTAGAAGTGAGGGCCTTTTTTTTAAGTCATCACTTGTTTTTAGAAGGGAGGACCTTGTTTTTTTAGGTCATCACTTATTTTATAAGCTATGTCCTTTTTTTCAGGTCATCACTTGTGTTTAGGAGTGAAGAAATTTTTTTTTAGGACATTACTTGTATTTTCACCTGTCCATTAATAATGGTAAAAAATTGATGTGAAGTGTGAATTTTCACACATTTCAGGGTTTTGCAGGTATTTAATAACTGAATGATGATTATTTGGGATGCCAAAACAAATTTTATGTCAAAATATTTTTTTATGAATTTTAATTCGGATGCCTAATACCATTATTTAAGTTTCTAAATATGTGCAGTATTTTTTTTACATAGCAAGGTTCATTAAGATTTTGAAAATTGCGCCTATGGCTTCTATTGGTTGCTTAAATCATTAGCCCCGCCCTCTGATTTCGTATACATCAAACAGAATTAAATTATAATTTCAACACTTCCCACTGGTTATTAAATTTACGCTTTTAAAAATTAAATGCAACATTTTACCAAAATATAACTAGAATTTTGACAAAATAATTTAAACAAAAGAAAACTGCAAAAAAAAATAAAATTGACAGGATTCGAACTCTAGTTTGCAAGTTACCTGTTTACAAATTAGAAAACCAATGACTAAACGCACATAGCTATGAGTGCTGACGTATCAACTTGGTTACATAGCGAATTAAATATTTAACATATTTTGGTTAAAAACACAAAAAATGCATTATTTTCCGAAAACATAATCTGATCAAAAATTCCTGTTGTACTATTCCGGTTCACACCAATATACATTACTTAGAATTTTTTCAGATTTTTAGTTTAAACCATCTGGGCTACAGGGTGTGGGACAAAAAATTTTTTGCACAATTTTGACAAAAATCGTGTCAAAATAATTTATTTTGCAAAAATAAAATTTTGATCGTTAATCCACGTACTAAGGGCTTTCATTTGATACCCTACTCAGAATTTAAAAAAAATATTTTTTTTTTCGTTGAGCACATATTTGTTTATATTTTTAGGCGGATATGTTTTTTAGATGTTTTAGTATTTTTCCTATGTGCGGGTCAAAAAGTTGTATAAGCATGCCAAATTTCAACTCTCTAGGTTTAGCCGTTTGGCTACAATTTTTACCGAACAGACAGACAGACAGACAGACGACAAAATGACGGTATAAGGGTTTTTTGGTCATACCTACAAAACCCTAAAAAAGATGCCCCCCTCAAATATTTCCTGCCCCTAGTTTCGTCAGTGTGTTTTTCTCTTATAAATGACCCAGTCGAAGATTATTTTTACGAGTGTACCCCTCTTAACGAATCCTTCTTCAATGACACTATTTGTAAATCTACTGTTTAAAAACAATCAGAGAAATTATGTTTTTTGTAAATTAAACATTTGTGAAATGGCATACATTTTGTATTTCATTTAAATATCAATTTAAATGTTTGAAGCCAGTCACCATGAACAACAAACTAACTAAAAAAAGTTTTTAGAAATTATTATAAGCTAGATAGTGTGAACACAAGCATCAAAACACATCAGAACGAATTATAAAATGTCAAATGTAAACATAGTTATATTTAGCGATACCAATACAAATATCCCTATATTAAATAAAAACTATTAAAATGTGTAAATCTTCAAAATGACTATCGAACACAAACTAAATATGACTTTAAAAAGTCTGTTTTAGTAAAATAAAATAGTGAAGAGCAATATTAGTCTATAATTCACATGCAAAAAAAAAAATCAATTTAGCTATTTTTTCGTCACTAAGTTTGTTTTTGAACTTATGACGCAAAATGACGAACTACGTTGTTTGAACGACTGACCTATATACTGATTTGCTTAGCGCATAGTATTTGAAAAATGCACTTGACAATAAAACGATTGAAAAATGAATTTCACAAATAGTGGCAAGATGTAAGCAGTTTGCAAAATATTCATCCACACATGGCTAACTTCCTATTTCCGTATCCGTTATCCCGTTACATAATTTCTCCCGGCTGGCTGCCTTCACTACAACGGTTTTAAAATCCATTTAAAATATTAACATTATTCCCTCTGTTCTAGACACTCGACTTCAGTACACTACAGTTAGAACTACCAAAATATGTAACAGTTTTTGAAAGGTTTTTGAATTAATAATATATTCGGACTAGTTTTAATTATATCTCGCTTAAGGTTTAGTTATATTCTTCATCTTTTTTATGATCATTTTATGTATGATTTATGAGATAAGTATTATGTTATCGTAAATTTATTCTGCCAACATTTTCTAAGGAGTAAAATTGTATTTTTTTTTAGTTTAGAAATAATAGCTTCCACACTAACTGATGAGATTTTATCATATACTTATATTAGGTTTAGAGTTGCCGTGGCTTCTTAGCAAGACAATTGCTAACTAAACACAAAAATGCTTTAGGTGACGACAGGGTACTTATGGACAGACTGATACTGTTCCTGAGAGAATCGAACTTATTGTTTTAAGTGTGAAGTCTTGCACCTTATTTTAATGTGTTTCTAGTTTTAGACTGTGATATTCGATGGTAATTGGCCGCTTTACAGCCTCTTACCATCACCTTTGGTCTGTTCAAATTTTCGAACAGACTTCTTATATTATTTATTTGTGTTTGTCAGTGCAAGATTTCTTTTATTGAGTATGCGTATTTTTAATGATTTTATTTATTTATTTATTGTCTAATTTATTGTTTTTAATATATAGTCTAGTCATTTAGATGGGCTGCGTTAGGCGCAAATAGCCTTTTTTGCTGTGCGCCAAAAATTTGAACTAAGTACCTAACTAATTAAACACAGAAATGCGGGTTCTAATCCGAAACAGCGGTATCACAAAATGTTTTTTTCTCTTTATTACAAGTTTTCTTTCGTGTTACCAGTTACTTGTAGATAGAGGATCTATTCTGTAACTTGCCGACAGTCACTTTTACACTGTCAAGTTCAATTTTATGTATGAGGGTATATTCTGTAAGCTTTTCGACAGTCGTTTCTACGGTATCCTGCTGAAAGTTCCGATTTTAAACATCTCGTGTTGGTATTCTGTAACTCATTGATAGTAAGCGACACAACACTTTTAACAGTGTCGTTTTTGTCGGATATAAATACAAGTGAGGACCTTTTTAGGGTTTTGTAGCTGGACCACCAAAAAAACCCTTATATCGTCACTCATGTGTTTGTCTATCTGTTTGTCTGTACGGTAGAAATTGTAGCCAAACGGCTGAACATAGAAAGTTGAAATTTAGCATACTTGTACAACTTTTTGACCCGAAAAATACAGCGCGGGATAAATATAAACATATATGTATTTAATAAAAAAATAAATATTTTTTTAAAATTTTGAGTGGTATACCAAATAAAACCTCTTAAAGCGTGGATTAACGAACAAATTTTTATTTTTGAAAAATCAATTTTTTTATTGTATTTTTGCCAAAAAATGTGTCAAAAAACTTTTGTTCCCCACCCTATTTCGCAAAGGGATTGATCTAAAAATATAAAAAAAAATCTCATAATGAACATTGATGGGAACCGAAATAGTTCTATAGGAATTTTTCGAAATGTGCCGATTTTTGTGTCGTTAAAAAAAAATCAAAATATATTGTGTAATATCAAATGAAAGCTCTTAAAACGTAGATTACGGACCGATAAATGGTTTTTTGAAATTCGTTTCTTTTAACACAAATTTAGCCAAAAATGTGCAAAAGTTCTTGTCCCGCACCCTTTTACCAAAAAAGGTTAAACAAAATATCTGAAAAAGTTATAGGTAATGTATATTGATTTGAGCCGGAAACATACGAGAGGAATTTTTTATCAGACGGTGTTTTTGAAAAAATATGGCAGTTTTTGTGTTTTTGAAAAAATTAATTATTTTTTTAATTCATGGTTAAATTATGGCTAATAATTTTATGGATTTTTTGTATTTATAGCTAGGATAGTGCGTGTATTGTTTTGGAATTAAAAATATTAAAAAATAATATATTTTTTTTTAATAGTTGCGAACTGAGTTAATCTCATGAAGACTTGAATACGAAGCAAATGCAGAAAAAGACGCTGGGATATTTGGAAAATAATTTAAAAAACTTTGTTTAAAAAAATTAAATGGAAGCTCTTAGTTCTCAAATAACGAATAAAAATGATTATCAAAAAAACTGTTGATTTTGATGTGATAAATATACCTAGACATCCAGTATTATGTTGTCTTCTTACATCTATTAAATACCTGCAAAACCCTGAAATGTGTGAAAATTCATACTTCACTTCAAATTTTTTTAGTCATCACTTGTATCTTAGAGGCAAGGCATTTTTTTAGGTCATCACTTGTATTTTCGAAGTGAGGACTTTTTTAGGTCATCACATAATTTTAATAATTTCGTCTTCTGAGTCCCCCCCCCCAGACAAATTCCTGGGTGCGCGTCTGCACTTATCAATAAAAATGTATTTAACAACAACCGCACGAAGTACGGGCACGTCAGCTAGTATATTATAATTACAGAAAAAATAAAGAACATTTTATGTTTAATTAAGTTTTTTTTTTACCTGCCATCGGTCCCGTAATTATTGTTTTACGGGATGGCGGGGGGATTATTGTTTTCCAGGGCCTGAGCCCTGAATTATTGTTTTGTCAGGGCCCGAGTTCGCTCTCGGCGCCACTGATGAACTGGGCTATTATTAATATTTGTATTATTATCTCACATCCCTGCTTTAATATTTTTAAGTTATACAATGCAAATTAAAACAATTTTAAATTTTATAACACTAAACTCACACATTCATAAACCCGTAACTAAACAAAAATTTCACTTCATTAACAAAAAATACAACATAAAAAAACAGTAATCTAATTAATCTTATTAAAAATAAAGCAACGACCCGTAATCATTATCACGTTATAGGTAAAAGAATATCGAGTTAACTGTTTAACTTTAAACAATCCATCACGAAGTTCAGCGGTAGTTTAATAGTGCAGACATGCTAAAAGAGGTGTTAAATGTTCTGATGATACTTGTTCGTGTAATGACCCATGACTTGTTGTTTCAGATGACCTGGCTGGACCTCGCTGACCTGGTGGCACCATGATAACAGCCGTCACTTTGTTACTTGCCGCTGCTTTTAATGGAGTTATATCGCAAGGTAAGAATTGGGGCATTCGTGATGTTTGGGATGGACACAAATGATGTATAAAAAAGTGTTTGTACGTGAGAGTCAACATGAAAGAACTATATTATAATTGCTACATAAGAGTAAAAAATCAACTGTGGCCACCACAGAACCAACCGTTACCACGAAGTACTTTCAGACAAAATACTTTCTAACAGAGAAATTATTATTGAAAAAGATAATAACGTGTTATACTACACATTCACAATTTCATGATACGTATTTATAACTCATCGTAATCATGGAAATGTATAGGTACCAGGGATGGATAACGTAACGTAACGATATCCGATAGCGTTATAATAACGATTCAACTACAATTTCTTATACAATAACGTAACGATATTTTTATAACGTCATATACCGTAATAATAACTTATAATGATTCATAAAAAAATATTTTGTAATGTTATTTTAATAACGTTGAATAACATTAAAAAAAATATTTTTAAAATGTTTCATTTGTATTGAATACATGTATTGCGATTCCAAGTAAGTTTCCATTTTCGTTGATACTTTTATATTTCCTAAAAACAGTTTTCAACCACAATACAAATAGGTAAAATTTGATATTTACCACCAAAACAGATCCCAAATATAGGTAATTTCAGTGTTACAAATAAAATTATAATGTTATATAACATTAGGGTGACCAGATTTCAGTGAAGGGAAACCGGGACAGAGTAAAAAATCACCTGTGGCCACCAAAGGACCGACCGCCATCACAAAGTACTTGTATAAAATACATTTTAGCAGCAGAGTAGAAATAACTTGGCCTCATATTTTCTAACAGAAATATTATTTATCATGACCATGGTAACGTAATAAGTATGAAAAAATAGATACTTAAAATAAATTTCGAAAAATTTTCACAAATAAAAGTTGTTAGTTATTGCATTTATAGCAACTTTTGTTGAATACATTTTTTCGAAATATTTTTCTGTTGCTAAATATTCGCAAAAATCTTAAAATCGACACGAGTAAACTCCCATTTCTAGTTAACCGATTTTTACCAAAAGTTGATTAACTCGTGCCATTAATGTCAAAAGCTTAAATATGAAGTTTCATAAAAATCATTTTAGCCGAATTTGCTCTGCACGTGTACACAGACAGACGGACAGACAGACGGACAGACGGACAGACAGACAGACAGACAGACAGATCGACAGACATCATGCTAAAAATAGTCAAAACGTTATGTAGGGACCTCAATTCGTGGAGATCCATCGAAATCTCGAAATGTCAAAATCAGTATGATAAAAATTTTTCTCCATCCTATTATAAATTCATTTATTAAATTAAATGTTAATCACATCATGATCACTTACAAAACAAAAAAAAAAACAGTCTTTTTCTAGTGAATATAATTCGATATTAATATCTTAAATAATCTTAAATATAAATATAATCAATGTAAATGAATAGAATTAGCAACAGAGGCACATTAATTTAAATGTAACTTATTATTGATATTTTTTGGTTGAGCTGACTTGTTCTAATATTTCTTTTCTTACAAATGCAGAATTATGTACAAACCGGGACAATCGTCCGTCCCGAAAACATTTTTCGGGACACCGGGATAATTTACATAAAACCGGGACAATCCCGGAATACCGGGACGAATGGTCACCCTATATAACATTATTTACGAACCGTTATATAACGTTATATAAGATAAAAATTCTTTTTTTAACGTTATTTATAACGTTATGTACCGAAACCTTTTTTTACATCCATTTTGACCTCTACATACGAACCTAGACTCGAGATACGAACTGTGATGCTTTTCTTCGAAAGTGAATTAAAGCCTGTTTTATCCAAATCAAGCTGTTGTTTCTAGAGCCACCGGCGAAAAGAGCCATTGTTGCTGTGTGCCAAATTTTTCTTAACTAACTCTTCAATTTCTATAGCCACCAATACCTTCAATGAGAATGTGATTGAAGATCACTTTAAAAGCAGCGACAGCGTTAGCGGGGGTTCCAGGGGGGACGCTCTCTAAATTGTTCTGGTCTCCAGTTGCCCCCCTCCCCAGAATTGCTCTGAAAAAACGTGTGTACTACAATGCAACAAGGCTCTGTTCTGTGTTTTAAAGAAGTCATCACTTATATTTTAGAAGTGAGAACGTTTTTTTTTTGCTCATCACTTGTATTTTAGAGATGAGGAACTTCTTTTAGGTCATCACTTGTTTTAGAAGCGAGGACCTTTTTTTTGCTCATTACTTGTACTTTAGAAGTGTGGACTTTTTTTTAGATCATCACTTGTATTTACACCTGTTTATTAGTCCATTAATAATGATAAAAGATGATGATGCGCTCCTCAAATAATTCCTGACCCCCCCTAGATTTTCCTCCAATATTTTTTTCCCCCAGATTTTAAGCGCTAGCGCCGCCGCTGTTTAGAAGGGAGTTAAGGAAACGACAGATTCAGTCAACGTTGAATAGGTTTTTTAAACCTATTCAACCTGTGTGATAAAAAAAATGTATACGTCTAGCAAACCGTGGAAGAGAAAGACAGCAATATACGGCATGTTAGAGATAATCGATCAAAGACAAAAACTGTTTATCATTGTCATTTTTGACAATTCAGCAAGTTTAAAGAATTTGTGTTTAATCATTTAGATCGATTAACAGAAAAATCTCATCTTGTTTCGTTTATAAATTTATTAGTAAATACATAAAATAGCAATAAAATTATTATTATTATTATTATACAACACTAAATATATAACAACTCATCTAATCAAGATTATTATTATTATTATTATTAGTAGTATTTTATTTATTTAAGGACGTTTATTTAAGTGATTGGGTCCATTTTTACTTGTCATTTTATAAATAAATAAATAAATAAATAGATAAATTTATTTATATATTTATTCTCCTGCAGGTCAGTCTCCTACCGCGGCACCAGGTTTTGAGGAATACATTGAACTTGTCCTGCAATTACCACTGTTTGAAATTTATTGTTGTGAAGAATTTGCATGCTATCTAATGTCGTTGACTGAACAATGACTGAACAATATTTTTCAATCAACGCTAATATTGTACTATATGTGGTTCAAGATAAGGGTCTTATATGTGATTTGTGTATTCTATTAAGTACTTCAAAGTTTCAAAAACAGTACATACTTGCTTGGATAAGTGAAAAGTAAGATAATGCTGTTTTACCATTGGAAAAAGAATTCATGGTCTTAAAAGAGTACGAATGGTAACCCTGTCTGCAGAAAACCTGCAGTCGCCACTAATGCTTTTTCTTTGTATGTATTTGGGAATTGCTTTTAGATAATTTCACTGTGATAAAAAAAAGTATACAGTAACCCCCTTTTTTTCGCGGTCTCACATTTTGCGTTTTGAATTATTCGCAGAAACCCTACTATACAGACTTTTCTTCAGAATTGGCATAGAGCTGCACCCCACAGCGGGTGCAAAAAACCAGGGCCTCAGGCTGTTCAGGGTCTCCTAGGCTATTACATGGGTTACTATATAAAAAAAAAAAGAAAATTGCACACCTCGAATTTGTTTGTTTATATTCCGAATGTTCTATTCCAGGTTTGTATAGTAACACCCTCTGGAAAATAGGGAAAGGGCAATATATGATTGGAATTTTTTAGTCAAAATAGCGTCAGTTCATCAATAGCTTTCATTTTATATCCTACTCAATATTTATATTTTTAGAAAAATACATATATGCATACGTTTCTTCGAATGATGTGTTTTTTCGAAGTCACAGTAATTTTCGTATATATGGAGCAAAAAACTGTATATCCATACACAATTTCTAGGTTCTCCAGTTTTCTCTAGGTTCAGCCGTTTGGCCATATTTTTTACCGGCTAGAGACGATTTAAGGGTTTCTTACTACCTATGAAATCCTAAAAATGGTGAGGAGGAAATGACCAAGTGAATTTCTGCTTACTGCTGAACACCAAAAGAAGTATTCAGAGAGACAGGGATCAAATATTTCCGGTTTTCCGCTATTTACTATTTAAATCTTGGAATGCATCCTCTTCGAAAGTCGAGACGACCAGGGCCACTCTAACCACAGGGCTAAATGGGCTATAGCCCCAGGGCGCAAGCCTTTTGGGGCAGCAATTTTTATTTCCCCGTTTGCTATTCTGTGAAATTTCTTACAAAGAGGGATGCATTATTTTTCGTAGCCCACGGGCGCCGAATTTCTTAAGACGGCCCTGGAGAGGACACTATTTAAATTACTTTGCACTAATAATTTTACACCTTTGCATGTGGGGATAATTCTTGAAGTACCTTTTAATATGTATATATTTCTTTTCTTTTTCAATATATACGAATTATTATAAGTAACAACATAATGAATTTTCTAGTATATGTCTAAAAACTACATATATTGAAATAGAGAAGTTGTTGTTATTGTCATGTAATATGTAATTAACCTAACTGTCTTTCTTGTGGTATTTAGACCGACAGTAGACAGGATTTTATAATACTGGAATTAAAATTGCGTCAGGAAATTCTAAAAACTCGACTGAACAAGAAACGCTTCCACTTGCGACATATTCATGTAATTTCTACGTATCAAGTATAGAAATGCGATCAAGGATTAGCGTTTTTAATAATTAAATAGAAAAACATGTAAAGGCGGCCAGTAGCGTCAATAGCGGGCCCGAGCCCTGTTACATCAATAACTCCGGGTCGGGCTTCGGGTAAACAATAATATCGGGCCCGATGATAACAGTGGCGGCTCGTGATTTGAAATCGCAGGGCTGCTGCAACTTTTGAAATTTACAAACACATCATAAATGCGTGTTTGATAAAAGTTAGAAGTTATCATCAAAATTTAAAAAATAAAATATTGAAAAAATATTGTTTATTATCCATAAATTTACATATGGTGATTTGTATCAGCTTTCCCAGTCTCTCGAGGCCTTTGAAGTCAGCCACAGACATAGTTTATTTCGACAGCTTTATCAGTCGGGTTGAAATGAATGCCTATAACTGATAAAGGCTACATATCTTTGTTTTTCTCAACGGTGAAAAATGTTTGAACTTAGATTCTTCTTGATTTTGACAGTGAAACAGGCTCAGTTAAGTTTAAAAGTGGTAGTTGTAAAACGTCATTATCAACGCTTGTTTAGTTGATCATTTGTATATGGCGGTCTACTGCCCAATAATGAATCGGATAGTTTTAAACAGTGATGGCATCCTACCGGTTCGGACATGTTCGCGCGAACCGTTTCTTAAAATTATTGAAACCTTAGGGAACCGGTTGTTAGAATTATTAAAAATAAATGAATTACTCTGACTTCACTTTTGAATCGTACGCCGTGCCCTGCAGTGTTGCAAATGTAATATTTATTTTATAGGTTATTAATAATACGCTCTTTTTAATTAATAATTTTTTCCTTATATTTAATAAATTGAAGTAAGTGATTTGTTTTCACTCTTAAAAATACAGAATAAGTTCCTAGATATCACATGCCTTTATAGAACCGCTTCCTGAAAATTTAGGATGCCATCACTGGTTTTAAATTAAATGCTGCGAAGTGGTTCTTTCATTTTAGGGATCAGGTCGAAGTAACAAGGGATTAAGAGGGAGTACAACGGGTGGTAGAGCATTTCTCTGCTGCATCTAGTGAATGACGCTGCCATAATATGTGCTCGAGCGTTCTCATGCAAATTGGTGGCTACGTTCTGCAGAAAATGTATACAAAACTATAGTAACAGACTGTGTTCCAAAAATTTAGAGTATACTGCCCAGTGCCAGATTAACGTTAGGGTACGCACATCCGGCGCTAGCTCTTTTGCGCCCGGGGCAAGACTAGCCAAACTGCGCCCTCTTATTAGAATGTGCAGTAGCGTACCGAAGTGGGGGTTGGATGCGTGGGGGGTACACGCAATGTACCCCAATGTTCCAGGACAACAATATCAATAGAAATAAGAAAATGTAATTTTAAAAATCCGTATAATTTTATTATATACAGTCATGTCCGTAAAAATAGCAGTATCAGAATAATATTAGAATAAATACAAAAAAAGTTGGTTTAAGTAATAACAAAGCCAAAATTTTACTGATATATTATATTTTAAGAACAACTTTATTATTTTGATAAAAAGAAAGTATTTTTGTCGATTCATTAAAAAAATATATATAGTATTTGTAAAAATATGCTCATTACGCTGTTCATAAATATAGCAGTACACTTCATAAAATAAATAAAACTCCTTTTAATATTAAATATTCTTTATTATTACTGTAATATTTGGTTCCATGACATTTTTCTCGTATTACTTTTACACATCTTCGCGGCATTGAACCAATTAGCTATCGGCATTTCTCCAAGAGAATAGATTTCCAAGCTGTTTCAATTTTTCCTCATAATTCTTCTTTGTTAGCAGGTTTTGAAGAAGATATTTTAATTTTTACGCTAGCCCACAAGTTTACTATTGGATTTAAGTCCGGAGATTGAGCTGACCAACCCATAACAGTAACCCTATTTTCATTAAATCAATTCTTTGCTTTGCGCGAAATGTGCCTTAGATCATTATATTGCATATATATCCATTTTAAAGGCATTTCCTTCTCTGCAAAGGGAAGCATAGCATACTGCAAGATACTTACATAAACATTCGTGTCCATTATATCTTTAATCCAGAAAATAGGGCCCACTCCGTTCCAAGAAAAATATCCCCATGCCATAACACTATAGCCGCCATGTTTTATTATCTTTGTAGTGTACTTAGGATTCTACCTCGTGCATGGAGGCCTGCGTACTTGCTTTTGGCAGATACCAGGATTAAATAAAACAATTTTTGTTTCATCAGACCAAAGAATATTGGATCTTTTTGGCCCGGCCAAAGTTGGTGTTCTTTGACAAATTGAGTTCTATTTCCCGTTGTCTCTTGTTTAACAGCGGAGTTTTTCTTGGTCTTCTGGCTTTCAGATTTGATTTTATAAGGCCTTTTCTTACAGTTGATGCAGAAATTGGCACGTCTAATTCGTTTTTTATTTGTGTAGAAGTAAGAATAGGGTTTAACTTTGCATACCTTACAATTTTTCTATCTGTTGTCGTCGAAGTTTTAGATATCCGACCCCGACTTACAGGTTCTAGAGTCCACTTTTGGCATTAGATACCATTTTAGCGACGCATACTAGCACATTCTGAATAAATTTAGAAGTTTTACCAGAAATCAACATTTGTAAAATCAACTGACGTTCCTCCTGTGTGCAATGTTTAGCTCTACCCATTTTTACTAAAAAATAAGAAAGATATTTAATATTTTCCGTGGTTTTAAATATAAAATCAATTTTCTTTTCAATATACTCAAAAATTTATTAAAGAATAAAACTGTTTGGTCAGCTAGTTTAGTAAAACGTGAGGACACTAGATGATTTTACGAACACTAGAAAAATGATGTTTTTGGTTTGTTCAAGGAGCAACTTACATATTTATTTAAAAAATTCAATGCTACCAGCTTAAATATATTATAGACTTATTATATATACTATAAATGTAATGCAACTACATAAATAAATAACTTTAAATAAAATAAATATAATTTTACCATTTGCATTAAACCACTGCTATTTTTATGCACATGACTGTATATGAGTAGTTTTAGTAAATTTTATGATTTTATTACAAATTTAACAATATAAACGTAGAAACGCTTGTAATTTACTATAGAATAATTGTATTTAATAAAATTTTCAGTCAATCATTAAATGGCCAAACCAGTGGTTCCCAAAATTTTCCGGATCCCGGCGCCTTTAATGTATTAAAATTTTTCCGTGGTGCCCCAAGTTCATACATTGGTCTATATAATTTTTCAATTTTTCATTTTATTTTAACTTCTAAACTACAAAGTGATGATCAAAAAAAGTCCTCACTTCTAAACTACAAAGTGATGACAAAAAAGGTCTTCACTCCAAAACTACAAAGTAGTCACCAAAAAAAAGGTCTTCGCGGCGCCCCTGTATGCCACACAGTTTGGGAATCGCTGGGCTAAACTATATATTTATAAAATATACACATAGGTATTTTAGAATATTTGGTTATTTTAATTCCAGAACAAAATAATATGGAGTATAAAAACACACTCGAGAACTTCAAACCTATTCTTTTGATTCAGATGATTGAAATTTAAACTCGTATTTTAACTAGCGAATACCATTTATAACAAAGTAAATTTGCTAATATATGTATATATATGCCACCAAAATCAGATATAGAATGTTTCCAGATGTTTCAAGAAATGTATTAAATATATTTCTATAAAAGTTTCTTTATAAGGGTTATCTTTCGTGTAATTAAACGATTTTATATGTGAGCATCCCACCCAAGAAATATATTCTGACTTCCGGCTCCCCCTAAGAAAACTTTGGGTGCGCGCCTGTATACTGTTGAACGATCATTTACCTCCCTTTTGTTCCAGTGAAATGAAAAGTAAACAACGTTAAAATAATTCTACATTCAAATAACTTGTGCCTTTAATAATATATAAGCTATATTTTATTATGAGTAGTATTGAAATTAATAGAAAATGCATATTCCCATATTATTTTTAGGCTTTCGTAGGTATAATAAAAAAATCCTTATTCCGTCACATGAGTCTGTCAGTTCGGTAGAAATTGTGGGCAACTGGCTGGATTTATAGAACTGAAAACATGAACGATAAATACTGAGACTTCAAAAATATATTCTGCGAAAAATTATAAATAAACATGTATTTATCGAAAAAAAAAGTTTAACATGGACTAACAATCACATTTTTTTCATCAATAAATAATGAAATTATCATCTCTTTTTGTATTTGATATACACATCAATATCCAACAGGGACGTCAAACTCATTTGGGTCGCTGTCTATGTTTCATACAAACTGGTAAGTAGCGACGGAACTTCAAATAACCCTGAAGGGCGTTGAAACTTTTTTATAAACAGAAAAGGGAGAAAAGATTATATTTTATACTTTTATATATATATATTTTTATTTTAAATTAGTTTCAGCTTCAGGGACCACAAAAAATTATGTTCCGACCGTGTGTGGCCTGCGAACCTTCAATTTGTTCAATCTAAATGTGAAAAGGAAAAAGTGACATATAAAAATTAATTATAAAAGAAAAAATTAAAAAAAAAAAAAACAGCTGTGGCCACCACAGGACCAACCGCCATCACAAAGTACTTGTTTAATTTATGCCGCTTTATCAAAAAATGTCTCAAATAAAAGTTGTTAGTTATTGATTTAATGGCGACTTTTGTTAAAAAAATATTTCTCTGTTGTGAAATATTTGCAAAAATCTTAAAACCGACGTGAGTAAACTCCCATTTCTAGTTAACCGATTTTTACCAAAAGTTGATCAACTCGTGCCATTGATGTTAAAAGCTTAAATATGAAGTTGAAAATCGTTTTAGCCAAATTTGCTCTGCACCTGTACACAGACCGACAGACAGGCAGACATCATGCTAAAAATAGTCAAAACGTTATGTAGGGACCTCAATTCGTGGAGATCCATCGAAATCTTGAAATGCCAAAATCGTTATAATCACAATACCTCCCTTATAATCTATTTTGGAGGTCGGTAAACAAATTTAAAACTAATATTCGAAAATTTGTATTAAATATTACACAAAAAGTCAAGATGAAATGAAAATGACATTTTATAAAAACAGCTCACCCCAACCCAAGATATTTAATGTAAGTATAGTCTGTTTCTTTAGTTTAATTGGAACTACATATTGAAATCTACCAACTTTTAACGATTGAATGTTAAAAAGTGAACTCGTAATAACTTAAGAAAATAAAAATTCCATTTAGTTCCGCTTAAACATTTGGAATATACTTTTCTAGTGTGTTTGAGAAGGAAAGGAAAGATGTGTCGTCAGCAAATAATATTATCGAAATTACTGATATTAATACATCTCTAACATTTGCTGGTAGAACATTTATAATATAAAGAACAAAGAGAATAGGTCCGAAAATTGAGCCTTCTAGCACGCCCTGGGTTTCGTGATTGATCTCTGAAAATTTCCATCTGAAAAGACCGTCTGTTGCCTGTCACTTAGGTATGACTTTACAAGATTTAGAACAATACCTCTTGCACCAAGGCATAACATCTATTCGAGACATCGAATATTCGGAAACGCTATCAAGTTGGGACTTGTACTGAACATAAGGGCAGGTTGAACGTCTAGACTGGTATAAATTTGTGCCTAAAGTGTTTCCTGTTTCGGAGAAACGTAATCAGGCTTCTCTCAGTATCTTTTTTTTACACACGTTATATGTTCAGCAGTGAATCAAAACGGCTGTGCAGTGAATGCTGTTGATGAATTAGTACAGCGGTTTCCAAACTTTTTTGACCGCGACCCGGTAGGAGGTTTTAAAATTTTTCGCAACCCATCTTATGAAAAAAAAACATTTATTTACAAAACAAATTTTATTTTAAAGCAGTAGCTTTATAGTAATAAAGAGTAATAAATAGTAATAAAGAGTATAGTATAGTAATAAAAAATATAGAATAGTAATAAAGAGCACAAATACAACTATTCTAGTTATTAACTGACGTAAAAAAAAAATAATATGTACAAAAAAATATTTTTTGTGTTTTTACAATTTTTTTCGCGACCCGGCAAAATTTTTCTCCGACCCGGTGCCGGGTCGCGACCCACACTTTGGGAAACGCTGAATTAGTATAATGTCCTACTTAAACAATACCCTTAAAACTAATTAAAATAAAAGTGAGGCATATCACTCTAGTGTAGCTATTGTAGTACATATTGTGAATGAAATTGTAAGGCTAACCAGTAACGATTATAATGGCGTGGAGATATCAATAGGTGAATAAAAAACATTTCGTTTTGTGATCCACGCCCGTGGTCATATAATAAAACATTTATCGGGGTTTGGTACGCATTTGTTTCACTTACTTTACATCCTATTATAATTTGGTATGCCTCATTTATTACAACTGGGCCACTGCCTAAACAGAATGAAGCCTAACTGCACCAATAATAAAAAAATATTTTACAACTGTACACATATATTTCCGAATAGAACTGCTATGTAAACCAGTTCTTCTGAGAAAGATATATGTATCATGATACTTCGGCTTCACAGGTAACCATTAATCTGGGTGGAGTCAAAGATTCGGTGAACTATCTTATTTCCCAAAACTGTGATATGCTGTCGCTGTAGAGGTTCAATAGAGCATGTTCTTTAGTGTTTATAGACAGGGGTTTTGTTTTGAATTAAGGTGATAATCGTTCTCCCAACTTATATGTCATCCTTTTGTCCTGCTTTGGATATTTGGCTCTGCTTTCCTATCCAGCTTTGTTAAATATGGTTTGTTTTTAATTTTGCATTCCGAAATTAATACCATCAGTAACTTGTAGCATTATTGTAAATAAAGTTAAGTTGTGTGAGCATCTAGTGTGATTCTATCATTAAATTTGTTTTTATGTGCACTTCCCGGGTCTGATAAAAGGATATTCTTCTTCTTACTCAAGAAATGCATCCTTAAAACAGTACGTATTCATAGTTCTATTTTTAAATATTTTAACCAGTGATCTGTAATATTATTTTCGTACTATCAAAGAAATATCGAAAAAATGAAAGCGTCATTTCAATGATTAATGTGATAATTGTAATTATATATTTGTTAGTATAACTATTACAATATATATATATATATATATATATATATATATATATATATATATATATATATATATATATATGAATTTATTATTAATATTGAATAACAGTGTATCATTAATACTTGAGTGACTAGTTTTAGGTGTTGCATTTTTTGTTTTCTTGTTGGGTGGTGTCATTTTTGAGTAGGGTATCCCCCTCAGTAGTAGAAGAGTAGATGCGGACATAAGAGCAAGGATAGGGTTAACTAAAAGTGCGTTCTCTAAATTAAGACCAGTACTCACAAACAGAAACATTAATGTGACAACTAAAAATAAAATAATAAACAGTTATTTGTGGAGTATTCTGACATTCGGTTGTGAAAGTTGGATTTTGAATAAAAATAATATTAACAAGATAAAGGCTTGTGAAATGTGGGTGTACCGAAAGTGCCTAAAGATTCCGTGGACCGCAAAAATGACCAACAGTGAAGTGTTGACAAAAATGAAAACTAAAAGACAAGTGGTCAGCAAAATAAAAAAAATTGCAACTATCATTTTTCGGTCATATTACGAGACAGAGAAACATTGAGTGGGATATGTGTAGTGCGCAGTGTGACAAAACGAGAGAACGTGGTAGGAGAAGAATGACTTTAATTGACAATATCATTAGTGACACTGACACAAAAAACTTAGTCAATATTGTGGAGAATAGAGACAATTGGTGTTCCATGATAGCCGAAGTCTGCATCAGATATGGCACTTGATGTGATGTCCCCCTCAGGCATTTTTAAATTCTTCACACTTTAAACTGGAAGAGAGGCCTGAAAAGAGGACTGAGTTGCACGTGTCTCTAGAGAAGACTTAGTGAATTAGCAGCTTGAATTCTAATCATTGACTAGTCCAATTCTAGTTCTTGAAAGAATGACATATAAGATTTCTCCTGTTTTTGGTAAAATTTCAGAAACCAATTTATAGCTTAATCCTCTTTAGGTTGTTGGTTGTCGTTCGGCAGTGTTTTTTTTTTCTTTTTTTGCAAGTTGCTGTTTTTACGTAAATCTCAGACAAACAGATTGACAGAATATGATATTTTGGTGTGGATCATCTTGTCAAATACATGAAACGCGTAGAAACAAAATATGAACTATGAAAAGATAAATGAAGTGCCAAATTTTATTTATATAGATAGCCTAGTAAACTTAGAAAGTTCTTGATTTTTTTCCTATTAAAAAGAAATTTCTCGCTAAAATTTGAGAAACATTGACCCAGCTCTTTAAATTCTAAATACAGTATCATAAATAATTCCGTACCATTTAATTTTTGAAATTTATATTTTGTTGTTATATGACATATGAATTAAAAGTTTCTAATTTTAAGAATACAATATGTAACACGTTTTTATCTTTTAATTGTTTAAAAAGAAAGTAGTTAAACTAAAAAAGTAAATTAGAAGCACAATACGCATAAGTATTTATACATCCATTCATCACATCTAATATAATAGCCGGATTCTACGTGTGTCAGCATGCTTAATTTTTCCAAATTAATTGTTAACGTTAATATAGGCATCTCAACGCATAATAATACAGCGTGTTGAATGAACTTTCGTCAATTTTGTTTTATATTAGCTGGTATTATACATAGATAGAGACAGTGATGGCATCCTACCGGTTCGGACCGGTTCGCGCGAACCGTTTCTTAAAACTATTGAAACCTTAGGGAACCGGTTGATAGAATTATTAAAAATATATTAATTACTCTGACTTGAATCGTACGCCGTGCCCTGCAGTGTTGCAAATATAATATTTATTTTATAGGTTATTAATAATACGCTCTTAAAATTTTTTCTTTATATTTAATAAATGGAAGTAAGTGATTTGTTTTCACTCTTAAAAATACAGAATAGGTTCCTAGATATCATATGACTTTATACAGGGGCGTAGCAACCGGGGGTGCAAGGAGTGCGATGCACACGGGCCCATGAGCTCCAGGGGCCCACGAGCCTAAGTGCCAATGGGTCCTTATTTTCATTAATACTTATTATTTTTATTTGTTTATTTTAATTTTTTTGTAATAAATAAAGGACGCAGAAGAGGAAAAAATACCATTCATAGGATTAAATACATTTATTATATAAATTAATTAATTAATGGATCAGGAAAATTAAATTTGTCTGATAAATAGACATTACCTTGCATACTTATTGCACTATGATTTAGATCACCATTTTCTACAACTTGTTCTGATGATTTTGTTTCCACTTCGTCACTCTCTGGCACTTGTTCAGATTCTTTGTCATCTTCTGCTTCCAAATTTAATAATAAGCTAGTAGAAGGAACTGGAGGAGTCGATTCTGCCATCGATTGTTTAAAAAAGCTATCTAGTTTAGGCAATTTATTTATTCCGTCTTTCGCTTCTTTTTTTTCTTTCTTTTCGCCGCCCCGCTCTGATGTTTCGGCATATTTATCCTTATAAGTATATACTATATTATACATGTATTAAACATAAAAAAAATATCTTTTTAAACTTACCTTATGATAAATTAGAACAAATGAAAATTCTAACGTATTTTTAATACAATTGCACTCAAGCTTCAGGTAAACTTTAAACTAAATATTAATAATACAAAGTATACAAATTGATAATATGTATGTCAATAGGAACAGTTCGCAATCAGAGTAAGAGTTGAAATAAATGAAATCAAGTAAAAGATATATTCATCCATATTCAATGTGTTGCATTTCGTTTTTTACATTTAAAAAAAGAATTAATATATTGAACAATTTGCGACCTCCTATTTCTAAATCTAGGGAAAAGACAATTAGATCATGGAACACAGAAATTACAATTATTAGGTACATACATATATATTTCCTGGCAAGTTGTTTCTTTAGACATTTCACTTTAATTTATTAATTTTGAAAATACAGATTGCATTTTAACAAAAAAACATAATTAATTTTGATTATCATAAAAAATAAAACAACTTTTATTTGAATTTTTTTTTCGAATAAGGCACAAACAGACATAAATTTAAAAAATTAAAATTACATTTAGAACTTAAAATGAGCCAAAAGAACATTAAAATTTTAAATAATACAAGGAGTAAGGAGGGTCCCCTTAATCCCAGTGGCACACCGGCCCACAAAGGTCTTGCTACGCCACTGAATTTATAGAACCGCTTCCTGAAAATTTAGGATGCCATCACTGGATAGAGACTATTTATACTAAATTGAAAACACTCATTGTTCTTTTTAATTTAGTAGAATTAAACGTATTAAACACCTAGTTTGGCCGTTCTCTAATAAGAACTAGAGAGAGGCTGTAACAACATTCAGGAAAAAAGTGATCAGTCGCTTTAGGCCGACCCATCCCCTACTACTGAGGTTAAAAATTGATCATTTCACGCTCTACTGCGACCAGGACATAACTATTTATAAAAATTGTGAAAAAAAATCCATCCCGGCCAAAAAAAAAAAAAATAATAATAATAAATAAAATTTACCTTAAACACTATATAAACTATGCTACATACGATTTGCTTACATATGCGGTTTAGTTTGCGAAAATCTATCCGGATGAAAAATCGTGAAAAAATAGCCAAATCCAGGAAAAATAGAACTACCCCGAAGCGGTAGGGGAAATTGTGACAAAATGTGGTCATCCACCTTCGGCGGACCCCACCCCATCCCTGAGGGTAAATTTTATACGTTGCTCCCCCTATTAAAACAAGATATGGAAGAAATCTCCCGGAAAATTCAAATCTACCCCAAAGCGGTAGGAAAATACGGGAAAAAATTCTGTGATCTTTTTTCTATCCCTGAACATATATTGTTTTCAATTCATTCCCTAAAAACCTGCGTTTTTTTTTCAAGAAACTTAAAACCATCTTTGTGCCTTAGGTGAAAAACAAAAAACAAAATGATTTTTGGATGGGCCTTCCCCTGAGGGTAAAAATTCTTCGCTTCATCTCTTAATGCGATTGGGACAAAATTATGAAAAAAGAAAATCTTGAAAAATCGAACTTTCCCGACGTTGGGGGAAAATAAAAATTAGCCTAAACACCGAGCGGGTCCGCTGTTTACGCCTTTCGGGTTTTGAAAATCGCTCAGAATAGTTTTTGAAAATCTGTATTAGGATACTTTGGCCACTTTGTGTGTATTCACCTACTATCCTGGTTTTGGGATAGTAGCGTCAATGGTATAGTATAGTACCGTGTTATGTGTTATGTGTTATGTGTAGAATAGAGAATAGACTAGCTACTAGACCTAGTAACTATCCTGTTTACTAGCTTAATGTAAACGCGGCATAACTGAGCGAAGAGATCGTTCGCGGATCAATCTTAGGATTTCCGATCCCCTATAACGACTGTTTTGTTTTATACATACGCATGCATGTCTAAATGAACATCGTCATCTTATGATTAAATTTGCATTAAAATAAGGTCGTCAGTATTGAGCTTTTTGGTTTTAAAGTCATTATAATAAATTGCTTGCGTCCGAGTACACGACTGTTGAATTACAACTGAGAGTTACACAAAAAACAAAATTTTATGTGACGTGTGAATTTTCACACATTTCAGGGTTTTGTGGGTATTTAATAAGTGTAAGAAGCAAACATAATACGGGGTGTCTAGGAATATTTGTTCTATGATCACATCAAAATCATTTGATGTAATTAATTGGTAGTTTTTGATAATAATTTTTATTTATTTGATTACTAAGAGCTTCCATTTAATTTTTTTAAACGAAATTTAAATAATTTGCCAAAACTCCAATCGTTTTTTCTGCATTTGCTTCGTATTCAAATCTTAATTACATTAATAGGAAATATATTGATAAATGGCTTCATTCTTTTCAATTTCAGAAACGTATTCCTCACTTTTAACAATATTTTATTTGATTTATAAGTATTTCATTACTATAAATGATTTATTCCCCTTTGATACCTTAAGAACAAAAGGTTGAATCACAACGTACTTATAAAATAACTAAACACTACACACTATACTGTACAGTGTAGAGTGTAGTGTGGTGTTCAAAACTCGGTCCTCGACTGTTAATTTTTTTTTATTATATTTTTAATTAAAAAAAAAAGAAATACTATCTTAGCCATAATTTAGCCATGAATTAAAAAGATAATTAATTTAGTCAAAAACACAAAAACTGTAATATTTTTCAAAAACGCAATTGGATCAAAAATTCCTCTCGTATGTTTCCGGCTCAGATTAATGTACATTACCTATAATTTTTTCAGATTTTTAGTTTAACCTTTTTGGGTAAAAGGGGGCGGGACAAGAACTTGTTCAGCATATTTTTGGCTAAAATCGTGTTAAAAAACGAATTTACAAAAACTTTTATTTTATTTCTTAATCTACGCCCTAAGAGCTTTTGATACCACACAATAAATTTTAAAAACATGTTTTTTTTTTTAATTTAAACCATCACCAGGGTATGAGACATTTTTTTTTGCACAATTTTGGCAAAAATCTTGTGAAAATAATTTATTTTGCAAAAATAAAATTTTGATCGTTAATCCACGTACTAAGGGCTTTCATTTGATACCCTACGCAGAATTAAAAAATATATATATATATATATGTTTTAGTATTTTTCTTATGTGCGGGTCAAAGAGTTGTATAAGCATGCCAATTTCAACTCTCTAAGTTTAGCCGTTTGGCTACAATTTTTATCGAACAGGCAGACAGACAGACAAGCAGACAGACAGACAGACAGACATACTGACAGACAGACAAACTGACAGACAGACAGATAGACAGACAGACGACAAAATGACGGTATAAGGATTTTTTGGTCATATCTACAAAACCCTAAAAAGAAGAATACATATTTAATTTATTTTTCTTCCGATGCCAGTCCGTTCCGGATGTTGGTCAGTCTGCCTATCATACCTTTATTCAAGACTAAGTAGAAGAGATCGGGTGTTAATTTTGCAAATCGTTGCCTCAAATTTTGGAGCCATGCAATATGACTCTTCTCATTTCGTATTTGTGCTCATTAAAATTTTTAAAGTCATATTTGAGAATGTTTGAGACCTTACAAATAAGTAGGTCGAAAAATTAGGTTCCCAGCTTATTGCTAACAGGATTCTAATGTTTTTTGCAATTATCTCAAAACAGCATTACTGTAAATAATCACGTTTCAAATGTTTCAAACTCCTCAGTTTTACTCATACTATTCAACTGACCAAAATTAGATAAAGAGTTTTGTAAAGACCATAGCTGATCCGTTGTTTCAATTATATAATTATTTTCTCGCTACTTTTTATGACGCTTTATGGTGACTCATTTGGCAGGTAAATGAAGCGGGAGAAGTATGATATCACAGTATAATATGTATATTCAGTATAAATGAAATGTATTTCATAATGTAAAATGAAATGAGTTGTAGTAAGAATTACAAAGTTAACTACTTCCAGAAGACTGTGAGCTGGCAATGCACCGCTTTAGCAAATTATTTATGGCAAGCTCCTCCGTTAATTGGTAACGCCATCAACCAATAGAGCACAGTTCCGCTTTCGAATATTGACTTCTTATAGACAACTTTTCCTTTTACTACAAACTCATCTACTATATAAAATGCAATTTTGATGCGATTACTGAATTTAATTACGGAAGCCAAGGTTGAATTACATAGGAATAAAAAGAAAAATTGCTTAATCCTTAAAATATTTTCAGGGATCTTTTAACAAAGTAAGCGATGAAATAAAAAAATATTGAATTGTAATTAGCACTAATAAGTGAAAAGTTTAAACAACTTTTTAATGTTCGTCGGCAACGCTTATTTTAAAAAGATCTCAAAATATCTTAAGAGGAACCTACACACTCAAGTCCAGCTGAGAAGAATATCTCTCTCAACGAGGGGGAAAGAGGTCCAAGGTCCAAGTATATGGATCTCTTGTCTGAGCTTAGAAAGCTGCATAGAGGGTATAAAGTTAAGCTTGTAGTCTTGATAGGTGATGTTTTGGGTGGTATAGAAGCCTCCTACCGATGAGAAATCGAGTCCATTCCCGTCAGCAGATCTTCTGCCACCTATTTGATCTGTAGGATGCAGAAAGCAGTTTTGCTCGGCTCATTCCGCGTTGTGCGGGCACTGGATCTAGCGTAATTTTCTCGTTTGCACATCGCCAGGGTTTGGGATGCAGCCGTGTATATTTTGTACTATTTTCTAGTATGACGTGGCTCAAAAGGTTGCTGAAGTTTGCGACTGGTGGACATTTGTCAACATCTGACAAACCTCATAAAAAGTAATAATTGAAATGCATGAAACTGTTATTATTGTTTATATATCTATCTAACCCACTAAGAAAGGATTTTTCGAAATTTAAGGGTCGATGGGATGTTGATAATGATTATCCATACAAATGTCGAAAAACTTATTTCAGGATTTTGTCTTAATCAACCCCTAAAGGGGTGAATCTACAATCGGGGTGATTATACATCCCGTCGTATTTCCTGTGTTTGTTGAGTTTTAACATTTCTTTTTGGCACATAAGTGTCTTTTTAAAATATCTCGTAATGGTATTTACAGTTCTTACCGACCGTCAACATATATAAGGGAAGTATTGTGATCATACCGATTTTGACATTTCGAGATTTCGATGGATCTCCACGAATTAAGGTCCCTACATAACGTTTTGACTATTTTTAGCATGATGTCTGTCGGTCTGTCTGTCCGTCCGTCCGTCCGTCTGTCTGTCCGTCCGTCCGTCTGTCTGTCTGTCTGTCTGTCTGTCCGTCCGTCCGTCCGTCTGTCTGTCTGTGTACACGTGCAGAGCAAATTCGGCTGTAAGGATTTCTATGAAACTTCATATTTAAGCTTCTGCCATCAATGGCACCAGTTGATCAACTTTTGGAAAAAATGGGAGTTTACTCGTGTCAATTATAAGATTTTTTTGAATATTTCACAACAGAAAAATATTTCGAAAAAAATTATTGAACGAAAGTTGCTATAAAAGCAATAACTAATAACTTTTATTTGAGACGTTTTTTGATAAAACGAAAAATTTTGAATAATTTATGTAAAATTTTTCGAAATTTTTTCATACTTATATGTAACGTTTCCATGGTCATGATAAATAATATCTCTGTTAAAAAATATTAGGCCAAGTTATTTCTACTCTGCTGCTAGAATGTATTTTATATAAGTACTTTACGATGGCGGTCGGTCCTGTGGTGGCCACAGCTGATTTTTTAAAATTGCATCCCTAAAAGGTGAAAAAGGGCTGAAATGTCAATTCAAAGATTCCTTAATATCTCTTAGGACCAATAAGATATCGACTTGGTTCTTGTTTACAAAGATTACCCGTACAAATGCCGAAAAACATATTTCAGGATTTTATCCTAATCAACCCTTATATGTGAATCTACAATAGGGGTGAATTTCCTATGTTTGTTGAGTTTAGTTTTAGTTTGTTGTAACAGTCGGTTTTGGCACATAGATGTCTTTTTAATATATCTCGAAATGGTTTTGACACTTTTTAAATTTCACCCTTAAAGGGGTAAATGGGCGTTTTTTACTCGATTGAACATTCCTTGCACATAGATACATGAAATTCGCAAAGTATATTCCTTCTATGACATAAGCACCCACTAAGAAGAGATTTTTCTAAATTCGACCTCTAAGGGGTGAAATGTGATTTAGGGACTCCTCAATATCTCTTAGGATCAATGAGATATCTTGGTTTTTGCTCACAAATGTTTAAAATGGAAATTCGGGATTTTGGCCTAATCAACCCCTAAAGAGGTGAATCTACATTCGAGGTGAATTATAGACACCGTATTTCCTGAGTTATAACATTCCATTTTGGTACATAGGTTTCTATTTAAAATATTCAGAAAGTGTTTTTACAGTTAATTACAGCTGAAATTCGGGAAATATATTCCCTCCATGACATAAGTACCCCCTAATATGGAATTTTTCAAAATTCAATTCCTAAGGAGGTGAAAAGGGTTGAAATGTGATTTCACGGATTCCTCAATACATATCTTTGTTGAGTTATAACATTCCTCTTTGGCATATATGCGTCTTTTTAAAATTTTTAAAAAGTTTTACACAGTTTTTTTTTTAAATTTTCACCACTAAAGGGGTAAAGTGGTATTTTATATTCAATAGAGGGACCACTGAACATAGAAACATGAAATTTCTTTTCATAGATTCTTTTGAAATTCGACCCCTACGAGGTGAAAATGGGTGAAATGTTTTTCACGAATTCCTCAATATCCTTTAGGCCCAATGACATATCAACTTGGTTTTTGCTTACAAAGATTACCCATACACATGTACCAAACGTAGTTCAGAATTTTGCCCTAATCAACCCATAAAGGGTCAAAGCTAGATTTAGAGTGAATTATAAAACCCTTCGTATGTCCTCTGAATGAATTATAACATTTATTTTTAATTTTACTACCACAAACATCTTCACTTTTTTCACATCTCCACATATGTAAAAACAGTCAAAATATAAAAAAAAATAAAATAAAAAATAAAGTAAAATGTTGGTCTTAATATTTATATTTAAAATTAATTTAATAACTATTTTATTCACTTGTTTTTACTGTCTAAAGTCATTTGAACATATATTTCTGTTCGTTTAATTTTAGGTAGCAATATATTCACTTTAACATGAATTAAACAGCTGCTATCTTGCCCACACTTCGTTCTTTAAAAATAAAAATTGATGTGAAGTGTGACTTTTCACACATTTCAGGCTTTCGCAGGTATATAATAAGTGAAGGCGGCATGCTGAGTGTGTAGGACAAATTTTGCTTTGTAGTAATCACGGCAAAATGAATGATATTTTTAAAATAATTTATCGTCTGTTAATCTAAGAGCTTTAACAACAAATTTTATGTTAAAATATTTTTTTGTTAATTTTAATTCGAATACCTAATACCATTATTTAAGTTTCTAAATATGTGCAGTACTTTTTATATAGCAAGGTTCATTGAGATTTTGAAAATTGCGTCTATGGCTTCCATTGGTTGTCATATGCTCCGCCACTTTGGTTTCGTATACATGACACATAGAATGAAAATATAATTCCAACTGGTTATTAAATTTACGCTCTTAAAAAATAAATGCAACATTTGCCAAAATAAAACTAGAATTTTGACAAAATAATTTAAAGAAAATAAAAATGAAAAAAAAATACAAAAAAAAAATTGTCTCCTCTGGGTAGCTAGTCTCAAATTCTGGGTAGCTAGCGAGTATGCTAACCATTATACCATGATACGTCTTCTAGTCTAATGTGTTACATAACTATAACTTTTGTAAATCGTCAACAAAAAAACACAAAAAATGTGTTATTTTCCAAAAACATAATCTGATAAAAAATTCCTGTTGTACTATTTCGGTTCACACCAATGTACATTACTTGGATTTTTTTCAGATTTTTGGTTTAAACCATCTGGGCTACAAGGTGTGGGACAAAATTTGTTTTGCACAATTTTGGCAAAAATCACATCAAAATATTTTATTTTGCAAAAATAAAATTTTGATCGTTAATCCACGTATGTAAGGGCGTTCATTTGATTACTCAGAATTAAAAAAAAAAATCGATGAGCACATATTTGTTTATATTATTAGGCGTATATTTTATTTTAGATGCTTTAGTATTTTTCCTATGTGCGGGTCAAAGAGTTGTATAAGCATGCCAAATTTCAACTCTCTAAGTTTAGCCGTTTGGCTACAATTTTTACCAAACAGACAGACAGATGACAAAATGACGGTATAAGGGTTTTTTGGTCATACCTACAAAATCCTAAAAATAAAGTATAGGTTTTAGCATCGTGCATGCATATAAGTGATATTCATAACTAATTAGCTCAAAAAATTCTAACAGATATTAATTTATATCACATATAATTACAGTTAGTTAAGCATAACGTCGATTCGCTCAATTTGTTCTATAAAATACACAATAGTAAAACAGAACAATCACAAAACATTTAATACCAATAATTAAGTATAAAAACATTTTATAAAACAAATTAATAAATATATTTGAAATAATTATATCAAAGTTGTTCTCATACATGTTTCGATTATTTTATATTGAGTGAAAGCCAATTAAGTTACGGATACATTGCTGTTTTTTAACAAAATAATAATGATAAAATATGATTGATAAAATAGAAATGTCTTCAGGATGTGATGCTTTCTAACATTTTACAACATTTACGAATACAAACAACAAAAATAATAACTATATCCACATGTATAATTAGAGGTCGATTAAACGACACGAACTACTAGTTTTATACTAAAAGTGGGACGGAATAAAAACATAAATATCTAGATGACAGTTGTCGTTTCAACGGTGAATGTCTGCCTAATTGAAAGCAAATCATTCCAAAAATGTTGTTAGATGCACGATAAGAATTTTTGTGAATGTATTTCTTACATTTTTCATTTGCTGTGGCTCCGTGGTAAGACGCTTGCTTAACAGAGCAACAGGCCACGGGTGCAATACACGGACATCATTTTGGAATTTCGCACCTTCTGCCGGTCAAGTGTTATCTTGACGAACTCGCTGAGATGAGAGGATAAATCTGACGCTCGATTGACACATGTGCGCATGCTTCAAAATGATCTTGAGCGGAGATTAAAAATATAATATTCTGATTTATTGTGGATATATTTAAGATTATCATTAATACATCAATAATAAGACAATAATAATCATCAATTTATTATTTATTTATTTATTTAATAGAACAGCACGTAGCTAATATGAACAATAATACAAAACAAGAAAAAACAAAAAAAACAAAAAGGAACAAATGTCACAGTGTTGTCGATAGTCATAAAATTATTGTTAAGCAACAAATAATTCATTCTTAAGTTATAATTTGTTTAAATAAATACAAAGGAGATAAAATGAATGAAATTACACGTGTGTGCGTGTAACTACTCACACAGTTAAGACAAAAAAAAGTTACTTCTGTATTTTTTCAATAATATTTTCTTCCTCTTGCGTTGTTGGTTTTTCAAAATATGCGACTTCTTAATTTTTTTCCTGGTACTAAATATAGAAATTTGTTTATTCATTTTTTTATTACTTGGTTCAAATTTTGTCGTATCTAGTTGGTGTTTCAGTTTTTTCTTTTCTTTGTTAATTTCTAAACATTTTCTATAAGTATAAACCCAAAGATTGGGCTTCTCATAATAATTTGTGAAAAAATATTCACCAAATTTTTTCTTGTCATTGTCCGAAATTAAAAAACTATTGCTTTTGGTAACATTTCTATAAATTTTGATTCTTCAAGGGTTATTTGTAGAGTTTTTAAAGTTTGGTGCCCAGAACTGCACACCAGGCAAAACACCATTGTAAAACGCTTAATTTATATCGGAAATAAAAACATTGCAATTTATTAAAACGATTTTTTTGAAAATTTTACAAAAAAAAAAATCATGAACAGTATTGTGCTGCCTGTTTGTAAACATACATGATGCAGGAAACCCCTCGCCATATTCGTCGATTGCCATTACAATTTATCTTATGAATACTTTTTAAATAGACATTTAAATTATATTGTTTTGAAAATATTTTATTGCAAATTAATCACATCACAGACATTTTCAATTTATTTAAAAATGTGTGCCCTGCATATAAGTACATGTAAAAACAACAGTGGTTTCCTCGTTTCCCGCTACACTGGAACGCATGCGTATATGTGTCAATCGAGCGTCATATTTATCCTCTCATCTCGCTGAGCGCTCTGAATAGTATCAAGTAGGGATTGTATTACCGGGTTACCGGTTTAGTTTAGTTACCCGTTAAGTGTCAAATTAACGTTCAAAATTTTTACCGGTAAATTACAAAAATTGACCGGTAATTCGGTGAATAAAAAATCTAAATTCGAAGTTTTTGTATACAAAATATTGTATTTATAGGTATTTAAAAGGGTATTTAAAATGAAACTAGGTAAGTAAAAATATATATATATATTAATTTTCTGGGAGTTATTTTTTATTTAATTTTGATTTACAATCTTCTTGGGTTTGAGAGCCGCTGTAAATCGTACTGAAAGCGTCAGTTAGCATGCGTGATTTGTGCTCTGCAGTTTTTTTTTTTTTTTTTGAGATTTTTAATAGCATAAAATCATTGAAACAATCATCCCTTTTCTTAAAACAGTAAGTAAATATCTTCTTTCTTAATACTTAAAAATAATACGGAAATATTTCACTTATTTTTAAATTAACAGCACTTTTAGAATATACCACATTAATGCAACATTGTTGTTAAATAACATTAAAATTCTAACTTTAAATAAAATGTTCAGGTTCTAACTATTTAAAATAATTAAATTCAAATATTGGTTGAGGTTCACTTTTGGGGGGGTATATAGAAATAACACCCCGTTAATTAATATGGGAAATTGTAAAAATTTATAAATATTAAATGTATAAGCATAAAAATAGATAAATAGTTTAAATGGGATGTGAGAACAAGGGTAAAATCTATGTAAATGGTCGATTTAGAAATAGCAACGAATTGAGAAAGAATGTTTAAATTAAATAATAAAACAAAAGCTTCATTAATTCTATAAACGGATATGACTCAGGGAGTGTTAGTTTTAGAAGAAAAGAACACTAAAGATCTGAAAGAGCTAATAAAAAAAGAATTAGAATACTTTCGACAAGTACATCAATAGTTTTTGATTATTTGATGATTATTCGTCCAACGAGTGTTGAACCTGAGAGCTTCTTAAGATGTTATTTTTTTTTTAATTTTATTTAATACTATTTACTATACTATATTTATTATACTTATTTAGTACTACATTGCTATTTCTGTATTATTTTATTAATATTTTGTTTAGAGTAATATTTTAATTTTGATATTTTTTATATTCTATATTTTTCGTTAGTTTGAAATAAATGTGAAATACAAATCGAAATTTCTTATATTTCTTAATACTTTAATGTTATTTTTCAGGAAAAAAATAACCAGTAATTTACCGGTAAACCGGTATTTCAATTTTCATTTACCAAAGTATCGGTAAATGAAAAAGTCGGTAAATTTACAAACGCTAGTATCTCAAGATCCAGATCCAGTTTATCCTTTTGTACTAAAGATCCGGTTGCTACTCCACACTCTGAATTTTCGGTGTGTGAGGGTAGAGCTGTTCTGGATACCGAGCCACGTTGGCATTAAAGGCAATGAAGTGGCTGATATAGCTGCAAACACCACTTCATGTCGACCTTTAATGGATGTGAGTTTTTTGTTTCCAGATGATGTCAAAGCTTCTCTGAAACAATTAGTTTTAATTAAATGGCATGATGAGTGGAATGGCACATAGAATGTCAAGTTGCGGGGGGTAGAGAGAGACATTAAACCGTGGGCTTCTTCCCGCAGGAAGAACTGCAGAGAGACAACCACCAATAACATGCCTACATATAGGTCACTGTTGGTGGACCCATGGACACCTCTTTAGAGGGGAAGAATCTTCTATCTGTGAGACATGTAGCACAGACTTGACCGTGTTACACATTTAAACCCAGTGCGTGTAATTCGAGGATGTCAGGGAGAGATTAGGCTTGTGAGTTGTTCTAGGTGACGACAGTGTAGTTATGGACAGGCTAATACTCTTCCTGAGGGAATCGAACTTATTGTTCAATGTCTTAAGTCTTGCACCTTATTTAATTTTGTGTTTTATTATTCTCTGTGATAGCTGATAGTAACTGACGCCTTACCAGCCTCTTACCATCGCCCTCGGTCTATTTTTTTTTTGATTTATTTGTTTGTCCGTTTAAGATTTTTTATGAAAAATAGATCGCGACCTAAATGAGTTTGATACCCTGCTGTTGGATGTTGATGTTTATATCAAAAGCAAAAAGATTTAATAATTTCATTATTTATTCATAAAAAAATGTGATTGTTCATCCATGCATCAACATCTTTACTTTGATATTCTCAAAATTTTACAAACTTTTTTTATTCGATAAATACATATTTCTCGTACATGTTGACCCGACAAGAGAGAGGTGGGGGTAGCCAGGGAAAATTTACGGGGCCTCGGAGATTTTGGGGCCCGGGGTCCTGGGCAGAGTCGTAGAAACGGCCTGGTATCGTGGCAATGGCGCGTGGCCGTCACTCACTTGTATTTTAGAAGTGAGGAACTATTGTTTTGCTCATCACTTGTATTTTGGAAGTGAGGTCCTTTTTTTAGGTCATCAGTTGTATTTTCACCTGTATTATAATAAAAATTTCCGTACGGTCCAGAGTCCGAGCTGAAAGAATTAGTTTTGACGCTATTGACGGCCCTGGGTATAGAATTGATCATTACCCGGGGCCCGCAGAGAATGTTTCTCCCCGGGGCCCGCAAAGAAAGTTTCTCCCCGAAGCCCTAGAAGTCCTCTCGGCGGCCCTGCGTACATGTGTTTAATTCTTTAAATGCAGCCGCTTGGCCCCAATTTCTACCGAACGGACAGACTCCTGTGACGAAATAATGATTTCTTGATTATACCTACGAAAACCTAGAAATAACATAGTAATATGCATTTTCTATTAATTTCAATACTAATTATAATAAAATATAGCTTATATAATTGTAAATGTAAGTTATTTTGCTGTAGGATTATTTTTAATTTGTAAAATTTTCATTTCATTAGACTTTCTTTTATTAATAATAATAATAATAATATTTATTTATTAGCTTATAGCTATATATATACAATAATTTTAATTTTACCAGATGCACCGCACCCGGCTGGCACATTTTTGAGCCTGCACACTCTTAAGAATGTAGAGCAATTAATATCTAATAAGTTAAACATTCTTTGAACATGTACATTTTTTTGTAGCGTTCAAGTAAACAACACGCTAAAGCTGAGTTCGAAATGAACGCGCCACGTCACGTGACGCCACACTGATTTATACATTTATACAATTTTTACAAACATTTTTAATTGTTAGCGCAGAACGCTCAGTGCGCGAAGTGTTTGATTGTGTTCCACTGTGCGCCAGATAATTGCGGATAAATATAGGTACTAGTGTGTATGCGGGGTACGTGTGCGCTAACTAGGAAATTTTCAATTTTGTTTTAAACAAATATTGTTTACAATAAAAAAAATTACCTTGAATTACTGGGGAAGCCAACTAAAATCTTGAAATGTATTATTATTAACTTTACTTTAAAAATGTATACGAGAAAAGTTATTTAAAAAAATAAATTTGTTTGCATAACCCATTTTTTAGGGTTTTGTAGGTATGATCAAAAAACCCTTATACCGTCATTTGGTCGTCTGTCTGCCTGTCTGTCGGTTTGTCTGTTTGTCTGTCGGTAAAAATTGTAGTCAAACGGCTAAACCTAGAAAGTTGAAATTTGGCATGCTTGTACAACTCTTTGACCCGCACATAGGAAAAATACTAAAACATCTAAAAAACATATCCCCCTAAAAATATAAACAAATAAGTGTTCATCGAAAAAAAAAAAATAATAATAATAATAATAATAATATTTTTTTTTAAATTCTCAGTAGGGTCTCAAATGAAAGCCCTTAGTACGTGGATTAACGATCAAAATTTTATTTTCGCAAAATAAATTATTTTGACGCAATTTTTGTCAAAATTGTGCAAAAAATATTTTGTTGCACACCTTTATCCCAGATGGTTTAAACTAAAAATCTGAAAAAATTCTGAGTAATGTACATTGGTGTGAACCGGAATAGTACAACATCATTGATCAGATTATGTTTTCGGAAAATAACGCATTTTTTGTGTTTTTTGGTTGACGATGTAAATATTTAATATGTTATGTAAGACAGTTATCCAGTATTCCTTCATGGTGTAGTGGTTAGACATCTCGCTTCCTAAGTTGGAAACTACGGATCGCTTCCTGTCACAATTTTATTATTTCTGTTTTTTTTTTGCATTTTTATTTTGTTTAAATTATTTTGTCAAAATTCTAGTTATATTTTGGCAAAACTTGCATTTAATTTTTAAAAGTGTAAATTTAATAGCTAGTGGAAAGTGTTGAAATTATAATTTAATTCTATATTTCAATGTATACGAAATCAGAGGCGCGGAACTTTTGACTTTGAACACAACCAATGGAAGCCATAGGCGCAATTTTCAAAATTTTAATGAACCTTGCTATATAAAAAAATACTGCACATATTTAGAAACCTAAATAATGGTATTTGGCATTCGCACTAAAATTAACAAAAAAATATTTTAACATAAAATTTGTTTTGGCATCCCAAATAATCATCATTCACTTACTAAATACCTGCGAAACCCTGAAATGTGTGAAAATTCACACTTCACATAATTTTTTTTTTTAATAGGATCAATATTTGGACGGTTATGGGGGACGCAAACTAAGCAACTTGAAATATCTCACTTATTATTTACTTCACAGCAAAAAGGTACGTAACGAAGAACGTATGAAGTACGAGTTCCTCGGCTCACTAGCAGAGGAACTTTTATATTTGACTAAATATAAAAGTAATGTAAGAGCATTTGAGTTTACTTTCAACAAAACCCGTCGGAAATAATAATCAAATTATTTTTTGGAAGTGAAACAAAATTTACAATCACATACCATACAAGTAAATGTATTAATAGATTTGCTTTTAAATAATTAATGACAATAATCCCAATGTCAAATGCAGGATGTTATTATGTCGTATTATATTTAAATAATTTAGAGAAATAGTTTTTGCTTTCATAATGTGATTGAGAACGAAAGTAGTCTCAATAAGAATTTTTGAAATATTAATTGTAATAATAAAGTAAAATAAAATGTAGAAATGCCTATACTTCGTCTGTAATTGATTTAATTTATAATCAGTGATCAACATCTCGTTTCTGAGACTTTTTTGAGATTATAGATTTTTCTCGTTATGTTGACGGCATTATCCTGCCTGTATGCCAAATTTCAACTCCGTGCTATATCTAGAAGTGGGTTAGAATTTCCGGATATACACACAAGTTTTCAGTTTTATATAAATAGATTTTCAGTTTTATATATATAGACAAGAGAAAAGCCCGTAAGTCGACGGGGTAAAAATATTCCCCAAATTAAAAAGAAACTCTTGGTACAATATTAAAACAGTGGTGGCGTTTATTGATAAGTCATATACCTAGCTTTCTTCCTAAATATAATAAAATATCAAGTAAATGCCCAGTTAGGCAAAGGAAATAAACTGATTTAAAAAAGAAACTATAAACTTCTGTCAAACAATTATAAAGGGTAGCGAATATTTAAGCCATCTTCGTCACAGATTGCAGAAACAGAAATTAATATGGAGGTACTAATAATTGTTATTAATAATTTAAAAAAATTAAAAAAAGAATTAAGTTGCGTTAATTTGTTGGCAAGCACATTACAAATTTTCTTCCAAAACTACTCTTTTGCATTAACTACAAAAAATATTCAGACTGCTCTAGGATAGGGTTACCATTCGTCCCACTTTTTGCGGGACTGTCCCGCATTCTAACATTTTGTCCCGCATTAAGATGCGCCCCGCAAAAGTCCCGCATTTTAACATTTTGTCCCGCATTCCCGCATTTGTAACTTGTATTTGAGGAAATGAGGATTGGATTTGGGAGATGAGGACCTTTTTTTGGCTCTTCACTTGGATTTGGGAGAAGAGGACCTTTTTTTGCCCTCCACTTTGATTTGGGAGGTGAGGACCTTTTTTTTGCTCTTCACTTGTATTTGGGAGATGAGGACCTTTTTTTTGCTCAGTCCCGCATTTCCCTCTTAAGAAAATGGTCACCCTACTCTAGGAGTTTCCCATTATCACTCCCATTGGTTATGCCCTACGTTTAAGTTTAATTTGTGAGGAGACATCCCTGAGAGGGTAAGACTATTCAAAAATTCTATTGGATAGTTTTCTGTTCTTGAGGCGTCCTCACAGTGGACTGAATCGATGCCAAGATATGTTTCAGACTCGCCCTTCAAAAGGTTCAGAACCTCTTCGTTGATGCTTGAGCATCTTCATTTTGGGGGCAAAGGATGGCTGTATTGGACATCAATGGCTGTTAAACTGCTTCCAAATATAGCCGTCACTATTGAGTCATTGATGATAAGCTTATCTGGAATTTCAATGTTATTCTATCATAGACGCGCGGGGCTCACAGGCGACTGCCTACTCTGCCTATTAGGTAATCCGGGACTGTTGAAAAACTGGAATTTAATAATAATAATAATAATATTTATTCAAAATAGGCAGACATGCATGCGAAACCCTAACAGCCGAATAGGGAATACGCATAAAATTTGTATTTCCTTAAAACTACATTATTTTGATATGTTAATGTTAGTTATGTCACCTAACAAAACAAAAATTACATTTTAATTAATATTATAGCCAAATTTTTGAATTAAAATATTGTAAATTTGAAATAAGCCGACCACGGAGCGAAGGTTGCCGAGTAAAAACGACTGAGTATGACGTCAAACGATAGAGGTTTCACATCACAGATACAGCTACAACATAATCTTTACACGTGTGTGTATTGTATTGTTCGAGAGTTTTGTATTTGTTTTTAAACAATTTTTCACGCATTTATTATTAAAATGGCAGATAAAGATTTTGTTAGGGCTCAGAGTGATAATTTACCCAACATTGATGCATTTATGCTTATGGAATATATGAAAAATAATGAATGCTACAGTGCTGAAGAAATACGTGGTGTCAAAGTAATTTTTATTTTATATTCTATAATTTTATGTAAACAAACGCTGCAACTCTGTAAAATGTAAATATTTATGTAATTTAGATGTCAGAATTTTACTACATTGTTTACATGAAGTTACAAAACGTTAGAGGCATAATTGAAATACTGCAATATAAGTTATCTATTTTAATATAAAATTTAATTCGGTAAACATGTATAAATTGTTTTTATAGAATTAAACTTTATTTTAATTAAAATCACTCTAACTTTACATAACCTATAAAAGTTATACAAACAAATAAGTTCAGAACAGACTATGTACGCCGGTAAGCTAGTAGTGTCATGCGTCAGTTAGAAGGGGTATGACGTCACACGTCGTTTTCGCGCGCTACATACATTTATGATTTTTTTAAGCCTTCAAATTACAAAAAAAAAACTGTTTTTTATGTTTATATGCAACAAGAGGAATATAATAAAAAAATTTAAAAAAATCATGCCTATCCCCTATTGTGTTCAGCAGTAATAACGGGCTAGACAATCAAAATTTCGGAAAACTGATGACAAAGTCGTGTTTAGAACACACCGAGATATTGAAATTAAACGTAATCAAACAAATTTTATTTACTTGTCTCATTTTCGGACCCTTCTTGAAAATAAAGTACGGTACAAAAGTTTTTTTGACACATTTTGGGCAAAAATATTGGGTGCGGTGACACCCTGGTTGAAAACCACTGGTGCAGGCAGATAGTCATACGAAACTCTAAAAAACGGATTATTTTCGTCAGTAAAAAACAAAAGTAAAACACGATTTTGTAATATTAAGCTATCATTCAGCTACGGATTTCGGAGTAGATAATCAAAATTTCGGAAAACTAATAACACGGTCGTGTTCAGGAGTTTCGAACACCCCCAGATATTGAATTTCAACGCAATCGAACAAACTTCATTTTTTGTCCCATTAAGATAACATGGGAACTTTTTTGGGTCGCAGGCTCGCCCCCTTTTTGAATTTTCTAGGTTTAGGATTTTTCTCATCTTAAGAATGTTTCCCGGAAACCGCATGCCAAATTTCAACTTTCTAGGTCACCGCAAAGTACACAAAAAACCTCTGGAAGGACATCGACAGACACTTCAGGGATTTTATATATATATATGTAGATTATTTGAACCTTTTACATTTTACATCAAAACATTTTGATGGCATGATTGTATACCTTATTTATGTGGCTTTTGAATTATGTAAAAATATGTAGGGAGTTCTATTTCAATTTTTCATAGATAATCGAATATCACCTGTATTAGTCAATTGTTTTTTTAAACTAGATCATAGATCAGGTTGTATCAAGCACTTTACAAATTTATTGTTATACCCTTTCTTTCAGGCGCGCCTATATCCTCTGCAGGACTCAAGAAACAGGACAAACAAACTTTTAGTGATTTTAAGGAATTCATTTGAATTCTAGAGCTCATAAGTTTTCTTTTTTTTGGTCATCACTTGTATTTGAGAAGTCAGGACTTTTTTTTGTCAACACTTGTATTTTAGAAGTAGATTTTGGAAGTGTTTATGGTCAGCACTTGTTATCGAATGATATTCCGTTCCCTGTCCTTATAAAACAATTTTGTCTTCTACACCACCCCCCTCGAAGAAAAAATCCTTAGTGCGCGCCTGTTATCATCAATAATGAAAAACGCCATAATGGGACGTTCAATTAATTTTTTTTAAATCAATTCGCCATTTTTAACACCAACTACATGCGCTCGCTTCTATCAATTTTTACTTCTTCCCAAATTAATACTGTACATTAATTCTGAATAACTACAAGTATCGCGAAATTTGAATCTATAAGGCGTTTTTTACATCAGCAGCATTTTTTAATATTAACGTTCAAAATAGTCCCCCAGTACCCTTTTCATACTAGAACTTTAAGACGAGTGAACTTAAAGTTCACCAATGTTTAACATCGGTATGTTTTCACACTTGATGTTTAAATCTCCGCTGCTGCTATCTGCTACGGTAATTTTGTTCTTAAGTTACCGTCAGGCCATTACTAGTTTCGAACCGTCTGCGCAGACGCACATTTTGAATTATTATAAACAAATATGGATATTTCATTTCATTATACAATAAAGACACTACAATAAAGAATATATAACAGCTGTATTAACATGTAAGTCGATACATTTTATCTCAATTATTGTAGCTCTGTATTTTATTAAACACATTATTAAAATATAATTTTATTATAACAATAAGTATAAACTTCTTATAACGTCGATATAATACAGTATTCTTGTTTATGATAATATAAAATGTTGACAGCACAAATTCGAGGAGTATTTTTTTATAATAGAAATTAAGTTGGCAATGCGGACGATGTTTAAGACGCAGATCTCTGTCTTAAACATCGCTTGTATTTAGACGAGGCCATACGGTTTCACATTAGCGTTTAAAGATACATTCACTTTAACATCCGATCTTAAAGTTCTAGTGTGAAAAGGGTATGACATAAAACAACAGTGATGACAGTTAATTAATTCTAAAGCTTGCAGTAGACATTATTTCATTTTTCCATAGCCAACATTTATGTAAGTACTTTTTGAACTCATGTTATTACACCTGTATTAACATTTAAGTCGATAAATTTTATCTCAATTATTGTAGCTCTGTATTGTATTAAATACATTATTAAAATAAATAATTTTATTATAACAATAAGTATAAACTTCTTATAACGTCGATATAATACAGTATTCTTGTTAATGATAATATATAAAGGTTGACAGCACAAATTCAAACAGTATTTTTTCTAGTGTGAAAAGGGTATAAGAGTTTTAACTCATGCCCAACGTTGTGGTTGCTGTTGCCTTTTAATTTTCCACTGAAGTTAAGCTGCAGTACAGTGTATGGAAACTTTGATTTCGTAGTGGTTTCTCCAGTTTAAAGCATTATTGTGAAGAATAAATTCCATAACTTTACTCACTGAATAACACAAGTGATTTTTAATATTATCCAATTACCTTATTATAGGTAAACTGTTAAGGCCCGGTTTTTCCACCTTCAGATAAAGTTCCAGGTAACTATCTGCCAGATAAGGTTATTTGTAACTTCATCTGCTGAGTAAATGTCATCCCTTCTTTCTATACAAATGTATCTATCGGATAGTTATCTAACGTATAATGAGACTGACGTATTGGATTCACTGACTGGTATTGACATTTATTCAGCAGATGAAGTTACAAATAACCTTATCTGTCAGATAGTTACCTGGAACTTTATCTGAAGGTGGAAAGACCGGGCCTAAATGATGCACTTAGTAGCTTATTATACGTCAATATAACAATTGATTCGTCTGAAGTTTCAGAACCACTGTTATGATCTATATGCTGAGTCAAGAATTACTTCAGATGTTTCTTTTATCCTAGTACATCCTGTTTACCGAAAAAAACTGAATAATTTAGCAACAGAAATTCTTTTTGGAAATTACCATATTACCATACGAAAATACTTAGACAAAAAATTGGCAGCCTTTGAATTGAATGCCAGGTAAAAAACAATGCGTAGTTTGGTGGTCTGATTGTAATCAGATATAAAACAATTGAAGACGATGGAGTGGAGAAGAGTTTAGTGTTCCAAGGTCACTGGATATTAGATTCTTTTGTTAACTTAATGTGATCACACGGCTTAAATTTTGGGTAATATAGTGCTGAGTACCCATTGAAGTCTAATGCTTTTAGTTATAATATTTAAATTCTCATTCGTCATTCTGCTAGGAAAGAAATAGTGGCGAAATATCAAACGTTACTTGTTAAAATAGCTATCCTAGTATGAAAGATATTCTAGTATAGAGCCATGCAAGGGGGGGGGCGAATAGAGCCCAGGCCCGGGCGCCCGTATTAGAGGGCGCAAAAATCGTCATTAAGTTAGATGTTTCGGGGCTAAGGAGGGAAGATGGAGGCGCGTGATTTAGATTTTGCCCCTGGCACAACTTTTCTTTCACACGGCCCTATTATATTATAAAAAATATATCCAATTGTAAAGTAACGCCAAAACTAGTCTAGTCCCCAGTGGGTCCCTCCAGAATTGTTTGGAGAAAAATGTATTTTAGAAGTGAGGACTTTTTTGTTTTTAGGTCATCACTTGTATTTGTGGGGGGGGGGCACTTGTATTTTACTAAAAAAAAACCTGCCCCGCCATATTTTAAGAGCTAGCGCCGCCACTGCTTGTGGCCACCACTGCTTGTGTGGAAACAATATACTGAAATTATATTTTACACAACTGTTTATATGCACAATTTGTAAAAAATGACCTTATGACACGAAAAAATACTCTTTTACATAAAAATACAATTTTAGCTTACAGCTTACAAAACACTGCATAAACGCAATGTTATGGGTCTTTTAAAATGGCGCTTGATGTTACGCTGACTTTACGTTGCGACAAGATCATACGAGACTGGTTTTCTCCCTATAAATTCCTTGTAAAAGACGACTAACAGTGCCCAAAGAAGAAGAACAATATAATATAACAACTTTTATTTCAAATTCTAAGGCTTCCCAAACTAAGAGTTTCCCAAACTTTTTGAGCCGCGGAGCACTTTTCACGAGAATAATTCGTCGCGGAGCACTATCGTTGCTATATACAGTGGCGTACGCAGAAAAATATTTCGGAGGGGGGGATTTTTCACAACATCGGAATTTATACGTATAGAAAATGCGAGCAATCTTGAAATGGGGTAATTATAATTTTAGTTCTTTTCGAATTTTCAGGAGGAGGGGATTTATCCCCCTAATTCCCCTTATGCGTACACCACTGGCTATATATTTATATATATATATATATATATTTTAGTGGATCTTAACGTGTGATATGTTCTGGAAATAAATTTCTCAGTTGATCGATACAGGATAATTGTTTTCTATCGATCTTGAAAAGTTAGCTGGTACGGATTATAAACTGAGCAAAATGTAAGAATGCTTTGTTAGTTAACGGCAAAAATATTAATAAAACATCAGCTGTGGCTACCACAAGACTGAACGCCATCATAAAATAGGTACTTAAACAAAATACTCTTTAGCAGAGAAATTATTTACCATAACCGTGGAAACATTACATATAAGTATGACAAAATAAATACTTAATAAGTAATATTACTATAATAAAAATAAAGTAAAAATACCGTAAAAATATTTTTTTAAATCAGCTGTGGCCACCACAGTACGGACCGCCAAAAATCTCTCTAATTTCTAGATGACCGTTTTTTACCAAAAGTTGACTAACTGATGCCATTGGTGTGAGAAGCTGGAAAATTAAGTTTCACAAAAATCAATTTAGCCAAATTCGCTTTACACGTGTTCAAGTGCCGACAGACCGACAGACATCATGTTAAAAATAGTAAAAACATTATGTAGGAACCTCAATCCGTGGACATCCATCGAAAATTAAGAATGTCAAAATCGGTACGATCACAATACCTCCCTTATATGTATTTAGCGGTTGATAAAAACTTAATCCATAAGTCTTAAGCGTAAGAAAAAAGTATTGAAATACTATCTTTATAATATTTGAATACACTTGTTGTCTACTGGACGTTCTGAGACGGAGACTTTGGCAGTTTTTTTAAACAATCCGGACTTTAGCCGGCGATCCATCGAAAAATAATCGCAGCAAAAACAAATAGATAACACTGCACCAGTATGACTTACTGACTTCCTGTCTGAATTATTAGAGATATAAAGAATATAGGTAATTCATATTCCCATTGCATGAAATATCACAACATCCATTATATATTACTTTGCAAATTTTAAGGAATTTGTATTGTATTATATGCTGCTCTTGTAATATATCAGCCCTATAACTCAGCTGTATATTTGTATTTCATAATGGTTAAAACTTTTTCAATGACCAGTTGAACTATTGAGATTCGAGTGTCTTTATTAACATTTATTGGGGGCAATAAAATATTATTGTACTGGCTTTTGTTATCTTCAGTAGCGTATCATTTCTGAGTGAAACGTTTGTTTTGGAAAAAAAAAAAACACTATTTCCACATCTGATCACATTTATTTTATTTACTTTTCTGTCTAATCTGCTCGCGGAGCACTAGTAGACGTACCGCGAAGCACCAAATGCTCCACGGAGCACAGTTTGGAAAACCTGAATTCTAAGGTATTAAGCAAAAGTATACTGCGCTACACACAAGCTGAAAACAGTGAAAATAGACAAACTTAATGTACTAAAAATGATGTAATTTTGAATTTTTTGCTAATATTTATATGCTAATTTTATAATTAATCTTCACGTCACTATTTTAATATTATACGTAATAAATAAAACAGATTTTATGATAAATGTATGATATTATGTAAAATTATAAGAAAATTGCAAAAGTAAAGCAACGTAATTTAAGATTATAATCAAAAAGTAATTCAGGTGTAAATAATTATCATAACATGAGAAAATGCAGCAGACATTTAAAAATGCTTTGCTAAATAATTGCAAAAGTATGATTAATTACGAAGAAAGTGATAATTAACAAGAATTTTCCTGGAAAATTCCAAAGGAAAAAGTATAATTCCCGTTTGCTAGTATATGAATTAAATTAAGTTGATCTATAACTATTGTAAAAGTATTTGCCAAGATTATTATTATTATGCTGGTTTCCAGCATTCTTTCTGCTCGCCGATTCCCGTCGCAAATCTTGGACACCATTCCAGTCTTTTGAAGCCAGATTCTAACTGTCAATCTATCAAAGGTGCAGAGAGGGCAGCGGGGCAATGCCCTCCCAATTATTTTCATTTGAAAAAGAAGAAAATTTTGAATAAAAAAATAATAATAGTAACATGTATTATTTTCATTTTACCCATTTAAAATTAATATTTGGTTATACTGAATTGATTATAACTTATATTCGCTTCGCGCCGCGTTTCGCTTCCTAAAACAAATGTTTTTAGAATGAACATACGCCAGGCAGGGCAAAAGAGCAAATGCTCAATATATGTACGAGTGTTGGTACGGGGTACAAGCGGGAGTGAAGGACGAGCAATAGTATATAACTTGTAGCGGCCATTGCAAGGGGGTCAAAACATAATTTGCCCGTAGTTTTAATTATCAGTCGGAGTGCTTTATTTTGACATTTGTTTGTAGTTCTGTGTTATTAGAAGGTTATGTATGTTCGATGTTGTAATAATTACATTATTAAAATAGTGTTTTATAAGTGTATTTGATAATAATTTACTCGCTATATTCGAGTTCCCAAGAAAATAAAAAACGAATAAAGCAAAGAAATTTCATTCAAAAACTATTTTTGATAAGCTTTTGCCCTTAAAAAGCTTTTTGCCCCACCAGAAAATAATGTCACGAGCCGCCACTGCAATATATGCGTCACGGTCTTATTATTATTCTACTCAATATTCTTATAAAAAGTATATACAGGTATATCAAAACAAAGGGAAGAAGACGAAAGGAAAAATAAGTAAGATATCACCAGCTGGAAGGAAGTTGGCTACAAAAAAAAAAGTATTTTGGAATCTTCATCCGATAGAGACATTATTGTAGAATATGAAGCGAGAGGGTATTGAAATAGATGAAAATATCTGCGCCGGATGCTGAGAAGAATATAATTGTACTAAAAAAACAGTAGTTTGGATCAAATGTATTCGTTGTAATAATTGGTTGCATGAAGATTGTTCAAAGCATCGTGATTTCTGTGGACAATTTATTAGTAAAAAGAAGTAAACAAGTAAAGTATAACAAAAACTGTTCCGCCTAAAGAACGAAATAAAGTCTGTATAATAAGACTTAAATGCTTATAACTCAGGATCAGGCATGAACACAAATAATAAACAGGTTCAAATATGATAAAAATAGCAAGACCTAATACGGCCGATTATAAAAATTGTTTAGTTAGTGTTGTGTCTTTCAGTAGTACTGTTGTGTAATAATGAGTGCTATTTATGCAAAACGTTTTGAAGAGGTGTTTTTATGTACCCACCCAAAAAAGCCAAAAATGTCCTTTTCAAGTGCAGCAAAATATATGAACAAGTCAGTAGACTTTGTGAAGTATTGGGTGAAACGTTATAAAATTAATAAATATGTTGACGATTTACCTAATCGTGGATTAAAAAAAGTGACCACTAAAAAACAAGATAAAGTGTCTTTTAAAGTTTTTAAAAATAATCCTATGTTATCTTTACGTAAATATCAGGCAATTTTGTTAAAAAAGAACATTAAGTTAAATCTAATGATCCTGAGAAATCGTTTAATTTAAAATGGTATTAAATTCAGGATCACCAAATCAAAAATCATTGATATCGGTGAAACATGTCGAAAAACGACTCGCTTGGGCCAAGGAAAATTTAGACCGAAGATTGGAGTGATGTGGTTTTCTCTGATTAATCTAGTTTTTATATGAAATATAAACTTTGAACAAAAAACGTTCAAAATTTGGATCAGCTAACTCGTCAAATACGGCAGATATGGCGATCACTGCCAAAGTATGCAAAAAAAAAAACTGGCAGAAAGTGTACCGAAAAGATGCCAAGCAATAATTGATAATAATGGAGATTGGATCAATTATTTGGTAGTAGCGTAATAATATTTACAGTAATTTTTTTAATTATTTTTAGTTTGTCCTTTTCTCTATTATAGTTCGCCAAAAATCAACATGGACGTCTTATTATACAGACTGTATTTAGTCAATCATTTATTTTTGGGAGGAAAATTTATACTATACTAATTTTACTCAAACCATCTCTTCCTTTTTAATCCGCCATCTGATGGCGAATTTACAATAAAAGAAAATAAATAATTATTTGTAGTTCTTTTCATTATTTTGTGATTTTTGGAATTAATTTACAATCATTCATGTTTCAATTTCAAATTGTTTAATTTTTCTACTATAAATATAATAATTGTATAGATTCTAAATTTTTCTTCGCCATATTACCCGACTTTACCCTAATAGTTATTCCCACTCATAACTCCCCATTCATAGACATGATTTAAAAAATCTGTTGTTGCGTTTACAGTAGAATATTACTCCAATAATTTGTCACTTACAAATACCTACGAAACCATGAAATATGTGAAAATTCATACATCGCAACAAATTTTTTCTACACAAAAATGGGCCAAAATATGAGTAATGGTGTAAGGGTTTATTGATTATCCCCAAGAAAGAAAAAAAAAAAAGAATTTAAATAATATTTTAATTATAACATTTAAATTTTCAGTAATAATAAAAGATTTAATGCTTGGATGACAATTTAAATCAGTGGAACATGTCCCCGGAAAAACGTACAAAACGTATCTAACCGCATACTAAAAAAAAAAAAAAACGTTTACTAACCAGTTTATAATTTACGCCTGTTAATCAGAGGAACGCGTAGACAGGAAATTGATAAATGATATTGTATATAAATAATATTTAATTAACATGGTGTTAGTGGCACGCGAGTGATATTAATATCGCTAATAATGTATATGGGACAACTGGAGGAATATTATTAGCGAATATGCTAACAGCTACTTAGCACGGTAACTAGACCACGTTTTCCTAACTCGCATTATTTTATTTTAGTTGTTATAACAGTAAATTCAAATACAAGAGCTAATCTCATTATGCAGATTGGTATAAATATATACTGAGAATATATACAATGTTCTGCACAGTACGTTAGGAATTATGAGTTGCAGTAGTCAGTGTTGTAATAGATACATTTAAAAAAATATCTAGATACAGATACAGATACCTAAGAAAAATATATCTAGATACAGATACATGCCAAAATTTTTGTATCTAGATACAGTTAGATACTTTTGAAAAAACACTGAAAGATGAAAATACCATATAAAACATGTTTAAGAAATTCATTATAAATAAACAAACAGTGCATGTTAATCTGTATTATACAGGCTGTTCAGAAATAACGGTGACGTCACAAAAAGCTCACTAAATTCAAAGTAAATCACTATTCTACGGAATAATTTTGTACTAAGTAACGTATGTATTTTATATTATGTTAGTCATATGTACTAACGTATAAGACTAATGTTAGTCTTACAGATACGCAGCTATGTTCTTGTTAAGGGGATGTTTCTTTAAATCAAATTTTAACCCTAATTTTTGATCACGAATAAAAAATTACTATTAAAAAATATTTTTTTTTTGACATTCTATACAAATTTATAAAATTTATAAACAAAATTTCAGTTGACATTCTGACGCTTACAAATTAAATTTATACTAGCATGGCCTTCAAGTCATGAAATGACTCAAAAAACTTATCAAAGTGTACTTTAAAACACTGGATACTTTTGAAGGGCCTTAGTTTGTCTTGCCCAAGGCTTCACAAAACCATGGTCCACTCCCAAACCACTTGTGTGGATATAATTTTTCATATGTTTTTAGTAAATTGGTCATCAAAATAGCAACAATATTTATTCAAAAACTTAGTTTTCATTAATAATGACCTATTTTCCTTAAGTATTGCATATAAAACCTACTATTTTTTTGGCCGTTCAAAAGCTACAAAAAATGAGTGAGAATAACATTTGTCATTGACCATTGTCATTGTCATTTCATAACATTGACATTCCATATAAATTCAATATATTCAATATAACTGCATTTTGATTATAGCAAAAATAAAATATTTAAAATGACAATTTATAAGTAAACTATTATATCAGCCTGGTATCACAGTAGAAAAATAAAGTAACGAGCAAAGTATCTGAAATACAGATACTTAAATTTAAATATTTAGATACAGTTACAGATACATATTTCAAAAAGTATCTAATTTGTACCTAGATACTTGAAAAAATATCTAGTTACTGATGTCCTTAAGGTATTGAATGACTCTGGCTTCTATATCGGTGTTGTTGGCTAGCAGGTCCTTTAGTGTTGTACTCTTGGCAGTCTAGAAGGATGTGTTCTACAGTTAGGCGAGTGTTGCATGTACTGCATTGTGGCGGGTCGGTTCTTTGGAATATATGTACGTGGTGTCCCCAAGTCTCAATCTTGTTAAGATCACTTGCTCTCTTCTGTTTGTACGGAAGGACCATTTACCTACACTATCTTTTATTTTGTGTAACTGGTTATTTTGGGTATTTTGCCATGCTATTTTCCACTTTTCTTCGAGTTTCCTTCGGATGTAGTTCTTTAAGTCATAGCTTGGTATGGGTATGTCCATTATTTCTTCGTTTATGGCTTCTTTAGCTAGATGATCAGCTTGTTCATTATCTTCAATTCCTATATGTGAATCCACATCAGGATGAGTTTCTTGCCATCGTGAATAGCTTCACGCATCGTCTCCTTGATTTTCGCTGCCATTGGATTGACGGTACGTTCTTGTTGGACGGATTGGATTACAGAGAGCGAGTCACAGTGTATGATGTATGAACCTATAGTTTCATTGTTGTTTTTTATTTCTTCTGTTGCCTTCAGAAAACAAAAAGCTTCAGCAGAGAATGTTTTTAAATTAAATGTACTAATTTTTAAATGATAAAACTCTATAGTTGTAGATAAAATATTATATTTGACCCGCATATTACATGCGATAATGTAGCCATTAGGCTACATTTCACTCGGATGATCGATGAGATGTAATCAACTCCATCTTCGTGAAATATAGCATCCATTATATGTTTGTTAAATAAAATACTATTTTACTTCCTTAAACTATTTTCTAACGATAATAATGACAACAATAATATTTTTGATAAACAAAAATCATAGTTTTATAGACAAAAAAAAATAATAATAAAAAATAAATAAAATAATAAATCTCTTCAATTTCAAATGTAATAATTAGATTAGAAAACGGTATGGATTTGCGAATCCAGGAGATTTACTGATGCGAGAGAAAATACCAGTCTTCAAAACTTGTTTTCTATTTTTTGGTAAACTATCTGTTCACTAGGTTAGATACAATTATTTGGATCTTGTTAATATACGAAAATAAACGTAGTGCGTATCAATTGGTACAGATTCAAACCGATAAATATTGGATGGTATACTCCGTGGTATTAATTTTACATCCGATTTTACTGAACTATACTCGCAATGCAATAATTATCGTACGACAAATCGTACGAGCTTAAAATGAGAAATTGCATTTGTACTGTAGTACAAAATACAATTTCTGTACAGAAGGCAAAAGTCTGCCTGTACGATTAAGATTTACTGATGGCAACACGCTTATAGCTGTAAGCTCTGAATAACCACAAAGTCTGTTGCTCAAACTCGAAGAGGTCAGAGCTGATTTTGGGTTTTCATCAACTACCGTAAGAACAAAATTATGATAGTTAATAGAGAGAACTCAGGCCTGTTGTTGCCCTCTCTATTGACTATTATTAACTAATTGCGAAATGGTTTCCGAGTCCGTTTACTTTGGTGATCATATTAATAATGTCCGTGACTGCGGACAGGAAATACGACGTAGGATTTCGTTGGAAAGAGCGGCTATGTCTCAGTTTGGTAGATATGGGCAGATTGGTTTGTATGATAATATCCATAAAAATATAAAGATCTCTGTTGTCAATAGTGTTTTTTATGTTTCTGTGCTACGGATACAATGGGCGCGTTTAGCGCCCTAAACAGTTTAGTACGTTCACTACGTTTACCTTCTGAACGTTACCGTTGACAGTCAACAGTTTACTAAACATCTCAACGTAAAAATTTTACGTTTAGTTATGTTGACTTGTATACCTAACCTAAATTTTTACCGGAAAATTTATACAAGATACAAGTTAAATAGCACTGGAGCTAACAAATTGATTAATTCTGCCACTTGACAGTCTAAAATGGTTTGTATCTATTAGAAATTGATCTCTAAATATATTTTAAGGTTATGCACTCAAAATGTCAAACACTCGGGTGGAAATTAACCGGTAACCGTTCAGACATTCACCAAATTGTTTAATCAACGTACGTTTACGTTTAGATGTGGTTTAGACTCAACGGTTTAGGCGCCCATTGACTACTCGCCAAAGCGATAAAAGTAAGATTGAAGCATTCAAAATGTTCTGTTTGAGACAAATGCTGAGAATACCTTGGACATCAAAAAGTACAAATATCTTGGTCCCAATGGTATATGACCGTATACTTCGATTCATGAATCACATTACCAGTAGGACCAAATAGTCAGAAAAGAAAATTGTGTAAGGTATAATCGACGGAAAAAGAAGACGCAGTAGATCTCCACAGCTTGCTCGCTGTCACTGAAGACATACTGTATGACCCGCTAGAAGTGGCCTTAAGAACTACGTAAGATCGCGACAAACGAAGGTTTTGTAGAGAACGAGTTTCCTTATTTCAATGTGATTGATTACAATTTATTTGTTTAATGGTATGATGGAAGAAGAATTTTAATTGTAGTAGAAGTCTTTTCTGTACAATTATATCATTACACGAAAATCAGTAATTAAATATCAATAATTTCGGATTAAATTTCTGAATAGGCAAGACTAGCTCATGTGTAGTATTCTGTGCACTCATGGTCTAGAAATTCGATGATCTTGATGCGATTTTGCCAAAAAGTAATGTACTCGACCAGGGTTGGCTCGTGGGACAAATGCGGCCCAGCAATAATAAAATATAATGTTTACTTTTCTTATCCAGCATACCAACCACAGTACTGCTGTGTTGCTTTAGGCTTTTACTGTCGTAAACCTTGCCTTCTAGGCGTATTTATGCCGACGTAAATACGTGTAAACCGGCGTAAAGAATAACTTAAGATCGTAAATATTAGAAATTACAAAAAAAGTATGGCACACAAACAAAAAAAAAAAAAAATACTGTATGAGGCCTGCGCCTTATAAATGAAAAAGAAATGTTACTGAATGCGGCCTAAGACGTAAAAAAGGTTGCCGATCCCCAAGATTATTAAAGTAAAGGTTGTCTCATAACGTCTGACCAATCAGAGCGTGAGAGGGAATATGTCACATGTTGGCTTAGTTCAAACTAGCATACAAAATTAATATAGATATTGCATGTTTTTAAATATTTTTTATTGATTATATTCATAATTGATATTTATTTCAAGACAGTTCTACTGAATAAATTATAAATAAAAACCTAAGGAAATTTTATACTGATTTATATAAAATTTAAATTGATGGGATTTGTATTATAGTTAATAAATAACAATAAAATAGAATACAAATATAATTTTAAGAATATTTAAATAAAAATAGAAAAACAAATTGCTATAATAATATAGTAATTAATAAAATTGGAGGTTATATCAGTTTTTAAAAAAGGCTGGACGTATTTTAACGAAATTTGGAAATAGAGTAGAACCAGGATCAAATATAGGCATGATATCTCAAAATTTTCTTTTTTAGATGTAGTTTCTGGGTTAAAACTGGTACTAAAAAACTTTTACATTTATAAACAGAACTATCTTAACAGAAAAAACTATACAATAAAAATTGTTTATAAGAAAACAAATCTTATTCGTTCATCATGTTTAAAATTTTTACTACAAATTCTCTTGTTTTCTGGGTCAAAACGATCCTTTCTGTGGCATCTTCGTATACATACATTTCTAATTTTTCTATCCCTTGGAAAAGCGAAAAAGATATTTGTTCTCCACTTTTTTTCGCTTTCACAGAGTTAGACTTGCAAGTAGCAACACTACATATTGTTCCAGTCATTTTAACACTAATAACTTAACACTAATAAATAAACACTAATAATATATACCTTAAAACATTACAACACACTAAAAAGAAATAAAAACCAGTAGAAAATAAAAAAATTAAAGGATATTTTTATATTTATAGACAAAACTTGACGTGTATATAACATATACGATAAACAAAGGCGACGTCCCGTTGGCATAGAGATGACGTATAGCTTCGCTATTTACTCCCACCACTACAAGTTACGAGATAACCTTTACTTTAATAATCTTGGCCGATCCCTGTTCAAGACCACTGCATTCTATTGCCCACTTTAATTTATTAAATATCTGCGCAATCCTGAAATATAGAATATTAACACCATCTTATTTTTTCCCTTGATGTTAGGTCCAACTTCTTGAGCTTAGTTGTCACTAAGTATTGTGGCACTAGCCTAAAATGTTGAAAATCACTGCTCCATATGAGTAAGTGCGGATATTCGGATAGTAAATTTCCCAGACAGACTTGTGACTAATTTTGCGTTTTTTACATAATTTACACGTAATTTAGTGATGAATCCAAGTTTCGAAAATGAGTTTAATTAACCGAATAATTTATTATTTTCCAGAGAATAATATTTAACTGTTAACTGTTACAAATTCCGTAGTTATATAAAAAGTAATTCGATAATTATTAATTTACAGCAAGAAAATATTTTTAATAACATAGGTATGTTTATTAATAAAAAATCACGGAATAGGCTATATTAAATTAACGTATGTTGATTTGTATCAATAGTTGAGGTTATGTAAAACAAACATGTGGTGCCGTAAGAAACCGACATGCGATAATTTTCATGGCGAGTTAATATTAAATAGTTTATTTTATTTTCTGGTTCTTGTAAAAAGCGATTTAGCAATACGATTTTTACTGGCTTATTTTCTATTATGGCAATACCGAAAATTTCCTTTCTTGGTTGACCTTGAATAATTTTTTCATATTTTCAACTTTGAGAAAGATCTTTCAGCTGATTCCACTGTAGCTGCTTTAACTGGTGTAGTTAATATTATTTATGCACAACTGGGTCGAAACTGTTTGTTTACATCTTAGTTACTTTGTCCGAAACCTCAAATTTACGCCCGGCGGGCTGTAAAAAAGACAAAACACCAGGTCATGATGTTTCATAACGGACTTTTGACTTACGGGGAAGCAAATTAAATAAAGCTTCATCAGCTGCTGCTAATACTTCTTCTAGGATTGCCTCGATTATATCTGCATCGTCTACTTGATTTTCAATTTTTGATATTTCGGTGTTTCGGATCGTTTTACTGACAATCTGTACATGGTAACCGACGTTTTGTTGTCGCCACACGTCACATAGGGTCAGTATTTCCACCAGAGTTTAAACCAAGTTTAACGGTAAACTATAATTAACTTTAAAAATGGTGTATTGCGATTCGGGGTTAGCGCTGATGAAAGTTTAAAAGGGTCGGTCGGCTAACCGACCGGTAAAGACCGTTTAAGAGTGGGTAAACTATGTTTTTTTAAAACTGGTAAACTGTGAAGATACATCTGGTGAAATTGCAGAAACAATTCATTATAAAAGAAAGAATATTAAATCCAAAAGGAACATGAAAAAAAAAAAAAAACGATAAAGAGCATAAAATTAAAATTGTTATTATTATTAAAATAAAACAATTAGAATAGTTAAAATCTTCTTTATATGATATTTTATTGTCACCAGATTTTATTATAAATTAATATTTACGTAAAAAATATAATACGTAATACCAGTACCGAATTAAGGCATGAACTTAAAGGGTTACAGCCTAGGGTCCCCTGTCGAGTAGGGGGCTCCGGGCCACATCGCATGGACGTAATAAATAATAATAACAATAATAATAAAAGTGATATATTTATTGAAAACTAAAATTGCTTCTACCTAGTTAATACAGTGAAATCTCTATCTATCGTTCCTCGAATAATAGTTTTCCTGTATGTATCGTTATTTCTTGCGGTTCCGAATTAATTTCATACAAAACACGCAAAAATAGATCGCATCGATCGTTTCTCTATGCATAATTTTACCGCATTCATCGTTTAAATTACGCAGCAAATTTCGTGTTTTTTCAAATTGAAAACGTTTTTTTATGCACATTCGATAACTGATGCCGAAAAAAATGTAATTTGTAACACCGAAAAAATATTGATTTCTTACGGCAATAAAAAAGCCAAAAAGCAAATGTCGATGAAAGATTATATACAATACAAGGTATTTTTTTTTTGTCTGCATGCAGCTTCCTTTTTTATTTTGTTATTTATTAGTTTTATACGATATTTTTTATTTAAACAAATTGATTTATACCTGAAACATGTATCATTTTTAGAATATGTTTGTATGTACATATTAAACATTTAAATATGTATTAATGTGTTTTTTCTATATTTCCGCATTCATTGTTTTCCCGCATCCATAGTTTATTTCAATAAGTCCTTTTAAAAACGATAGACAGAGGTTTCACTGTATGTGTATATTGAAAATATACGAACTCGTATAATAAATAAACCTAATATTGTGATTTTTTATTTATTTATTTTATTTAATAATAGCATACAAATACAAAATTTAAATCATTTTTATTACTATTGTTGCGTTGCCTATTTTGATTCCGCGCGAGAAATAAAAAATAAAAGTTTCTAATAGTTTTTGGAAACTCAAATTAATCAAAAAATGCAAATTATGCTACAAAAGTTAGTAAGAATTATATTATTAACACCACCTACAAATATCTGCAAAATTGTCATGAACATCTTTACCAGTTTCTCACGCCACATTCTCAATTAATTCTAAAAAGTCTTCATCATCAGTTAATTCTCCTCATCAGGGCCGGCCATAAGCTCATTCCACCGATTCCCTCACGTAGGGCCCTGCGCATGTGTGGGTACCGCGCTTCACATTAAAAAAAAAAACAGCCATTAGAATCCAAGAAAAAATCCAAGAGTTTGTTTTACCCCATGTGCGTGCCATAATTATAACTTAGTTTTAAGCGACATGGCCAAAACTTGTCCAGATGCAATGAGTTTTTTTGGCACTCTTCAACGCATTTATGTACATTTTTCTGCATCTACGAAAAAATGGAACATTTTTAGAAAACACGTTGACGGTCTGTCTGTTAAACTTTTATGTAAAACTAAGTGGGAATGCCGAATGCAGAGTGTGAAAGCTTTAAGATATCAAACTGTAGAAATTTATGATGCGCTCGTGAAAGTACTAGGAACAACTAATGATTCTCATACAAAAAGTGAAGCAGAATCTTTGGCTTCTCAAATGAAAGACTACAAATTCTTATAATCTCTAGTTTTCTGGCATGATTTGCTTTTCCAAGTGAACTTGGTAAGCAAATAATTACAAAGTGAAACATTAGATCTGTCTTCTGGAATACTGACCTTTGAAAATTTATGCAATTGGCTTAAACTGTATCGAAAAAAAGGTTTTGAGGATATTTTAATCGGTGCAAATGATATTGCTAAAGATTTTTTATAGTCTTTCAATAACCTCTCGAAAGAAACTATATTGAAATGCGCTGCTGATCTTGAAATTGCTTTATAACATGGCAAATCAGTAAACTTGAATGGATACATGTTGTCGGAAGAAATAGAAGCTTTGAAAGTAACTATTCCACGAAGTAGTTGTAATCCATTAACTATTCTTAAATATTTGACCTGCAATAATCGTTGAAGGACCTTCCTCACTATAACAGTCACTGCGGGCGAAGAAGTTTTTCGAAATTAAAGTTATTGAAAACCTATTTACGATCGATTATTACTGAAGAACGTTTAAATTCACTGGCAATTATGTCAATTAATTTAGTTTGTAACAATAATAGTACCATGCAGAGCAATAATGTCTAAAGAAATAAACCTTTATAGTATATAACCTGTATTTATATACTTTTTGGGGCCCTGCAAATTATACTTCTCTCGGCCCCCGCGCTTGCTAGGGCGGATCCTGCTCCTCATAACAAATCCATAATGGTAATTAAACAAATGAGTAAGCAAAGTTTGACATTTAATATAACCACAAAATATCTAATATAACCTAAAAGTAAGTAAATATGGGGTAAATATAAAGTCCGCTAAACACGGACATCACTAATGCCCGTGTTTAGCGGATAGCACTATGAAAACGTGTACCAACTGAAACACAAACGGCATTTACTGTAACCAAGTTTGAAGTTTTATTGTAATACACATTTTTTGTTAAACTTTAAACTTCGTTTAAGAGTTAATTTTAGTTCAGCTGATCAGGCAGATCTTAATAGTTTGCATACCAATTCCATAGTAATTGGAATATTTCAATTTAGTAGTGCATTTGGAACCAATTATGCGTTAATCATTGTACCTACGCATTTTAGGCTGAAAGAAAATTACACCCTTGGACGAATAAAAGCCCTTAAACATCATCCGCTGGTGTAAACTCTCTCCTTCGGTCCCTCTATAAGTAAATAACTATTAAGATCTGATTAAATATATGATTATGATATGTGTCCTAACCATAGTTAGGACACAATTATTCTTTTTAAGAAATATGTCACATTCATATCATGTGGCAAATATATCCTAATGTGTTTAAATTAGGTGCATTAGGTACTTACTTAAAATTGTGGGTATAATTGTAGTGCAATTATTCAAACAAAACTGTCTCGAAAATTGTATACAAATCAAAGCGAAAGCTTCAGTACTCAGTGAACCTATGCAGAGAAAAAATGGATTATTTAATTTCGTATCGTTATTTTATCAACTATCGTTGGCGATTGAATACCATCTAAATTATATTTCTGCCGAATCTATGGTAGAAACTAATTTAAAAGACGCCAAATTTTACATTTAAAAACTACGTCTATGGAGACATATTAAATCTTGTTAAAAGCATAAGTACGTCCTAACACTAATTATTAAAAATCATCCTTCATTGTAAAATGTTTTGTGATTTTAATGCATTTGCACAGTACTTTAAAAAGATACTTGTTAACAATAATAGCAATCAGTGCATACATTTACAATGCCTGACACTCCATTATACGCTGCAAAATAACTTCTCACAAATCAACAAAACAGGATACATTACCTACAACATATAATTCATTTAAAAACAATATTTAAATGAACTGTTCTTAATTAAAATACATAAGTAGATGCAGTCAAAACCAAATGTTTAGAAATATTGCGATGCGTTGTGTTTTGTGTGGGTGTACAAAGGATGTGGTTATTCTTGTGAAGGTTTTAGACCGGAACCACGCTCCTTAGATATCATATCCGGTCCCTAGCAGCGCATACTTCTGTCTCCGGCCGGCTTCAACTTGCTGCCATCTCTCGGCCCTAACCGACATTAAAGACTAATTGATCTATTAGTGTTTGCAATCTATTGCAAAATTGTTACTTAATTACTTTCGTGTGAAGGTTTTATGTTTTAAAGATGTTTACATTGAATTGATATCGATCGGCATGTTAGCACGTTATTTTGTAATTTATACTCACATGTTTTGATAATGTGACTGATATTTTGACTGGCATTCACTTGTGAATTTAATTTGTATTATTGAATTTTTAGTAAGGACTGAATAAGGATAATGCTATGTTTCCGGCACAGAAAATAACTAATGATAAAAATTAAATGTTTATCCATGACCACCAATGATATTTTATTAGGCTGACCAGATTTTTTTTTACAGAAAAAGAGTATAATAAAAAAAAGGTTCTCACTCCCAAAATAGAATGATGAGCAAAAAAAGGTCCTGAATCCACAATCTCTACAAACTCTACAAATTCCACAATATCTACAAAAAAAAAAAAAAAACTAAACACAAGTGACGAGCAAAAAGAGTATATTCAGGGTTTTTCATAAAAAGTAAGAGTATAGAGTATAGAGACTTAAAAAAGAGTATAATACTCTAAAAAAGAGTACGTCTGGTCACCCTAAATTTTATTATATACTAACTGAGATATTCGTGCTTCGTACCAGTGGCGTAACTATGGGCCCACTACGATTGCAAACCCCATGGAGGGTATCAGGGCCGGCTCAAGGGTACCTGGCGCCCCAATGCAAAATTAGGAAAGGCGCCCATATATTCTTTAAAATAATTTTTTTGATAACTATTATAATATAAAATAAAATAAAATAATCATATTTAAATACCATTTTTAATATTTTCAAAAACAGCTCTAATGATTTTGATTAAAATTTGCAAGTTGAAGAACTAATAGAAAAACTTGGTAATAATGTGGCGAAAGGATCTATGAGAAAATTTAATTTTTGTAAATATGCGTGATATTCAAAATAAGGTGTGGTGGTAATTTTTACACTAATAAAACTTTGAATGCAATGACATTGGCATGATTGGTAAGCTATAAAATTTAAATATTTTGTCCAATTTTAAAAATTTAAGCAATTATTTCTTAGTCTGTCAACTTGTATTGACCACTGCTTTTTTGGCTTTCCGATCCCCTCGGCATTCCTCTCAAATATTTACAAAATATTTTTTTTCGATGAATTGACGATTCGATGAATTGATCATTCCATGAATTGATTTTCGATGAACTTACCGTGAATACTCTAATACGACATATGTTTTCTTTGGTTTTTTGGGTTATGTAGTTTCCTGGGTATAGCTGCTGTATACTTCGAAGGGCGCTCAGAGAATCACAGTAAACAGCGTATTTATTTGAGCCTTCTTGGTGTCGAAGTATCATAAAATGTTTATATTTACTTTATATATGTAGTTATCAATGTAATTTATTTTTTAGCGATGGTTTTTTATTCAATTGTTATTTTTTTTTTTTGCCGCGGTATTTAAACCATATTAGCCACAATTTTTAAATTAAATCATTTAGTATATTTTTGTCATCTTTTGAACCCCTTCCCTCTTATATACAAATTCTAACCTTCTCAAGAAAATGTTCACCCTAGTTTAAAATGAATAAGCAACAAGTAGAATATGTATTAAAACAAATAAGGCCTCCAATTCAAAATAAAAATAATATACTTAGCTTTAACTGCTAAAGAGCAATTACTTTTAAGTTTACATTGGCTTGGAAATCGACAGTTTGTAGTAAAGTACGTGTTGTTGTTAATTCAATAATGATAATATATTGCGGAATATGGTTTGTTGGCCTGAAAATACATATATATTATTTTTTCTTGAAGAGGAGGTTTTCCGTTTGTTTCGTGGTGTGTTGACGGAACACTAATTGAATTGCATGCACTTAATGAACATTATTTAAATGTTATGATGATTTGTGGTCCCAATAATAATTGTTATGCAGTAACGCCAACTGGCTAGGAAGTGTGCATGACTTGGGTGCATGGGTGTTTAAAAATACAAGAGTTTTTTAAAATTTTGGGTAGGGTTAGCGACTTTTCTCAGGCGCTGCTATTTTAGGATTTATGGTGCAATTCTGTGCCAAATCTGTAAGCCACAGACGATTGTATCTAAGAAGTTGTTTTATATGTTGTTATGGACAGTTTCTTACAGATTCTGTCTGTAGGCTTACATATTTGGCACAGAATTGCACCATTAATTAGCTGGTGTTTATCTCCAATAAGAAGAAATCCTGAAAATAACATTGTATATTTGTATATTTATAATATTTATATTTAAGATCATTGAATTAATTTACAATTTATATTATTTTCTTTCGTTTTCAATTCTTGAATACAAATTAAGTTGTTATTTGGCATTACAGTTTCAATCATTTTGTTCTTACATATAAAATCTTTTGTATGCTCTGAATTTGGGAGGTCCCATTCGTTCTCAAGTTTTAAAATTTCTAACTTGCTTCTATAATTTTCCATCTCCAATAATTCGAATTACAAATAAAGAGTCCCTAGCGATAGTCCACCCTCTATCATAAATGACTAGTCCTAATGACTCCGTGGTAAGACGGTTGCCTACGGAGGACAAGGACGCTAGTTCGATACCTCCCATCTCCTTCGGATTTTTATCTTCCGAAATTGTGCAGTCTACTCTGAGGTTGACTCAGCCTCAAGTATTTAATACTTATAAATGAGTACATGTTCATTCAGGGATAATAGAACCGGTCGAAACGTCGCACTGACCACGTGGCTTTCATATCTATGACCGGCGGTCTAGAAACGAAGAACTTACCTTCTCTGCTCCTTATAATATATATTTTTTTATTTTCATCTCTTTTTAAATTTGTTTAATTTTTTTCTTTATGTCACTCCTTTTTAAACTCATTTTAAAATATAAGGTGAAATTTGGTTGTCAAATTAAGATTATTATATATTTTACTAGTGCACCCGTTGCCAACTGTGTTGGCAAACAAATCATTACCTTAATGTGGAACTTGCTCGACACCTCAGACTTCTTTCTATAGCCATACGCCTAACTTCATCCAATTAGAATTGAATCAACTCTTCGCCCATTATTAAAAACTGGACAAATAATGAGCATTATTCCGAATTATTAATTCATTAACTTTTTAAGATTAAAACTAAAAATGATTTGAGACGTTAAATTTAAAATATATTTATTAAAATTAATTTTCCATTTTCTTATATAATATAAAAATACGCACACGGAAAAACGCACACGGATTAATACGCACACGGAAAAAAGCACACATGAAAAAATACACACACGGCAAAAAGGGCACACGGAAAAAAGCGTACTTACACTATATCTCAAATCAGGGGGTAGATTTACAATATCCCACTGAACCACTGAACACTGCGCATGCGTCACACACACGTCTTTTGTTCAATATACAGAGATTCTAAACAGGTGGGACTGTGCAGAACTTTTAAAACACAATTTATTTTTAGGTGGTTTATAAAAAAAAAAAACAGTTATCAACCATAACCTAAGATAGTGCTATTAAGGTGAATCACTGTCCCTGGCCCTGCACAGAACAGTTAAAATACAATTTATTTTTAGGTGGTTTATAAAAAAAAAAAAAACAGTTATCAACCATAACCTAAGATAGTGCTTTTAAGGTGAATCTAACCTAAACTAAAAGGTAACTAATATTTTAACGTGATAAATAAACAGAAACCATTGTTTTAGAGCCACTGATAATTCTTGAATTATTTAGTGTAGTCGTTATGTGCTGCCATCTGTATAGAGTTTGCAGTGGGATATTGTAAATCTTGTCCAATAAATCGTAGAAATAAAAAAAATAATAAAGCATTGAAAAAATAGTAATAAAGAAAAAAAAAGTCACATTTTTCTTACTTTCATCAAAACCAAATATTTTTTAAAATAATTATTTTTCTGCTAATAATAATTTTAATCAAAAATGTCGAATATCACGGAAGGATAACGTTTTTCTGTGTTTTGTTTCGTAAAAAAACCGATCCGTGTATTTCACAACTAAATTAATAATTGTGAAGTGATTTTTTAATGAAAAACACAACTGTCATTTTTACTAATTTATTGTCAACACTCAAAACAAAAATTCACAGCACACTACTGTCCAATACATAAACAATAATTTCTTACAATTCTATCAATTATTATAAAAAGTGTTCGTAGAATATTCACTATTATTGCATCTTATAATAATTATAAAAAGTGTACGTAGAAAATTCACTATTATTGCATCAACAATATATTTTAAACAATTTTGACATAAATAATTAACATATGCGCGCCTCTATCGGGGAATGAAGAAACGACCGGTCGAACATACGAACATACAAACAGGTGTATTATATTATAGGATATGGATAAAAACAATTACCATTACCAAGTGGCAAGTAAAAACTTATATTTTGTAAAGTGCAAAGTGTAAAATTTCTAAGTAGACTGGTGCAACAGGGCCTGGGTCTAATAGATTCTCCATTTTTAATATTTCGGTGTTTCGGATTATTTTACTGATAAATGATCACATAGTAACCAACTATACCAGAATGTATTTAAAATAAATAACTCCAGTAGTGAATTTGGAACCACTATTGCGTAAAACGTTGTACTTAGCTCAGGCTGAAAGAAAGTTTATACCATTGGACGAATAGGCCCGTCATACGCGTCGGATTTCAAACTTGAATTCTGAATTTGAACCTAAAATAGGTGTATAAGATATGACACCATTGTATGGCTCGCGACATGTGCAAAAATATGAAATTGGTCCAGAAGTTTGAGCACCCCTGGGATAAATATTCGTTGATTCGAATGCGTTGAATATACGCGGTAGTTGTATTAATCATGGTTTTGAACGTGTTGTATTAGTTATGCTTTCTCTATCAACATTTTTGCATATAATTTTTGTAAACAGACTGCTAATTAACGCCCTGCTAACTAATTTACTCAAAATATTTTTCAATTCTATTATTCATTTTAGGCCTTCGTTTCTATAATCCACCGGAATCTAGATTCACCCCAAGCAAAAACCAAGTCAATATCTTATTGGTCCTAAAATATAGTTAGGAATCCATGATGTCACATTTCTCCCATATTCATCCCTTAGGGGTCGAATTTCGGAAAATCCCTTCTTAGTGGGTGCTTAAATCATGGTAGGAATATGCTCCTTGATTGTTATATTTCTAAGTCCAGGGGATGTTCTATTGAAGAAAAAATACCAACTTGCCCCTTTAAGGGAAAAATTTAAAAAAAAACGTCCAAACAGTTTCTAAAGATTTTAAAAAGAAAGACACGTATGTATCAAAAATGAATGTTATAACAAGTACAGGAAATACGAAGGGTTCTATAATTCACTCCGAATGTAGATTCATCCATTTAAGGGTTAATTAGGTCAAAATCCTGAAATAAGATTTGAAACATTTGTATGGATAAAGTTTGCAAGTAAAAACCAAGATATCGCATTGGTTTTAAGAGATATTAAGGAATCCGTGAAATTACATTTCACACCTTTTCATCCTTTAGGGGTCGAATTTAAAAAAAATCCTTTTTAGTGGATGCTCACGTCATGGAGGTCCAGGGGTTTGGCCTGGACGTTGATGAGCCAGTCAGGACTGTGGTTTTTATATACAGGGTGTTTGTTCGAAACGGGGCACCCCGAAAATCTCCTTTATTTGTAAAGATACAAAAAATCTGCAGAACAAAAGTTAAACTAGACAAAAAGGACCTTCTAAAGGTTACTATAAGAATTCTGAGGCACTTCCGGTTTCACCGGAAATGATGGCAACTTTTGATATAGCATAGGGAATCTATAATTTTATATTTTTTTCCTAAAATTACATTAAATTAGCTTTACAATGACACCAAAAAATCATATTTTTATGTTAACCATTTCAAAATGGCGACCATTTATTTACAAAATAATAATCAACATAAGTTTTACAAAGTTGAACGTAGCAAGCTTTGAAAACAATAAAAAAAGAAACAAAATATAAAAAAAAACTATTACTTTTTACAATTATTTTACAAAAAAAAAAAAAAAATACAAATGTTCGATCAAACCACCATTATTGTCCACACATTTTCTCATTCTTAATAAAAACTCTTCCATCGCCCTTATAAGAGTACACTCTTGGATATCCCGGATTGCACTTCTAACCCTTTCTTCTAAATCTTCTATCGTCGTTGGTGTTGTCCGATACACTCTATCTTTTAAATACCCCCAAACGAAAAAATCCAATGACGTGAAATCCGGCGATCATACAGGCCAGGGATTAAGTGAATGTGTTCCAATCCATTTATCTGGGTATTGGTCATTTAAATAGGCACACACGTTTCTAGTGTTATGAGCTGGTGCTCCATCTTGTTGGAACCACATTCCTATCCTATCAGCAAGTGGTAAATCATCCAACAAAACCTCCACTTCATTTTGTAAAAAAATTAAATACCTGTTAGCTCTAAGGCTGCCATGGTAAATAATTGGGCCTACAATTTTTGTCCCTAGAATTCCCAGCCAAACATTGAAACCAAACCTGTGTTGGAATCTGGAAGATCTTAATTCCCTGGGATTTTCCGTCGACCAACGTCTTACATTATTCCTATTGATAAACCATTTCTGGTAAAATTGGATTCGTCCGAAAACATTATTTTATAATGGAAGCGATTATTATTTTCCCACATACCCAAAAACCAATTACAAAAGTTCAGTCGGCGATCTTCAACATTTGCGTGGATAAATTGGCTTACATGCGGTTTATAAGGCTTAAACCCATGTTTTTTTAAAACCTTCCAGGCTTTCCATTGTGAAACACCGCATTCTTTTGCAATCTCCCGCACCGACACTTCCGAGTCGTAGTGGACGTAAGCCAATATTCTTTCTTCGTCATTTTCTACATGGTTTGCTTCTTGTGGACGTCGTTTTTGAATTTCGAAAGAATCTCGCTGGCTTAATTTGTTCACTAATTTGCCAAAATACTGCCTTCTCGGCTGAGCTCTATCAGGATACCTTTCCTGATAGAGTCGCTGGGCCCTAACCGCGTTTCTTTGGCACTCTCCGTATATCAGAACCATATCTGTCATCTCTTCGTTGGTATATCGTACATAAACCATAATTAGGTACAAATAACGACTTACTACCAATTAATACATTTTTTTTTCACACAAAAATAAGCAAAATAAACTATTAAACTCTTGTTATTTATAAAACATTTAATTGAAAAATTAAAATTTAAGTTATTTCATGTTATTTCATATAATAACTAGTTATAACAGTTTATTTTAGAGATATTTTGTTTCTTTTTTTATTGTTTATAGAAGACCTGTATATAGAAGAAGATTAATGTTAAAATATTTGAATCTGTGCATATCGAAATTATAATGTTTCTTATCCTAAGACTTCAGGTTTCAATAATAAAGAAGATCCCGAGATTTCAAGAATCGGGGTCTGAGTATTTCAATGTTATTGGTGTAGAATGACTAGTTGAGATTCATTATAAATTTGATTACCCAGTTTTTCATTATATCTAATCATAATAATTTCCCAATAAATTATTGTGTCTACAAGCAAATTAGAACGATCAGACAAAGAATAATAGAAAACTATAGTAAGAATATCAGTACCTTCAACTACACCAACACAATGAAGGCTTATAATTAAATTTATTATGCACCCTAATTTAGCAGGCAATACATGTATCAAATTATCCCAGAGCCCTATTTATACAAGTGCAGCATTGTTCTGGTGCATTTTTGGAGTATTATGTCATGACACACATATAGTTCCCACCATTTTCTGTCACTCAACCGAACAGTTCAGACGCCATGAACTTCCGTGTCTATTTAATATCCAACGCAAGGGGAAACAATGATCTTTATGGTAATACAAGGCGGAAGTACTGGACTGTCGGATACACTTTCATTTTTACCCGTTCCAACCCAAGTGATGCTTTGTCTATTTAATACAGTGGCGCAGAAATCGAGTGACAAAACTCTTTCTAGTTACATAATTACATTTGGTACGCAGCACACTAAGCAACTGTGTTCAAACTTTTAAAAATATACAGCTATGAGTTTATTTGTCTAGCTTTTATAAAGGCACCTGCTAGTGCATCGTAGCCAAAATCATTTATTTTGTAATTTACAGGCGTGTACTACTCAGTCGATGGATATTGTCGACCATCTCATTAACCGCGAACACTTGGCATATATTTCACGAATAATTAGTGCTAATTGAAGAGTAATATAGTACTTAACTGGTGTTGCGTTGATGCTGTTTATTTAAATGTACGGCAGAAACGAGTTGATTAAATTGCATATTACTGCCGTCCTTTCATTTTAGACAGAAGATACTATGATAGCTACATTGCTCTTAATGTTGATATACTGTCAACAAAGGTTGGTCCTAATATAACGTCTTTACATCTTCATATAGATGGCGAACTAAAGTAAGTTAGCCTAATCAGTTTTAATCTGCTCAAGTTACAATTATCACCAGACTTAATATTTTTCTAGAAGTAACAATCAGTATTATTCCAGTTTCCACAAAAACTGAAGTAAAATATCGTTGACTGCATTTGGATCAACGACTAACCTGAAGCAAAGACATTAAAAACAAATGTCATGGAGTTATAATTAAAATTTCGAGAAATATATTGGTTTCTCGCCAAAAAGTCCAAACTATCCGCTTCAGATAAAATGCTGCTATATGAAACCATACTCAAATCCATCTGGTCCTATGGACTTTAATTATGGGGTTGTGCCAAACTAACTAGACTAAAACAATATAAATGTTCCAGTCATAAGGCCATATTAAGCACTTTGAGTGAATAATACCAAATTGGTATTACGTTGACGACGACGCGTCGCATTTATCTAATGCCACCATAGCTTGAACTTGAGATGCTTGCTTACTTTACGACATCTTTAGGCTGGTACAAACCAAATATTCGCGGGCAGTTAGATAGTTGTTCGGGAGCAGTTGGAGAGCTGTTTTCGATAGGTTCGCGAGCTCATCGTTTACACGTTGTGAATAATGAAGTAATGTTCTCGCAATTCAGAATAAATGTAGCAAAATGCCGATGCCATCGAGTGATAAAGATGGTGTTGTACGTATATGCAATATTGTCTTGAAAAGGTTCGGGTCCAGGTTTTGGTTGACTGACCTTGAAATATAAAGGTTCGGTTCGTGCTAATTTCATTATAATAATAAAATGGATCGCAAAAAATAAAAGACAGAAAAAAACGTGTTATTAGAAGGTGGTGGAGATGAAATTTGTTCTGTAATCGTGAAAAATACAGCGGATCTGACTTGCTCAATGACTTGCAAATGAAGGACAGTAGCTTCTTCAATAATTGTAATCGTATGACTGTTATGATATATTTGGGTGTTTATGATATTGTTCAATTACGTTAACAATTCGGTCTTCACTTCATTTCATTTGTATACCAGAAGAATAAAAACGTTGAACTGAAAACACATACCAATAGTCACACAACTACATTACATAATAAACACGTTCACACTGCTCACTGACGGTTTGCGAACAGTTCGCGAACAGCTTTCGAAGTTGTTTGTACGCAGGTTTAGGCTGCGGTTACAGTGGAAGCGTGTTCGCCCGAAGTACAGTTCGGGCATATTAGCGCGTATTCGAGCGATTAGATAGGTGGTGTTTAGTTCTAGCAGTTATTTTAATGACAAAAAAATAAATAAATGGGATATTTGTATTAAGAATGCCACAAAAACTCAAAATATAAAGAAAATGACATTTTAAAATGATATTAACCTTAATCAAAAATGTTTATTGTAAGTACGAATTTGTTTTGTTTAAGGTTTGTAACCTTAAACAAAACGGCCAAAACGCACAATTCAAACGATGAAAATAACTAGATTGCAAAATCTAGGTCCGCCTAAAGCAGGTTAATTTTGTGACACAATTCACCTTTGATAAGAGTAGTTTTATATATATTTTTTTCATCATTACATTAATTAAAAAAATACGTCATTGTTATTCACGTACCACCAAGTCTTCTTTCAGGTCCCACTAGTGATACGCGCACCACTGGTATAAACCATTCATATATTGTTTTGTTTTTTATTATGTTTAGAATATGTAAAAAATAAATTCGCGCGATCAGTCGCCCGAATGCGGGCGAGTACGAGAGTAGTTTCGCGCGATTGATAAGCTTCATGTTGTCATTCCTGCCGCGCAGTTAAAATATCACTCGCGCAAGTACTGCAAGTAATTGTTACAATTTTTTTTTTTTATTTATACAATTTAGTTTTTAATTGACATATATATATATATATATATATATATATATATAGTTACGTCAGATATTCGCGTATGACGTGCTACCTTGTGGTAAGCCTGAAGTGCAGTACCTAGCGGAGGATGGTTTAAGACCTAAACCAATACCACCTATATATATATATATATCAATTAAAAACTAAATTATATAAATTTCAAAATTATATCCTCCTCTAATATCCTGCCCACAAGAATTTTATAGCTGCTCAGTCAAGTTTTTAGCGCCCTGTGCCCATTCCGGCTTAGAGGGAACATTGACATGCCATTTTTTTTTTTTTTTTTGCAAAATAAGGCTCACAATGTTTATTCTAGGTATAAATTTGTTATTTACGTAAGTAATGGTCGTATATAACGATTGAATTGCAATACATGCAGTGCTTAGTGAAATAATAGCAATGCTTCAATTCACGATAATTTTTTAGTGATTCGAAACCTACCTATGCCACACCGATTGACTTGTGGTGTTCTAAGAACAGACAGTGACGATTCTTACAGAAGAATTTTATTATTTTTCAATCATCAAAAATTGCAAACACCTATGGACAACTACAATCTACAATAAAAATGTCCAAACGGTAATATAAAGGAGATACTTCTAAGTCAGATAGACTTTCAGCCATATTCACATAAATCTATCATCTAATTCTGGTATATCTAAGGTATTCTTAGGTATATTGTACACTATTAGTAGCTAGGTCTTCTGTTATTTAATCTCTTCATCTTTTAAGGAACATCCCACTGTTCTTTGCTATTTTCTCCCATTTTCTGTGAAACTCTTATTAAACTTCATGTTTCGGAGCCGTATATATGTATGAAGCATATTATAATTTAGTATAGTCGAATCGTTGTGTTTCTAGAGAGGAATCTTGTTTTGAACAGAGGCGTGCGCGTACACAAGGGGTAGTTCTCGGGACCAGACCCTCCCAGGAATGGAAAAAATATGCATATACTTTATTTAATAAAAAAGTACTTTTATATTAAATAAAGTATATTATACTTTTTTTTAATCAAAGCAATTGAAAATAAAAAACAATAAAAAAAATATTAATAAAAATTATATTATAATCAAAATTAAATTAATATATAAGCCCAACCCAAAAAAAAACAATAATAAATTTGCATTATTTTACGGATAACTTTCCGAAATGGAGCCCCCCCTCAGACTATTTTCTATTTGCGCGCCTGCAGAGATGCCGAAGTATTTTTTTACCTCAAGGAAGAACGATATAATTTGGGAAATTATGGGTGTTGTTCATTTAGTTGACATAACAACAAATCAGCTTAGTTGGTACAGTTATACAACGAATGTGAGATGAAAGGTTATCGAAATACGTTATAGTATAAAATAGTAAACCAATATCGAACACTAAGAGGGAGGAGAAAAAAGAACTCCCAACAGAATTCGTAATGACATGAACGAACGAGAACTGAAGGAAAAGCAAGGTCAAGATAGACAACAGTGGGGAGTGGAAACCGGAAAACGTCGTGCAGCGTTATAAACTGATAATGATAATAGTTGATGGTAATTTTTGTTGCAAGAGAAATAATTTTAAAATTACGAGCAAAGTTTAAATTCAGTCTGCTTGAAGTCATATTGAACTGTACTGGCACCACACGGTTGTTCACTTTTGTGCAAAGGATTATGTCAAGTAGAAAACTGTATTAATTAGTTCCGCTATTTATCAAATTGTTTAACTTTCAAACTTCAAAACTGTCAAAATTGAAATATAAAGTTTCTTGCTAAAATGAAACGCCACTGCTTGGAAATACTTCGGTCAAGCAACTATCTGCCACGCATTGCAGTTTAATTTCTCTCTGTTTTTCCTCTTGTATATGCCTGTACTCGTTTGTTAATTATGATATCGCTTAATGAATGGGTGAGGAATCATGTTGAGGAAAGCGGAAAATTTCGCTCAAGTGGAAATTAAATTGAATGGTAGATTTTTCAAATGGTTTAAGAGTTGAATTGGCATTGAAATTGAATGAACAATACGTGTACTTAAATAATGAATAACTTTTTTAATTTAAAAATAATAATCAAATTAAATTTAAATTATTTTAATATGAAGAAGAAAAAAAGGGAAATAATTATTAAAATTTTCAGCTAATGCTCTTTAATGTTGACTTATTGTTGAATATGACTTTCTGGTTGACATCAGCAGCAATCAAAAATTCTTCCAAAAGTGGAAACATTTCTATATCATCATCTTATAAGCGACTATTCCAAAGAGCTAGCTTCTTCCGAAGTATGGAAAATAGCCGAGAGAGGCGTTGTATTGGGGCTAGTAAATATTAAATAAATCATGGTTCGGATAACAGTTAGCTTCTCAGTCGACTAAAAAAATATACTATATACTCGTGAATAGAAGTGTGCATCTATATGATTCCGTCAAAATATTTCGCGGATCACGGGTTGAAGAACACTGCTTTAGACCAACATGTCCAGAAGTGCAGTTTTAAGAGTTCGATATGTTGCCTGAGAGATAAGGTATTTATTGGAAAAGTTGATAGGTTTGGTTCATTTACAGCGGTGATGGCATCTCCAATCAGAAAACAACCGGGGGTAAGAAAGGAAAGATCATAAGAATAATCAGATAATGATGATAATGGACGTAGTTTAGTATGGCTTCAATTTGTGCGAGCAAAGAAAATGTTTTATCGAATTTTAGCGAGGTTTGTCCTAATATACTTTTAAGATGGTGTTAGGTCGCTTTAACTGCAGCTTCCCAAATTCCTCCGAAATGTGGTGATCTAGGCCAGTGTTTCCCAACTGCCGGTCCGCGATATTTTTTTGCCGGTCCGCGAGATTTTTTGCCGGTCCGCAGAATTATTTTTATTTTCAAGTTTATAAAACAAAAAAATATGTTTATTTATAAAACACAATAATAATTACTTTCCACAATAAATGATACATATAGGCTATTCCAAACGTTTAAGCGGAACTAGATTTTGAAATCTAATAATTTTTATCTATTAATTCGGACTTTTGGTCATTTTGTTTAACCTTTGTAAATCATACTCACATTGCAAATTCTAGATTAAATTGATTGTCATTATAAAATGTCATTTTTATTGCATTTTAATTTTTTGTCATTCTTAATAAAAAAATTCAATTTTTTTTGGTCTTCAAAATACATAAAAATTTCTTAAAATTTTTAATAACTCATTCGTTTTCAAGGTTTCACTGTTGGAATTTTAAATTTTCACATACCAACGTCAAATATGAAATAACCCATGCAAGGTCTGCAGAACCGACGTTCCGCAGACCGAAAAAGAACGAAATTCCTTTTTTTTTTCAGAGGAAATCTTTTAGAGACACCGAGAATATCTCCTCGGTAGTGTCGGACTCTCCAATAGGCCTACCGACTAAAACCCCTGCTTTGCCCCTTTTCTCCGTCGAGGTACTATCGCTAGACAACCTCTCGACGGTGGGCTAGTTTAGTTGCTCCTTTCGTCCTTTACTTCTTGATGAATCCTTTCATCATACTCTTTCTTTGTCATAATGGAACGTATCATCCGTCGGACCTCTTCCCAGTTGCTTCTCAAGCTGAGCATTTTTTCTATTACGTGTTCTGGCGACAGCTTTGCTTTTAATATGGTCTCCGTAAGTCTCCGGTGTTCGGACCATCTTGCGCAGTCGAACAGCGTATGTTCAGCCGTGTCGACTGTGCCGCAGTAGAGACAGATGCCGTCCGGTTCCTTCCCTATTCTTTTAGTAAAAGCTCTGAAGGATCCGTGAGCCGTCAGAGCTTGCGTTAAATGGAAATCGAGAATCTTGTGCTTGCATGTTGTCCATTCTTCGATGTTGGGAATCAGGCGTTTGGTGCATTGTCCTTTCTCCGTGTTCGCATCCCATTCAGCCTGCCATCTGGCTAGAGAGCGAGCCCTGGCCTGGACTCTCTCCTCTCTCCCTCCACCAGCTTCGAAAATGTACCTGCTCTCGTCGACATGAATTTTCAGGGGGAGAGTGCCAGTGATTACTTGGAGTGCCACCGTCGATACTGTGCGGTATGCCGAGGCCACTCCAAGTAGCGCCTTCCTTTGTGAGCTTTCAAGTAGGTTTTCATGCTTCTTGTATCTCAAGAAGTCGCCCCAAATGGGCGCACCATACAAGATGGTGGAGTGGACGGTCTCCAGTAGCAGTCTCCTTTTGATGGAACCTGCACCCCCGATGTTGGGCATAAGCCTTCTGAGCTTGCCCGATAGATCATCTGCCTTAGTTTTCGTCCTACGTATATGTTCGGCAAAGGATCCATTCTTGCCGAACATAACTCCCAAGTATTTAACATGGGACTTAGGTTTAATTTCCACATTCCCCATGCGGAAGAAGATATGGTCCCTCCTCGTTTTTCCTTTTAAGATGACGGCTTTCGTCTTTTCCGGTGCAAGCTCCAGATTTTGCTTTTCCAGCCAGACGCTGATCCTGCGAAGGTTGACCTCGACGTTATGCATAAGGTCTTCGCTGCAGTCTGCCGTAGATATCATAGCGAGATCATCAGCGCAGCCTATGTACGTGGTGTCACCGTCCAGTTTCAAGTTAAATACCTCATTGTACAAAATATTCCACAGAGTTGGCCCAAGGACTAAGCCCTGCGGAACTTCAGCGTTGATTCTCATCTTAGCGCCGCATCTCGAGGTGCATATGTACCTATCCTCCAGGTAACTTGAGATAAGGTTCTGAAGGTATTTAGGGATTCCCATCTTCTTTGTCTCTGCCAGGATCAGCGTTCAGTTAGCGGTATTGAACGCGTTTTTCACATCCAGCGTGATAAGCGCGTGCCATTTTACCCGTGGGTTCCTAAGAGCGTCTTGAACCATCTTCATCGCCTGTATCGTGGATCTTTTCTTACGGAATGCGTATTGGAGATTGCTGAGCAAGCCATTCATCTCGATTTCCTGTTCAAGCCGTCTCTGGATGAGTGCCTCATATACCTTGCTGAGGGTGTTTAGTAGGCATAGCGGCCGATAAGCTCCAGGTTCATCGGTGTTCCTCCCTGTCTTCTTGATGAGTGCGACGGATGCTACTTTCCCTAAAACAAGAGTTTCCATTCCTTTGGGAACTCTTGCGTCTGCAAAAGATTATTATATATACTGAACAGCCATTCCCCATGGTCTTCCACCACAGCCTTGACGGCTTCCGCTGGTATTCGGTCTGGGCCAGGTATCTTCTTTGCTTTTGAATATTTAGTTCCGCCTAGACGTTTGGAATAGCCTGTATATAAAAAACATGATGTTAGTGGTACATTTTATTACCTTTAGTCTTGAAAGGGTTAAAAAGAATTGTTGTAATCAGTGCAATAAAAAAAAATAATACTTTTGCGATACACATTACTTTCTAAACTTGCCGGTCCGCGAAGTTTTTCTAGGTCGCTTACTGGTCCGCCATAAAAAAAAAGGTTGGGAAACGCTTGATCTAGGCGGTATGAAATTCCATGTAATCTCCTTCTGAACTATTTCGGAGATAATTCTATGTTTATTCTCTTCTGTATTAGCACCTATAAAAATGGTACCATTATCGATATATATTTTTAATAATATAAGCATTTTTTGCAACATATTTTGTTTTAGTCTGTTGCCAGTAACGGTGTTTCATATTCCTTTAATTGTCTGAATATATTTGTAAATATAATGTGGGCCAGTTCTTAAATACTCCGTTCTTTCTGAATTCATAAAATATATTTCACGTACAAATTCTTGAAATTTTTATTTTTTTAATAATGGTATTAATCCCAGGTTCTAAAAAAAGATTGTTGTAATAAATATGGGGCCTCATAAATTACATTAAAGAGTCAATGTAATTAAATATGTTTTGTACAATTACAGTAGGTAGGCTTATGCGCTAAATTTACCGAGGTCTGTCACTTTGCTCCCTAAAGCGTGATCCAGTGATCTTCAACCAGGGCGGTGGCGCCCAAAAATACACGATTCAGGTGGGCGGCATAATAATTACATATTGTATTAAAAACGTCCAAAATATAGAAATTCAAATTTGTGAGAGAAAATATAAAGTTAACATTATTTTTAAGAAGAGTACTTGAGTTACGTATTTTGTACTTTTAAGCGGAATTAATTAACTACTATGCCATGTGTTGGGCTCTTCTATTTCTTTTTCTCATTCCATTAAAATTCAGGTAACACTTTTTTCTTCAATATGTCGGTGAAATACAATATTGTTCACGGCTTCTGATTATAACGTTTTAAATTATCCTAATGGAGGGAAGAATGAACTGTTTAGTCCGCACACTTCCGTGTTTAATATGCAATTAAAATAGCTAGCTGTTATCGTCTTATGTTTTGCTTGATACTTTCATGACTGCATTTGAATTATTAAATTCTTCAGTTAACTAATAATTAAATTTTTTATACATATTTAACAAAATAATTTTACAGGAGCATAGTTAGGCTTGTCATTAATAACGACATCGAGACACATACTGAGCGAAAGCGGGGGATAAAATAACAAAAAAAGAATAAAGCAATACCTTTTGTCTTGAACTCCTCTTCTTTTTTCCGTCTTCAATTTCTACTCATTCATCTTCCTTTTGTCCGTGTCTACTTCTTGTTACCTTTTTCTTCTTGTTTTACTCTTCTGATCACTATTTCTTCTTTTCTTGCTTCTTTTTCTTTTTCCTCTCCTTTTTTCCTCTGTTTCTTCCTCCCATTTATCTTCCATCGTTTATTGTCCTATTTTTCACCTCGTAGACCGCAGTCAGTAACAATAATTTTTGCGGTCCATACTTCCTTTTGCTGTTTCCGGTACATTTTTTCGGTCATAGGTTTTGTACGAAGAGCATTTGTACAACGTTTTACGCTTATTTACGCCAATGTAAATACACCTCAATAGGTGTATTTACATGGTGTGTATACACTATACGATACCTAAAGTGGCGACGGTATGTGTAGCCATTACACAGGATAAGAAAAGTATACATTATATTTTCTTATTAGCATGAACAAACTCGGTGGGCCGCCGGTTGTTGACTGCTGTTCTAAGGGATAAGTTCTTATTTATTTTCATTATCATAATTTACTATTAACTGGATTTCTTATCTGAGAGCCTCTTTATAAATAATGTTTTTGTGTTACTTTTAGGCGCTAGCAGGTAAAGATTGTTGCTTGTACTGACACGCGAAAACTCTACATATAATTGCTCATGCGAGAAGCATGGACTTCGCAAGTCAATGCCAGCTATTTTTAAGTCTTATTCATAGTCAGCACAAAACAAACCTCTTTTTCACCCCGTGTACCGCAAATCCGAATATGAATGGAAAACATTGATTTCGTTTTACCCGCGCGTACAGAAATCATTATTATTAATTACATATTCTATTTGCGCTTTGTTACTCTTTTATGACGGTTCACCGGCAACTGCCGGCCGAACTCTTTGAAACGGACATAGTACCAGTACCGAAGGGCAACAGCGGCTTAATGACACGCAGTAAAAACTATAGCCCTATTGCAATATCTATCGTTATGTCTAAAGTTTTTGAAAAAAATTCTTCTGGCAAAATGCAGAAATAAACTTAGCTGTGCTGATAACCAATTTGGGTTTAAAAAAACTCATGGCACAAATATGGCGATCTACCTGTTGAAATTTACCGTTATGCAATATCTAGATAAGGGTACACCCGTGTTTGCATGCTTTATAGACCTTATCTGCGCCTTTGAGCCAGTGGACTGCGCCTTTGAGCAGTGGATGGGTGGACAAGGAAAAATTGTTAGACAACCTTAAACGGAAGAATTATTAGTATACTGCACGAATGATACAGCAAGGAGAAAAATAGAGTACGATGGGGCCCAATGAAATCCAGTTCGTTTATGCAAGATATCGGAGTAAGCCAAGGAGGACTTCTTTCACCACTTCTTTTCAACGTTTACATGGATGACCTGAGTAACCTGTTGAATAAGGAGAAGACTGGCTGTGTCGTTGGCACCTGTCATATTAACCACATTTCTTATGCAGATGATATGATAGTCCTTGCACCATTTCCAGCCAGTTTGAGAAAACTCTTCGCTATATGCGAGAATTACGCGTAGGAGCACGGCTACATATAAAACGTCAAAAAAACCGAGTATATCGTGTGCCAGCCGAAAGGTAAAAATTATGCAGTGCCGAGTGTGTGCCTCAATGGTGAAAGTGTGAAAAAAATCTCTTCTGTTATCTTGGTCACTTTATCAGTAACGATCTCAGTGACGCAGCTGACATCGACAGGCAATGTCGTTCTGTTTGTGTGAAAGCTAACATGCTAAATCATAGATTCTCGAAATGCAGTCCTGATGTACGTAAATATTTATTTAATACTTTTTGCGGTAATATGCACACTTCGGCACTCTGGATATATCACACGAAAAGTCATCTTCGTAAACTTATTATTTGCTACAACAATGCAATTCGAGTAATTGGTTTGAAAAAGTATATTGGCGCCTGTGAAATATTTGGGACGAACACTGTTAATTCTGGTATGGCTGTCCTAAGGAAATATGTTCACAGTTTACGGGAAAGACTTTGGGCGACGTGTAACGAGCTTGTACAGTTTTCATAGCGATAAGAATTTTCTTACGCACTGGGCACTACAACTCATTCATTAACACTTTATGAATGAGCGCTATCTCCTACGAGTTGTGACCATATTTCTAAAATTACTACAAACTCAAACCATGTTTTTTATATTTGTAATTTCTTGCTTTTTGTTAACTGTATATTCTGTTTCCTGTTTCCGTTATGTATTTTGTGATTTTCTTTTTGGAAATATGTGCTTTTTTGCCCTTGAACCGTTAAATAAATTTATTATTATTTGGGTTTGTCAGGTCTTGACAAATGTCCATTAATCGCAAACTTCAGCAACCTTTGAGCCGCGTCGTACTAGAGACTAAAGGAGCTAAATACACACGGCTGCATCCCAAACCCTGGCGATATTCAGACGCGGAAATTATGCCAGATCCAGTGCCCACACAATGCGGAGTGACCCGAGCAGCACTGCTTTCTGCATCCTGCAGATCAAAGAGGTGGCAGAAGATCTGAATGCGGGAATGGATTCGATTTCTCTTCGATAAGAGGCTCTCATACCACCCAAAACGCCAACTATCAGGACTACAAGCTTAACTTTGTACCCTGGATACAGCGTTCTAAGCTCGGACAAGAGATCCATATACTTGGACCTATTTTCCTCCTCCTTAAGAGAGATGTTCTTCTCAGCTGGACTAGAGAATTCGATCACAAACATCTGTTTGGTCTCGATATCCAGGAGGGTTATGTCCGGCTTAGTGGCTGTCAATAACCTCGATGTGGGGAAGGAGTAATTCCAATAAATACGGCATTTGGAATTTTCCACCACCGATTCTATCTCAGAAGGAACGTAAGGCAGCGGTTTCCAAAGTGGGGGGCGCGACCTCCTTGGGGGTCGTACAAGATTCACCAGGGGGTTGCGGGTCGCAGGATTTTCCACATTAGCTGTTATTAAAACTAAATATCGCGCACGGTTAATAGTGGAAGACGAAATAAGAGTGGCTTTTTCTTCATATAAACCGCGATTTAACGAATTATGTGCGAAGAAACAAGCGCATACTTCACATTAAAATTGATTTTTATTACATTTTTAATTTGTATTACATATTTAATATTAATATAATTTATTTTTATATGATTTTCGTGATTTATGTTGTGAAAATAAATATTTAGTAATTAGAGAAACTATTTACATTACATATTTTTGCTACTTTTGTGATTATTATTTCAATAAAGAAATTATTTACAAATTGTTTATAAATTTCCTAAATAGGGGGGGGGCAGAGATGGGATTTTTTCTAAGGGGGTCGTTACTGAACAAAGTTTGGAAACCGCTGACGTAAGGTATAACCAATATTTGGTCAATACCATAGCCATGTCTAAGATGGTAGTAGAGCACGCGGAGAGCAGCATTATGTCGAGACACGTAGTTCGACGCTGCAAGAGATAGACAAGCAGACAAAATGTGCATAATGGTTTCAGGATGGTGGTGGCACAACCTACAAAGTGTGGACTCCGCCATTTGGAATATGCGGGCCCTATACGCCAAAGTATTTATAACACCATCCTGACACGCAAAGACAAAACCTTCCGTTTTCGATCTCAAATCAGTCTTAAGAAACGAGAACGCGAGTTCGGTGGACAACTCTAGACTTTTAATATGTTTGAAGAACTCAGAGTGCATACTTTTACTCATGTGTTCTTTTGTCAATATGTCTGTTGTTCCCTCGTTTCACCGAACTGGTAACTCTGTTATACTCCTCCCGAGAGAGTTGTACTCCAGCGTTTTCCCTGACGGGACTCAAGTCTGCCAGGTTAAATCTCGTTGCTGTTCTTCACGCTGCCTGGTAACGAAACGCCCCTTTGCCACTAAATTCCTGCTCACTAACGAATTGTAATTATTATTATTATGACTTTGGAATTACGAACTGATTGAAAAAAACGTATTAGAAAGCCCGACAGATTGATGAAGTTAAAAAAAAAGGCACATAGAGGCAGACAGAGAGACGTTTAGTACCTTTTATGTATATTGAGATACAGTAGTTTGTAGTTTGAGTAAATAAATATTACATTAGATACGTAATTTTTATATGGGCACTCGTATAGTTAATGAGAAAGATTGAAACCTGCCTCTCTGTACACCACTGTCCAGTAGTAAAATGTATATTGCACATTAAGACAGCGTTGACACACATCAATCTATTCTAATCACACATATTACGGTAGTGGTCATGTGGGTCGAAATAAGACGTCAGTTCCTCAGCGCAGAACTAACTGGACAACGCATCTGTTCCTCTCCACGGCCACTAGCCGCTTCTCATCTTTGTTCACAGTTAACTCCAACTCAAAGAGGAGATACCGTCAAATCTATGCATTGTTACACTTTCATGTTTTACGTTTGTCTCAAACTCGACTATTTTGCAACCGCTCAACCAAGCTCTTCTTTTTAAGATGGTATTAAATTGATGTATATTGTTTTATTTTTAAGATAATTAAACACTGAAGATAAATTTTTACATTCAAATATCTAGACTTAAAGTTATAATCGTACATATAAAATTAGCTAGTGTGTGTTTGTGATCTGGGTAACATTGTGACGTCATTTTTCCTAAGGTTCTCGTGATTGGCTAACTGGGAACTCTTGAGGTTTCTTGATTGACAGGTATTTTGCAGATATATTCTCTAAGAATTTACGAATATAATTACATATTGAAATGTGTAGGATTTCGTAGGCATAAACAAGAAATTATAGATACTCCTATATGATTTGACCGATATGAATAATATTTTGCAGATTTATTCTCTAAGAAACTGTGAATAAAATAACATATAGAAATGTTTAGGGTTTCGTAGGCATAAACAAGAAACTCTAGACACTCCTATATCCTATGATCGATATGAAAAATATTTTGAAGATTTATTTTCTAAGAATCTGCGGATAAAATAACGTATAGAAATATCTAGAGTTTCGTAGGCATAAACAATAAATTCTAGGCACTCCTATATCCTATAACCGATATAAACAATATTTTGCAGATTTATTCTCTAAGTATCTACAAATATAATTACATACATAAATGTCTAGGATTTTGAAGGTATTAACAAGAAACTCTAGAAAATCCTATTTCCTTTGACCGATATGAACAATATTTTGCTGATTTATTCTCTAAGAAACTTTGGATAAAATTACATATAGAAATATTTAGGGTTTCGTAGGCATAAAAGAGAAACTCTAGACACGCCTATGTCCTTTAACCGATATGAACAATATTTTGCAGATTTATTCTCTAAGAATCTACGAATATAATTATATATAGAAATATCTAGGATTTTGTAGGCATAAAAAAGAAACTTAAGATACTGTGTCTCTTGATTGGCTAACGGGTGATTTCCTGTCCCATGATTCGCTGACCGGCGATGAAATTAAGATACGTTAAAAAATAAAACCAAACACACGCACAAACAATTGAAATTTTATATTATAAATCAGTCATTGTTGACGGGTAATAACCTAGTAATAATATAATATTGTAACAGATTTATTAATTATTGAACATTTTATTACATGAAAAAACTATGAGTAAACTAAACAAAGAGTTAAACAATTTAACTTGAAACAATTAACGTAAACTACTCCCTTCAATTTAACATAATACACATAAGTCACAATAAAACTGTATGATGGTCACAAACAATAACTATCCCAATACACCTCTTGACAAACTGTCCACAAACACGTCTCAACTTGTACTGGCCTAACCATCGAAGGCCACCCGTTAGGGGTTTTATGGGTAAACCGCTACAATATTCTTTATTTTCTCTAGGCCTTGCAGCATTTTGGACATCTCTCTCCCCATTTCGCCTATCTCTAGCCCTTGCATTCCTCACTCATTATTTTTTTGTTCTTCTTCCAGTGTCCCTCTCTTTCTTCCTATTCTCCTTCCGTCTTCCCTCTCCTATCTCCCTCCTTCTTGCCTCCAGTTCTCTTGCCCATCTTTCTACCTTGCCTTCCTCACTCGTCAGTCCCTTTATCCCTTTACAAGGTTTCCTCTTCTTTCTTGCACATTCTACATAGCCTGTCCTCTGGCTTTGCCCAGTATCTGTTGTTCCTCTCTTCGTTGACGCATCTTAACCTCGCTATGCTTCTGACTCTACCCCCTGATCTTCCTCTTTTCCCCTTCAGGTATCTTGGTATTCCTATTACTCTTATCTCATTATATCTTTTCACACTCAGCGATTTGTCTATTCTGTCTGTTCTTCCCTGTTCCTGTACCTCCTTATCCCTCCTTCTCAATACTTCTACTATATTTGTTCTTCCGTTTCTCTTTCTCTCTGTTTCTCTTATGTCCATTCCACACCTCCAAAAGTACTGTTTTCTTGTCTCTCCCCATGCCAACAGTTTGCCATTGTGTTCTTCTTTAGGCGCAAATAGCCTTTGTTGCTGTGCGCCAAAAATTTTAACTAACTCACTTTTGTTCTTCTTTCAGTCTTTCTTCCCAGCATTCCCTTATTATTTTTCTATTGAAATTTTTGTTTTGGAACTAACTGTTTTATTGCTTTTCAAAATATTCGCCTTTATGATTTACGTACTTTTGCATGCGTTCAAACTAGGGTGACCATTCGTCCCGCTTTTGCGCGACTGGGACAGTCCCGCATTCTAACATTTTGTCCCGCAAAAGTCCCGCATTTTAACATTTTGTCCCGCATTGTAACTTGTATTTGTTATATTTGGGAAGTTACGACCTTTTTTTGCTCCGTCCCGCATTGCCTTCTTAAGAAAATGGTCACCCTAGTTCAAACTAATTCTCGAAACATTTTTTCCACTCTGAAGTTAGTATCTCAAAAACATGGTTTTCGAAGGCTTCAACAGCTTCTTGATGTGATAAAAAACGCTGTCCACACATTTTTTGTTTGACATTGGGGAACAAAAAAAGTCGTTAGGGGATAAATCAGTTGAATACAGGCAATGAGACATTAATTCGATGTTTTTCTCCTTCAAAAAATCAATTGTTTGACGTGTTGTGTGTTGTGTGGGAGCTTGCATTGTCATGATGAAGAATGATGTGACCTTTTTGGTTGTTTTTCCTGATTTTGTCTATGACTTCTGTGGGTTTCGGTTCATCTTGGAAGACTCCAACAGTGGATTGTTGCTTAGTTTCTGGTTCATATGAATAAATCCAAGTTTCGTCACCTGTAACGATGTTGTATACGGAATATGCAGTGCCTAGGCTGAATTTTTTTTAGCCTAGCTACCCCCAACACTATACGCTTCTTTTATCCTAGTACTCGTAGTACATACGAAGAGTTTTAAATATACACAATTAGTACACGAAAAACAACAGACATAGGGAGTTATTATATAAGATATTTTAAAATTTTATATTTTATACATAATCGGGCCGATTCTGTAAAAAGTTACTAGGTTAGTTGCTACTGAGTAACGTTGCTACGAAATAACTTTTATAGTAACTTTCTTATCAATCGCCAAACAATTGGTATTCTCCAAGCATAAGCACAAGCAACGTTCTTATAACAAGTTATATTTAGTAACGTTGCTACAAAGAACCATGAAGCTAGAAGCAGATTACGTTCTGCGCAGGCGAGGTATTCGTTTTTAATTGAGTTTGACAGCTATGTTGTGAGTTTCTGAGGTTAAACGAAAAATGTTTTAAAAACAAAATCAGAAAAATAATTGCAAACAGATGGAAATTCTGTCGAATTTCCTGGCTAATAACCCGGTCATGGTCGGTGATACGAGTGTTTAAAAAATAATGGACAGGAACGAGTGGTGGTGCTGTGGTGATGTGCTATGTGGTTATTGTTTTCTCTGTGGTGGTGCAAGTTATAGTCCAAATTTAAATGAATTGGGTGAAATACAGTTAAAGAAGTTCGGATAGCCATTGAACAGGCGCGCACTTAGAACATTGATCTGGGAAGGGTCCATTTCGAAAAAATATCTGTAATATAATACAAATGTACTGTTGTGTTTTTATGGAGAGAACTGGGTTTATATATTAATTTAATTTTGATTATAATTTAATTTTTAATAATAAAAAAGGTGATTCTTATTTACAATCGCTTGGTTTTTATTAAATAAGTATTTGATTTTTCAAATCCTTGGGGGAGGGGGTCTGAACTCGTCGACCACCCCTTTGTGTGCGCGGCTTCTATTGACAGTCGTAGTTAATATATTTAAAAAATATTGTACTGTTATACTATTATAAAACAAATGTAAATAAACAAAAAAAAAAAAAAAAATAGGAATTGAAATAAAGATATAAATAGATTGAAATATACAGAAAATAAAATAAAAATCCTTCTATAATTATTGTCTCTATGTTGCCCTTCATTGTCAAATGCTTGAAATAATTTATTATTAAACAGAAAAATTGCAATTTTTCACGATTTTAACAAGTTATTTTGAAGTTACTAAGCGTAGCAACTGCTTTCTGTTAGTTGTTATCCATAATAACTTTTTTAGTAACTAGTTACTAATTTTATAGTAACTTTTTTCTTACAGAATACGGATTTCGTTAAAGTTGCTAAAAAAGTTACTGACCTTGTATTTAGCAACTTTTATTGTAACTTTTTTGTAGTAACTTGCTTACAGAATTGGGCCGAAAGCGGCTGATTCTTATAACCAGTGATCACAATAAACGGCATTTTCTGTATAATTGCCAGAGGAGTCCGTGTATTCTCGGTGAAACATAGTTAATATAAAATTAATAAATAAATAAAGCACTACTCTATACGTATTTCGGCAGTGACGCCATCGACAGGAGTTCAAATTACAAACTACAAAGTTTGTAATTATACGTATAGAGTAACATTAAACTGGCATTTTCTGTATTTCAAAAAAATAATCTGATGAAAAATTGCATTATATACAATACTAAAAATGTTTAGACCAACTGGAATAGTGCAACTGCTATACTCACAAGAAAATATGATTTTTAAAGAATATTTCCGCCAGTATGAACCCTATGATCAATTTTTTTCTGCTAACCTTATTAAACCGCAAACACGAATCAAAGTTTTAAATGACTTTAAGTAAAATGCGCATGTCAAACACAATAACCCCGCATTGTTACTAAAAGGGTAACAATTAGTACTTGTCCGACCCTAAACTTTTATTAAGTAGTCACACGATGTATAACGTCCCCCTTCCCCGATTTTTGTTTTGTTTTATATCGTTTTATCGATACATGTTTCATATGAGTTCAAAAATGAAGAGTTTATACTGGAAAGGTTGTAACTTCAAAACTAATAACAAAAATAAACGTAAGATATTTTAATTTTAAAATTATTAATAACAAATATTTGTGTATTATATGGTGTATATGTGTTAAAATATAAATATCTGTAAATTTAGATGGAGATAAGGAACATGTTTTTTACCAGGTTCTGATCTGTTTCAGGTCCTCCGCCTCCGCCACCAGATAACCGCTGCTACCTCGAGAACGGTGGATCGGCTGAAAGTTTCTTCGTTTCAGAAGATTTACCAATTGGAACCCCAGTAGGTAAGATCACATCAAAAGTATTGTGATTACTTAGGTATCAAATTAACAATGTGTTATTATTATCAGTATATAGCACGATTTAAAATTTTTGTTATTATATAATGGGCTTAAAATTTTGTGCCAGCTTTTTAAAATTGTAGTCTTAATAACACGACGTAACGAGACGCTACAGCCATCTCCATGGATATAAACTGAACTAAAAATGAACTGTCAAATTTATTTCATATTTATATTTTACAAAATCATTAAGAATGCTAGATGTAGTATAGTATTTCCAAAATGAAATGGTCACTCTCACTTTCTGATTCCAATAATGACTGACAGTGTAACCATTATACCTGCTGAGTTTATGGTTCTGTTAAAAATAATTGCCAGGACCGTAATAATTATTTAAAATAATCGTGTTTTCTTATATGCTATTTAGAATGAACTGTTTATACTCACATGACATTCCTTCACATTTTTATCAGGCTTAGGACTGGCTATATTTGAATTATAAATATAGGCATGTTTGTTTCAAAGTCTTTGTAGTCTACATTAAATCCTTCAAATTTGCACAAACAAAAATCATGCTATTTTTGAACTTGTCAATTCATGGTTTTTTTTTAATTTAAAATTATTAAAATATTAATCATTATCACTATTATCATTATTTATATCACTATCAGAGTTTGTGGCCCTACCACTGTCATTACATTAATAATTATTGAAGATATATTTGGTGGATTTATAAAAAAAATTGTTCTACACATTTTTTCCGCAAATCACTATTTATTGCACTTGTTTCGTCTTTAATTAATTGTACTACAGTGTCACTTTCTGTCGGTGTTGTATTTTTCCGGCGCACATTACCTTTTAATTGGCTCCATATTAGTTCTACAGTAGTAGGTAGCTTTAAAATAGTAGCCACGTCTACATTTTTGAACTCCAAATCACCTTGCACAGATTTCACTATTTTCACTACAGAAATTAGGAATATCTTCAAAATTAAATGGTCGGCAAAGAGCCATATTGTTAATGTATGCACGCTATGAACGTTGAAAATTAACTAACAAACAAGTATAACAACCCCTAAAATTTAGAAAAAATAGGATTATAAATTTGGAAAATATCCTTAATAGTTTTTAAGAAACTTCAATTGAATCAGTGTTACATCTATTCTATTTAAATTTAAAATTCCTTTAATACCTCTTATATTTTTTATCAGCAACGAGTCTCAGGATTACTGCCATAAACCTATTACCGTGTTGTTAAGCTTCTTAACAAGAGTGGCCATTTCATTTTGGAAATACTATAATTAATTCACAATGTCAATTATTAATTATTTTTAGAAACAAATTTAAGAAATTTAAAAAGTATGAAACACTATCATAACCTAACATATTTTGTAAACATATGTTAAAGACCAAAATGGCCAGTAATGGTAATTCGGGTCAAGATTTTTTGTAATGGTACATACGATGACTCATATATTGCATAATAACAAGACATTGTCATCACCTTGTATAACGATATATGGTGTCTCCCGATTTCCAATTTTCTCTGTTGTATATCTTGCCATTGCATTTCATTGAGTCTTCTTTCGCGTATCTCATTTTGGATTCCTTCTATTCAGCTTTTTCTAGATGTTCTCTTATGTATCTTCCCTCTTGTTGTCCACGATAATACTTTTTAATGACCTTTCATCTCCCATTCATTGTATATGCCATTGACTATGGATTCTAGCCACCTACTAAATGGCTTGAGTAATTATGAGCACTGTTTAATAATTGAGCACCATCTTTCACGATTTTCTGTGTCTCTGATGGCGTCATCTAGATCGGATTGGAGCAGAACCTCGATGTTATAATGTTGGTAATCGACCTCCTCTTCTTTTGCCATTTTTTTTTTTTTTTTTTTTACCGCAAGCTTTTCAAGTTTGTCGATAGCTCGTATTCCGTGACTAAAGAATTGCAGTATTTGGGAGCATACGCCGCTGGAGAGTCTCTGTGTTAGCATTTTCCTCTAACATCACGCCAAAAAATTTAGCAAACTAACTCCTTTAACACCACATCTCGAATGCGTCCACACAACGGCCATCAGCTGCTTTAAGTGTCCAACTTTCGGCAGCATAATAAAATACAGAGAATAATAATTTCCTGACCAGGTTGATCTTGGCATTTCTTCTTATCTCGGGGGTTTTCTATATTTTAGACCATTGGGACATTGTTGTCCTACCAAAATGTCTGATCTCCGTCTATAAGTTTCCCTTGTTGTTGATGATGGATCCCAGAAAAATACACTGATTACTACTTCGTATTTGCCCACTTTCTGGACTTCTGGTCTTTTGTTGTGTTAACAGTCTACCATCATGACCTTGGTTTTGGAATGGTTGATGCGTAGGCCATAATCTGCATTACATTTGTCCAATTTGTCCAATAATTTAAGTAGCTCGTCTTCATTTCTGGTAATCAGTTAATATTATCTGTGCTTATTATCTGCGAAACGGAGATATTTTATTGCCACCAACGGAAATACCATCATCATAGTCATCCAGCACGAGTCGCATTATATATTCGTTGTAGATATTATATAGTAGAAGTGATAGAATGCAACCTAGTCTTACGTTTTTCCTAATTTTACACTTGAAGAGTGCACATTGTCTATATGGACATCGGCTGAACTAGAATCGTACTTACTAAACGTGCTGAACTAGCACGTTTTTTAGTAGCTGAACCGAATGTTGTGGAACATTTTTTTCCACTTCTGGAAGCATTTCTTTCAAGTCTGTTTCTGTATTTTAAGTTTGTAGTAGTTTTTACGTAGTAGAAAACGACATTCTTTGAACGATCTCTTTATTATTGGAAACAGAAGAAATATTGAAGCGGTTGGTATTATGAATGTTGGATGCTAAATTCACTGTAATTATTAATATAAACGTTTGAAATCGAATTAAAATGAAATATGTGATCAACCTACGGATCATGTACTGAATAAAATTTGACAAATTTGTATTATTTATCTTGCTGGTTATTGCTTTTACTTGTTTTCCATAGTCATGTTTACTCATAATTGCTTATTTTAATTGAAATACAACATTAAATGTAAAATAAGCCATAATTTTCATATTTTTTTAAATATCCCTAGACTTTTCTGATGTGTGTACTTGAATTAAAAAAAAAAGTTTTGCGCGGAAAGGTGCAAACCAGATCCAGTCCTGCACTAATTTGGACCATTTTATTTTAAAATATTTGTGTTAATAAAGTTTTATGAAGCCAATCTAGGTTTTTTGTGATAAAACCTTATAATCTATTTCCCTTTGAAAAGAAAGTATTTGTCCTAATAATGTAATATTTTTAATTAATTTATATAAAATTTCAGGTCAGTTACGAATACATGGCGATCCTCGTCCTGTGATAGGAAATATCGCCTTGAGGCTAAAAGAGACAGACAGCCCTGTTGATATTCCAACAGGGACCAGAAACTTAACTCTAAGGAGGCGGCTGGACAAAGAAGGGCGCGAAGGACCTTCATCTGTCTATGTCAATGTTATATGTGATAGGCTACATACCAATGATCCGGTAAGTGCACCTACTACTGCTATGTAGTTCACCTTATCAGTACATGTGGTTGCTTTTGTTTACCTTTTCTGAAAAAGTATTAACATATTGGATGATTTCTGTTTATCATTTTTAGAATTTTGTAGGTATAACAAAAAATCCTTATAACGTCACTCATGTGTCTGATGTACGGCAAAACTCGTGGCCAAACGGCTGAACATAGAAAGGTGGAATTTGGTATGCTTGTTGCTAAAGAGACCCATTTATAGGAAAATTATTGTGAGTTCAAAAAATCACATAGCGGGAAACAAATATAAGCAAATTTATTTAACGAAAAAATGGCTATTTTTTAAAAATCTTGTGTGGGGCATCAAATAGAGTCCCTTAATGTATAGATAATAATCCAACAAAATTTTGTTTTTAAAAGATCAAATATTTTTATTGAATTTTCATCAAAATGTATCAAAAAACTTTTGTGACCTATTTCCCAGAAGGGTTTCTTAAAAATGTACATTGATGGGAACTGGAATATCTACAGGAATTTCTGATCAGATTATTATTTCAAAAAAGATTTTTTTGTGTCATTGAGAAAAATACATAATTTTTAAAAATTTATTGTGATATATAAAAAAAAAATAATAACTTTTAAGACATAGATTAAGGAAAGAAAAGATTTTTTTTTAAACTTTTGCTTAATCTAAACAAATTCTTAGTAATGCAGGCTAATGTGAACAGAAATAGTACCGCGGAAATTTTTAATCTGATAATTATTTCGAAAGTTATCGATTTTTTCCAACATCTTGCTTATAATATTTATCAGATGAGTGGATAACTATAGCTGGGTCTTAATACGAGAACATTTCAATTTGAGATGCTCTGCCGTTGAAGTTCGCTACGATGCTCTCGCTTCAACCGTACTTCAGATTCTCAAGTACGTTTGTGAATCTCTAGATGGAAGCACGTGGAATATTCTATTAATACAATGTTCCGTAACTGCACACCTAACTACCGCGGTCGCGGTTACGGTAAAGTCGTGGTAAGTTGTGGTTACCCAGTGGTTACCTGAAAACGCGTTTTAGTTACGGAACGGTAGTCACATCTCACAATTGATAAAACAGACAACTGAACTGTCATTTTATGGACGTTATAGATATTCTCTTACAAACTTATTAATAAAAATATTTGTTTTATTAGTACTTGTTTACAATGGCACATTATATAAGAACATATATGATTTTTTCCGATATTATTTTTCACGACATCGATCAATATTACTATAAATCAGTTACTTACACTCATTCTTACTGTTTTAATTATAGACTATAGTAAAATAATATTATAATTTACTACTTGCACTACAAAGAAACGATTAATTCCCTCCACTTAGCTTTCGCCTTATTGTAATTGTTCTGAAATTCCCGCCTTTTGTAGTTCACATTAGATCTGAAGTTTGTAGTGGGAGGAAATAACCACACTAACCGCGATAATTCCACGGTTAGTTTGGTTACAAAAAAGTAACCAAAATTTTCAGTAACCGCGTACCGAAACCTAACAATTTTCTTGAAAAGGTTAATGTCGTACACTTTCGGAACGGGAAACTTCAACCGCGGTTACTTTCGTCGAGTAATGGAACATTGTATTGATGTTATCGAAATTTATGTTTTTTAATATGTATCCACAATTTGCTATAACTTATAAAATACCTAAAATTAAACCTCAAATGTGTGAAAATTCACACTACAGATGTTTCATCTATTTTTAAAAACGCTAACCGTACAGAAGGTAATTTTAAATTCTAACAAGCTATCATAACAAACGTGAAGTTAGCCCTACTGTTAACCCTCATAATACCATGGGGTCACTGGAGACCCCATGCGTAATGTGAAAGTATTTTTCTATTGAAATTTTCGTACTTAAAATTCTTGCTGGAGCATAATTTTTGTAGCTTGCATAATTTTACTAAAAAATGAAAAAGTCACACATAATACCTACCATTAGGGTTACCATTGACCTCAGTTATTAAATATGCTATTTTATCATATCTCTTCCATTTCTTCAGTTATTTTGATATTTTCCTTATGTCTAAACGTTTCTCGAGGATGAAGTGTTTTGTAACTTATTCTCTGCTCGTATGGTGCTTCCCCGGTTTCTGTGCAGGTAACAGATTTTGAGTGTTTTTTTACTGGGGATTCCTCATTTTCTTCTATTTTTTACAAGTCTTGATCTTACAAGAGAAATGGAAAGCAAAAATTTAACATTGCTTAGCACAATTCGAAAAAATAAACCAGTACTCACCCAGGAATTAGTGACTATGTGCGAGACGAATGTATATTCAACAAAATTTAGTTACCAAGACAAGGCTGTGTTAGCCTCCTACTTTAAAAAAAGGGAAATTCGTAATCTTGCTATCGACTATGCATGACAGTGGTGAAATTTCTGAAGTTGAAAAGAAAAAGCCACAAATAATTATTGATTACAATGAAACAAAGTCAGGTCAAAGTCAAACAATATGCACATGCCGATCTTCTTCAATTATTTTGCGCACAGCATCGCTGTTTTTTTGAATCACAACCGATTCTGGTCGACCTTCACGAGATTCATCACTGACTGACGCACGACCCTGACGAAATTCTGCAAACCAATTGTAAACAGTCTTTTCTGATGGTGCTTCATTACCAAAAGTTGAATGAAGCGAATCTATGCATTGTTGTTGAGTTAGACCTTTACTAAAATCGTAAAAAATCATCCAACAAAAATTTTTTCACAACCTTTGTTTTTTTAAACGCTCACTGTCAACAAACTCGGTCAATTTATAAGCTGCCACTGATTTCACAATAACAAATGTCAAATTTTACGAATATTGTAATGACACATTTTAATATTGCCATCTAGTGGCCGTTTGTAAAAACATAAATGGTAACCCTTGTATAAGTTTTTCGGTCTTATGGAATTAACATTAAAAACGGAATAATACGGTCATGGTATTTTGAAAAATATACTTATTATTTATTTATATAAAAGGATCTGGAGAAACAAACAATATTTGATACAGTTATAGAAAAAAATGGCTTACATTTTGAATTACAGTAATGTTTATTTAGTTTAATTTATAAATATATAGATTTTCCCATATGGTTCTAATACTTCTAATCTAATTTATTAACAGAGTTGTCTTTCAATATTACAATTTACTATTTCCTTTTCATATTACATTTACAAAAGTCTCAAGTTACAATAATAAACAAGTCTACCCTTATCTTGAATGCCCTTTCTAAGAAATAGATTATTTTTTATCATTTAACATTTTTAATATTTTAATCTAATTGGATGATTATACTGAATTTATTTATCAAATTTTATTTCTGAAATAATACCAGAATTACCTCCCTTAAATATCGCCCTTAGATAATTTATAAAATTTTATTTTGTAGGGATTTGTGATACCTGTAAATATAAGAGTGACGGACGCTAATGATAATGCCCCTCGTTTTGTAAACGCTCCCTACATACTAAACATATCAGAAGTGACAGTGGTGGGCACAAGAGTACTCCAGGGTGTCAGAGCTGAAGATGACGACCAGCAAGGACCATATTCCACAGTCAGATATTCTGTCCTTCCTGGACCACATTCGGTAAGATCAATTTTTCATTTCTTATGTAATTTTATTATAGGGTATGTTAATTATAATTATTGACTTATTGTTAATTTTTATTGTTATTAATATTTGGTTGTTAAATGGATCACACACCCATTAATTTAAAAAGCTTGCTAAAGATATACCATGTGTTCAAAAAGAAATTACATAAGGGTAGGCTGTGGAAAAATAAAATAATGTGTACTGCAAGCTTTAACTGTCATTTAATTAACTGTCATCACTGTTGTGGTCATAATTACCGAACAGTGTGCCAACATATCTCCTCAAATTCTTATAAATGCTTTTAATACTATGAAAAGACGAGTAATTTTGTGTCTGCAGGAAAACGGTGGTCATTTTGAACAGATTTTTTATGTTTATTTTTCTGTACCTGTGAAATCAAAAAATATATTGTATATAATGTATAAATTTGTATTTAGCTGGCTAACATGGTTGTATAGACAATAAAACAATATAATTAAAAAAAATAAACAATAATTTTCAATTTCAATGATTACAAAGGCTGTACCTAAACGTTAGTCAATGGTTATATAAAGCTTGTAACAGACATTATTTTATTTTTCCACAGCCAACCCTTATGTAACTTTTTTGGAACTCATGGTAATATTAGTTAACATAGTTAAATACAGTATAAAGCAGTGGATTTCAACCAGTATACCGTGGCACAAAAGTGTGCCACGAGATTTAGAAAATAATAAACTCTAGAAACGCCGACCGGCGTAGCGTAGTGGTAACATATGTGCTCTGCGTTGCTAAGGTCTCGGGTTTAAATCCCGTTCAGGCATGGAATTTTTCACAAAATAAGAATTGTTCTGGCTAATTACCACAGCAGCAAAGGTCATTAAATTTAAAAAAAAAACTCTAGAAACCATGGCTATGGAGTTAACACAAAAAATTGTAGACTTCGACTCCAAAATTTATTTTACCATGAGTACATTCGAGTTGTACAGGGCAGAGCGATCGCTGAGTGAACAGTTGATGACATCATGAATAGAACACTGACGGAGCACAACAACTCGCACACGTAGCGAGTTCCTTCGCTCTAAAACTACAATTTTAGGCGGTGTTTTTATTGTCAGATTACTTCACGTCAGTCATGCAATAGGGGATACGCATAAAATTTATATTTCCTTAAAACAACATTTTTTTGATATTTTAATGTTAGTTATGTCACCTAACACAACATAAATCACATTTTAATTAATATTATAGCCAAATTTTTTAATTAAAATATTGTAAATTTGAAATAAGCCGACCACGCCGCGAAGGTTGCCGAGTAGATACGACTGAGACTGAGAGGGTTTGACGTCACAGATACAGACAAAACATAATCTTTACGTGTTTATATTGTATTGTTTGAGAGTTTTGTATTTGTTTTTAAACAATTTTTCACGCATTTATTATTAATATAATTTATAAAATATATGTACTCACATTAAAATGGTCTTCACAAACATAAAGTTTACTTTTTTCTGAAATATCGGTTTTATTTCGCCTCATAGCTTTTCTGTTGTTTTTCGTCATCAGGTAATGATATAAATTATTTTTTTGGATTTCTAATTGAACTATTTGTGCACATTGGTACTAAACAATATTTTCGACTATGTTTCGAAGTAGTGGGGCCTGGATCTTCCATATTTTATATATTTTAATATAAAATTTAATTCGGTAAACATGTATAAATTGTTTTTATAGAATTAAACTTTATTTTAATTAAAATCACTCTAACTTTACATAATCTATAAAAGTTATACAAACAAATAAGTTCACAACAGACTAGCTGCTTTCCTTTTACAAGTTAAAATGCTTGGCTAAGCTAAGAAGTTAGTCAAATATCTTAGCAAGGGAAAGGGGGGAGAAAAAAACTTAGCTTATCTTAGCCAGTGTCTTATAAATGGAACGCTCTTACAACTTAGATTAACTTAGCTTAGCTTAGATTTCTTAAGTAAAGTGGTAAAAGGAAAGCGCCTACTATGTACGCTGGGTAGACTAGTAGTGTCATGTGTCAGTTAGAAGGGTATGACGTCACACGTAGTTTTCGCGCGCTACATACACTTATGAGTTTTTTAAGCCTTCAAATTAAAAAAAAAAAATTAAAAACTGTTTTTTATGTTTATATGCAACAAGAGGAATATAATAAAAAAATTTAAAAAAATCATGCCTATCCCCTATTTATATACTTCGGTTTGCCGTTGAATTATTTTTCAATGATGAAGATTATGAATCTGAACAAGTAATTTTAGATTACTGGGGATCTGCAGAAAATACGGTACCAAATTTTACCGATCGTCAATTCAAATCACATTTTCGGGTATCTCCTACAGTTTTCGAAAATGTTCTTGGAATACTGCAAGCAGTGCCAGACGAAGTTCATCTGAGACCAGGGGGAAATCCTGAAACAAAATTCGAGAAACAGCTCCTATAAATTTACAAATAGAGCATAGCCCTGTTTCTTCCATGTTAATTTTAAGCACGGTGTATTTAATTATTTTATGTTGTGTTTACAAACACAATACAGCTTTCGAATTTAATAAAAGTCACAAATACAAAAAATAGTAGTACTTTTCCCGCCATTCCCCCACCTTTTTCCGTCATACCCCATATGCCCGGTCTTAAAACCCTGGGCACATAGAGCGCACACTGAATACACCCTCGACCGCAAAACAAATGTAATTGGGTGTACTCCGAAAGTCAAATCGAACAAATTTGAGTGTACAAAACGTGCTCGAAGCGCTCGGATCGTCAAAACTAATGTACTCCATCAACTCAGACTCCGAATACGACTCCGGAATTTTTTTAACATCAACTCCGACTTGGGCTTCTTTCTTTATAATCTGATTATACATGGTGTATCGTAACGCCAGTTCTAGTACTTTTATTCGAAAACTATTACACGTACGAAATTTAAATGGTATTTTGTTATAATGTGTATACAGTGGATTCTCGGTTTAGGGTAAAGCTACATCATAGCTCTAAAATTAATATACTATACGTTACAAGTTGTTCACTGTTGACTGTCAGTACAAGTTTATCATATGGTAACTCAAGCAACCGTTCAAGGCTCTAAATATAATTTTGTTACTAAAATTTATAATTAAAATTTAGTAAGAAATCACGATCTCGCTGATGGGGGGGGGGGGTTCATAAAAAATCACATAAACGCATTTATTCCTTCGTAGTTGGTTTGAAAAAACATATATGTCGCAACATTCGTTACGCATTAATTTTCATACCTGTGAACGCTGTTATTAAATGTTATTAAAAACGTTAAAACTGTCTATTAAATTTATCCACAATCCACATCCACTGTGAACGCAGCTTTATGGTTTTAAGAAAGTAGAAAAGATCTTGTGTATAATTCGAGTGCTAAGCATCATTGCCGCTCTGTCACAATTGTCTCGTGTCACAATACGTCGGTTTTCACTTTTAATACACAAATAAAAATTTCATATTTCACTTCCATTATATTATCATGTGGGCGGTTTAATAAAAAAAGCAATTCCTGGTTTTAACAGTACAGTTTATTAAGTAAAATTACAACAATAGTGTTTGATGGTAATTGCCATGGGAGCTTGGGGAAGTCTCCCGTCCTCCCTGTGCTGGTAGGGATCAAGATTATTAAAGTAAAGGTTGTCTCGTAACTTCTGACCAATCAGAGCGTAAGAGGGAATACGTCACACGTATGCGTAGTTCAAACTAGCATACAGAATTAATATTGATGTTGCACATTTTTAAATATTTTTACTGGCTATTTTCATAATAGATATTTATTTCAAGACAGTTTCACTGAATAAATTATAAATAAAAACCTCAGGAAATTTTATACTGATTTATATAAAATTTAAGGTGATGGGTATTTGTATTATAGTTAATAAATAACAATAAAATCGAATACAAATATAATTTTAGGTATATTTAAATAAAAATAGAAAAACAAATTGCTATAATAATATAGTAATTAATAAAATTGGAGGTTATATCTGTTTTTAAAAACGACTGGACGTATTTTAACAAAATTTGGTACAACAGAGTAGAACCAGGATCAAATATAGGCATGATATCTCAAAATTTTCTTTCTTAGAGGGTGTTTCTGGGTTGGGTTAAAACTGGTATTAAAACACTTAAAATATTTCCTTTATAAACAGAACTATCTTAACAGAAAAAAAAAAAAAATACAATAAAAATTGTTTATAAGAAAACAAATCTTATTTGTTCTATGCATTTTTTCAATTTGATGAATATTAAGGTAGTTACGGGGAGACACCCTAAAACAAATATATTGATATTTCACTTATTATTCTCTTCACATCAAAAATGAATTTAAGGAAATTTCTTTAGAACGAAGAAACATTCCTTTCGAAGAAAAAATAAATTAAAACCAGTAGAAAATCAAAAAATTAAACGATATTTTTATATTTATAGACAAAATTCAAACTTCACGTGTATATAACATATACGATAAACAAAGACTGACGTCCCGTTAGCATACGGATGACGTGTAGCCTCTCTATTTACCACCACCACTACAAGTTACAAGACAACCTTATACTTTAATAATCTTGGGTCGGGATTACCTTGAATCTGCCTCTATGGAGTGGGTTACCCATCAGAGAGTCGAGAAACTTGGTAAGACTGCTGCTTGCTCTAACCCAGCGTTTCCCAAACTGTGCGTCGCGGCGCCCTGGGGTGCCGTGGCTAGGCTACAGGGACGCCGCGAAGACCCAGGACCTTTTTTTGTGTGATCAGATCACTTTGTAGTTTAGAAGGGAGGACCTTTTTTGTCATCACTTTGTAATTTAGAAGTGATGACCTTTTTTTTGTCATCACTTTGTAGTTTAGACGTGTGGACCTTTTTTTGCTTTTGGTCTTCACTTTGTAATTTAGAAGTGAGGACCTGTTTTTTTTTTTTTATCACCACTTTGTAGTTTAGGAGTGTGGATCTTTTTTTTTTTTTTAGTCATCAGTTTGTAGTTTAGAAGTGAGGACCTTTTTTTTTCATGTATTGACTTCGGGCGCCACGGGAAAATTTTAATACTTTAAGGGTGCCCGGAACCGAAAAAGTTTGGGAACCACTGATTTAACCAGAAGTACTCGTATATGGAGTCGGACTTGTGATCGTCACTGTGGTTGTGTAGAACGTCGCAAAGGAGTTGGCTAGGTTCCTCTGACTCAGAGCCGGCGCTAGGATTTGCGAGGCCATGTGCGAGAGGAGCAAAAAAAAGTCTTCACCTCCCAGATCCAAGTGAGGAGCAAAAAAAAGGTCCTCATATCCATGCGCGGGGCTTGCTGTTCAGATCCAAGTGAGAAGCAAAAAAAAAAAAAAAACAAGGTCCTCATCTCCATGCGCGGGACCTGTTGTTGAACCGCGGGGCCTGCTGTTGACCGCGGGGCCATGTGCCGTTGCACATGCTGCACATGCCTCGCGCCGGCCCTGCTCTGACTAGCCTTCGTACGATATCCACAGTGGCGGATCTAGCTTTTTGGGGGCCTACACATGTTCTTCACTTATGTTGAATATTTTTATAAGTGAAGAGCAAAAAAAAAAAATTGCTCACCTCCCAAAAGTAAGTGAAGAGCAAAAAAAAAAAGGCCTCACCACCCAAATATGTAAGTGAAGAGCAAACAAGAAGGTATCTGCCCGAGAGGTTGGGGGCCCCTTGCGGATCCGGGGCCCAGGGCTTAAGCCCTATTAGTCCGTATGTAGATCCGCCTCTGGACAGCCATGACTTATACATCCGTTTAACCTATAGTTTCGCTATTCAGTTGTGATGACAAATATTACCTACTTACGAAAATGCAGCGTGTGTATAACATAAGTATCTTATATTTGTTTTTTAATCAAACAGCTGTGCGTCACAGTGTCTAAATGTCACAATTTTGTCCTATGCGGTTACATTTGTGACAATATTATCTACAGGTGTACTACCACATGTTTGTCCTTGAAAAGTATGTTACGGATACAAAAAGGTTGAAAAACACTGACATACTGTATCTTAACATAGTAATATAAATCACATTTTGTCAGCTCATTTTCCAATTAATTGATCATATTCCTTTGCGTAAGGGTGCAGGATCACCTGAATAAATATTTTTCTGGGTATCAAATTAAGAAGAAAAGAATCATATTTAAATTTTATTTGTTTAGTCATGAACTGCATACATATGATTTTTTAGTTCCGTATCAATAAGCTCACAAAGGTAATTTTCTCTATTGTGATGTTAGATAAATATTACAAAACATTTTGCAACACGTTACTAGAGTATTATAGTTAACAATTTGTTACATTTGATGCATGTTGAATTGAGTACTTGCTTATGTGTTTTAATAATTAATATTTGTAGATAATAGTAGAAAGTATAATTAGGTGTTTGCATCTTTGTAGTAATAATACTAATGCTAATTTGATGTTAACTTCAGTGCATGTTTACTTTTTAAATAAATAGAACGTGCTTGATTATATCACAAGTAATTGTTTTAATTTAATATTTTTTAAAGCGTCAAATGCATTTAAAGATTAACTAATATATAATTTTATCAATTATATTGTTCTTTTCTTTAATTTAATTTAGATTCATAAGATTTAGTAGGGGAAAGTGGCGTAAAGCCGCGCACTTAAGAAAAATCCTGTGATAAATCTTATTATTTTCCGAGATAAGAATTATGAATATGACAGTTGAAACATTAAGTAAATTTGAAAAAATAAAGTTAAAAAATAAATTTTTAGAAATTCTCGTTTATGTAAAACTCGCGTGTATTTGCGCGGTAATACCCTGTACTGCAATGCCGGATAATAAGGGAGCAATATCGCCCATGTTTTCAAATGTAGTAAGATGGAAATATTGAAAATTATAGTAACTTGAAATATTATGATGTAATTTCGAAATGACAAATTTAAAGTACTTAATTTTTCCTCTTAGTAATCCTTAAAAGCAGGATCGTGCTACTATTTATATTAAATATGAGACAAAACCGCGCATTGTTAGCGGCATATTACACCACTCGCGCGGCAATCTCTCTCTCTCTCTCTCTCTCTAATCTATATTTATGTTTCATCCACTACTAAAAGACAGTTAAAGCAAATGAAACAAATAGAACATGAATGCCACAGTAAGAAATTAGATAAATTATAGACAAATGTATAATCGGTATATTTTTATATTTAAGGCTAATGTTGCTTACAGAATACCAGCAAAAAACAATAAGATAAGTAGTGAGAAGTAATTTTTAGAACATGAAATGTCAGTACATTTTCCACCAATGACAATTTCAATTAGAGATAGTTCTTCAGTTAGTTCATAGGTGGTATTTATTATCAAAATTTCACACCACATTACCTCGCTGCGCGGCATTACCCTACTATCCCCTATATATAAAACATAATGTTAAAAAAGTGGTAGCTCTTCAGTAGGAAAGTGAATAGAGGACAAATTCATATTAATTAATTCAGAATAAGTGTACTTTAAAGAATTTTTTTTTTTCAAAGTTTCTTTCAAAATCATCATCTGCCATGCAATTTCTTTGGAGCTGTGGGGGACGGGGCTATAATGATTGATCAGGTTGGCCATTTTATGCAAGCCATGATTTTATGGTTGTACTTACTCTGTACATACCAACGAGGTCTCCCACATATGAGTTCATAGCCCGCAAGCGGTTTCAGACATGAACTCGGTGTTCGTTGACTGGTTGCAATCATTCTTAGGGTGAATTTGAAGAGTTGTTGAATTAGAAGTCGCCATTTTAACTAACCTATTTTAATTACGATTATAGGTTTAATATTTGCATGATTATATACTTATAATTGTGGTAATAAGAGCTAATCCAATTTTAAAACACACATTCACAACACTGAATACATGTGATGCGGTTTTACACACGAACAATAATTAATTCACTGGACATCAAGTCTCTCACTACCGTCTCCGAATACAAATTGTCTTCCATACGTTTTTATTATACGTTCTTCACCTCTTTAGCTAGTCACTGCATTCACTTATATATTGAATTATATTGTAACTATTAATTGACTCGGCTGTACACCCCAACCATGTCTTCAAATCATGACGTTTAATTTCAAATTGCCCCGGAGGTCTAAAATTGCCCAATACCCTTTTCACACTAAAATTCGTTTAAATCGCCTGTAATGCCATCTGCTATGATAATTTTATTCTCAAGTTGGTGTCACGAATTTATCAGTTTTCAAATATCTGCGCAGACGCACATTTTGAATTATTATTAAACATATATTGATATTTGATTTCAATCTATAATAAAGAATATATTAGACCTGGATTAACTAATAATTCGATACATTTTTGCGTTAATTATTGTAGCTCTGTATTGTATTAAATACATTATTAAAATAACTAATTTAATTATACCATTAAGTATAAACTTATTATAACATCGATATAATACAGTATTCTTGTTTATGATAATATGAAATGTTGACAGCACAAATTTAAACAGTATTACAAATTATGTTGGCAAAGCGTACTAATTTTAACACAGAGATCTGTGTTAAACAGCCTACTGTGAAAAAGCGAGGTAATGCGCTTTTACACTAATACTTAAACTCACCCTCACTTTAAAATCCAGTGTCAAATCAGTGGCGGCTGAAACAGGGTGCCGCTGGGACAGTGTCCTCCTAAATAAATTTAATAAGAAAAACTGAATTTAAAATCTCATTTATACTTAAAAATTGTATTAAACTAACTAAATATATCTGCATATATTTATTTTTATTATTTCTTATTCAAAGATATTTCATATGGGTTAGATTTAAAAAATTTAGATTTAGAAAACAATGCTGTGGACACTACCTTGTAGTGTCCCGAGACACAGCGTTGCCACAAGCGATTTCTAATGTATTTATCTACGCAAGTAATAAAAATGAACTGGAAAGAGCAACAGCGGCGAGTTTTAGTGTGTATGTGTTAGTGAATTTAGGCCGACACCTTAGACGTGAAACTGGATACAGTACGTTATATTAAAACTAACGTGCTTAACTATGAAACTATATTATTAATAAAAAATATTGGTCCTCATTTGCCAAAATTGAATATTTCACAATCGCACAAAAATGGAAATAGAACATTAATAGCTCAGTAAAAAACAATGATAATAATTTAGAATGGGACATCCAAAGCAAATTTTTTTTATACGACCGATGATTGATCTATCTGTAGCTTAGTAAAATATATATATATATATATATATATATAATACAAATTATTTACTTTCAAGTCGTACTTGGAAGTATGTTTTGAAAGCGAAATATTTTTAATCCTTTTTAATGTTATTATGGTCATACATTTTTTTTACCAACTCACACATCGAGTTCTTGAGATAAATCGTCTTCCCTCTACCTTGATACATTGTGTATACGAATTTTAAATATGTTTCACAGGCCAGATTGAGTGGATTGGGAACCAGATATTTAAAAATCACAGAGGTAGGCGAAATTCTGAAAATCAATTAAGAACAGGGGAAGTGGAGGAATTCCGAAAATCTTTTGAGGAAGGGGGGAGAGTGATTCTTAAAAAAAAAGGGGGCAGAAATTTCATGTGAGCCGTTTGAAACTTAATGTTGCGCGGGACGTAGCCTGGACACCATTGCAATATATGGATCAAAAAGTGTCCCACCAAATATTTTACCCACCAGCCGCTACTGTTTTAAACATCAAATGTGAACAGGGTATAACTGACAAAAAGTCATATTGCCAATCTGGTAATCTGGTACTATACATCCAAATTTCAACAGTACCATTTCTTGTTCTTTATAAATTAAATAATATCTATCTCACAAAAAAATAACCAAAATTTATGTATTTATTAATGTTTATTTTCAAGACAAAGATTAACTGTTTTCACATATAGTGCGAATACGAGGTTAGATATTTTAATTGTTTACGTTTTACCTCTTACGTTTGTATACTAATTTGAAACTTAACTAAATAGGACAGTGTAGTCTCCTTTAATTACCCTGACGAGCCACCACTGCTATAGTTAAGAAGCAGCATGCGTTTGTAATAATGTACTCCTTTTTTACATGACTAGCCAGTTTTTGTGTGTGGTGTGAAAGTAGATTTAGAGGTAATTATTTAGTGTAGACCTAGATCTAGTTGACTTTTAATTTATCTTTACAAGATGAGTATAAAATTAATGTTACTTAGTAAAAGTGCAAGTAAGATATGAAAGTAACGATTTTAATTAGAGACATTTAACTAGACAGAGTACAAATAATGTTTTATTATGATAAACTGTTAAGTTAAAGTATAATGACTTTGTTATATGTGTACTAAATTCGAAAACAGAAATGAAGGGTTCGGGAGTAAAACGTATTAACTAGCAATTTTATCTATTGTAGTATATTCAATTTTAAGTGTAACACTAGCCAAAGCAGATATTTTATTTTAACTATATGCCGCCTTAAATTCAATCATAATTTCTTCCCATATCATCTACATATAATTAATATCCGAAGTAGCCCCTTTTGCATTAGTGAGAACAACGTAATTGGCAATCTCAATTTTTAATTTTTCCCTATTCACTTTACAGCCGATCTAGAAACATTTTTCCACAAAAGCTTGTCAACATGAGCATTCAATTCCCTCTTAACGTTTCGACCTTATAGGGAACTTTTTAAGATCGCAGCGCCATATGCGGCAAAGCTGGAACACTCGAAAGTGACATTAAACTGTTACTCGTGTATTTGTTTACATGGTGAAAATGAACACGAGTTGTATTTTTCCTGTTTTCCGAGCTTTTTTTATTTAAAGGTAATCTACGATTTACAAGATATGTAATAATACACTATTCTAAAGAAATTTCAAGGAAATTTTTAGTTTTTCATTGTATTTTTAATTCTTTTTGACTGTCTGTCAATATAATAGCAACAAAATATGGTAAATATATTAGTAAAAATTAATATCTTTGCCTGAAAAAGTAGAAGGGCCTTTTAATATATCAATTGATGATTTAGGCAAATTTTGGGTGGGGTAAGTGCTTTTTTTCAGTCTTTTCTTGGACGTAAAAATCACTCCATAAAATGAAACGAGCAAACGTGCATGCATGGGTTTGGATTTTTGCCAATTTTTAGTTTTTGGGTCCATAATTACCTACCATCCACTTTCTCTCTGTCTACAAACGTCGTTTCAATTGATATGTTTTTCGATTTAGGTTAATTATGTAATGTTTAAGAGAGATTCTTCCTTTTTCACGATTTACATTGCGGCACACAACAAAATTGATTGTTTTTTTCCATGATTCACAAAAATAAACACGTATTTCTCCATTGAACAAAACAAAACAATATCACTTTCGTATCTCCCGCAAATTGCCACCAGATGTCAGGGCGCTTAAGAAGTTTCCCCTATTGGCTAGTCACAATCAAGAAATTCTAGAATCGCTTTGGACTTTTATAAAAAAAAAAGTTAATGTAAGAATGTGAATGTAATTTATAATGATACGTTTATTTTATTGTATGATTTTATGTAAAAGATGTAACTGTCTGGCCAAAGCCTCAGCAACTTAGACCAAATAATAAATTTAAAAAAATAAGTTTAATTGAATTATAGATATTGATTGTTTGATATATTTTGTAAATTATTTATTTAATATTATTAACAACACTGGACAGAAATAAGAAAGAAGAAGGTTTTCTTAACATGTTTTACTCCCGAACCCTTCAAACATTAAAAAATAATAATAATTATAATTAGTAAACTGAAATTATAGAGTGTTCTAAATACTATTTTAATTTCGATAGGATTTCTTCGTATTTGAGAATGACCTGGAAGGTACATTGGTGCTTAGACAACCTTTGGATTACGAAACTCTCAGCAGTTTCACGGTGGGGATCAGAGCCCAGGATCAAGGAACTCCCCCGCAGATAACAGATACTGTCCTGCATGTCAATGTAGTAGATGCTGACGATCAGAACCCCAGGTTTCTAGATGATCGATATACTGCATTTTTACCAGATCCACCGACACAGGTAAACTAATTTATCATATTATATTTTTATAGAACAAGTCAAGGTAAGGCCCCACTTATATAGTAAGTAGGTTTTCGGTGCAAGAGAAAAATTGCTGAAGCCATTTTCCACTTACAAATGCATATTAAAACCTGCGAGCATGTTTATGCCCCATATACTATCATACAATGGCAACCCAGCCTTTGAAATTGGATGTTTTTGCAGTGGACACTACGGAATATTTAGAGGGATATTTGTACACCGAAAGGTGAAAAAAATACCGTATTTTCTGTTATGATCATTCATTTTCAACAAAAAAAAAAAATAAAATAAAATTATCATCATATTATTCATAAAAACAAAAAATATGGATATTAACATTCTTTTTAAAGCATATAAATACATAAAAAAATATATAATCAATTTGCACACTTTAAGTTTTTTAATTTACATATAAAATACAAAAGTTTTGATTTTTTATGATTGGGCATTAACTGTATAAACTTTTTGGACATTTAGTTATTGTATAATAGGTCTTTTAAAACTTTAAAAACAATATTTTTAAACATTTCATGTGCTAGAATTTATATATTGATTTGTTTAAAATTTTCTCAAAACATATTTGGGGAGCCAGCTGGGGCCCACAGCAGATTTGGAGAGGCTCCATCGGATTCCCTGCTAGTGCCGCTACTGCTATCATATAAAGTGGGCAATAGAGCCTAGGCCTTAAACGATTGGCATAGGCATGTATTATCATGTATTCTTATCTTGTCTTGAAAGATCTTCACTTGACAATAATATAAAACATGGGCTTATATTAATCAAGTAAAGAAGTACTCAACTGATATAAACCCTACATGGCAAGTTCCTAAGTAGGAATTTTAAATTACATATTACAGGGGTGCCACAAGCTTTCGAGTTTTCGGAGCCAATTTGTGAAATGCTGAAATGTAAAAGAGCCACGAACGTTCAAAACTAGGGTGACCATTCGTCCCGCATTTTGATTCGGTGTCCCGCGTCATGATATGTCCCGCAAAATGTCCCGCATTTTTAACATTTTTAATTCTAACTTTTGTGCACTTGACTTATTTGGGGAGGTGAGGGACCTTTTTTGTTTTTTTTGCTCTTTACTTTTATTTGGGAGATGAGGACCTTTTTTTTGCTCTTAACTTGGATTTGGCAGATGAGGACCTTTTTTTTGTTTTGCTCTTCATTTGGATTTGGGGAGGTGAGGACCTTTTTTTTGCTTTTCACT